>CM069441.1:8638343-8933941 GCA_035610835.1 Ophiura sarsii
TTACTCGACTCATGTATAAGGCCAGGTAAAATATGCAAATTAGCGATTACAGCCCAGGTAACATAATTTGTTTTAACACTACCATAGTAATATTAACGTTTGAACATGTTAACTAATAACACGTTAGAACGCCATGTGCTTATTCATCATCATGTTCAACAGAGTGGTCGAACACTAACGTTTAAATATTAACACTAGAGCGTTATGGTTAACACCAGTAATGCTGCATAAACACTTCTATAACAATGTCTTAACAGTTGTGTTGATAATGTAACATTTGAATGTTAATAAGTAAACATTTGCGTTATTTTAATAACACTAACATAAAGATTTTAACATCTGAACACGTTCAGAACACGTTCATCTTTAACACTAAACGTTAAAAATCGACATTGGTGTTCTTGTTTTAACACTACCATAGTAATAGTATACATTTTTTTGTATCACTCGGCACACGAAGAGCTGTTTGAGAAATTAAAACGTTTATAAATTGGGGAAACGCTTGGCTACCCATAGAAATTTTGATCGTCTTTATTTTTCAATTAAAAGAACTAGTCTCTTCTTTCTTTATAGCTGGTCATTATTTGAAATAAAAAAATAAAATTATTTTGTTCATCCACGACTAGCCATACTATCCACCATTCACATCAATAACCTTTGTGGGTAGCCAAGCGTTTTTCCTATTTTGTGTGAATTTATGCAAACAAAATTGTATAGGATCTTGAAAAGTAATAATGATATTGAAGGGGGAAACTCTGAGTAGCCAGGCGTTTTTTCCTTTCATAAGTGTTTTAATCTCTCAAAACGCCACATTATATGAAAGGGGTTATTTATTCACACTTATCCACCATATTTCAGCTTCATTATCAAGAAGCAATTTGTAAACTCATGTTTAGACCTAGCAGAAGAGTGAGAAGATTTTTCGCAAGGGTACTTGGGAGATACTTTAGGGACATTGTTAAATTTGTGACGTATGCACAGCACAGCTTTTATCTGTTATCTTACTATAATTTGCCGTATGTTGTGAGTATGTATCCATAAAAGGCTCTCTCAGTTTGTAACTAAACGCCGTGAACTTTGCAGTGATAAAAGATGATTATAATGTGAGTGTTATAAGCTATAAATGACTGAAAACCGAGATATGAGTAAAAAACCATGAAAACCCATGGATACGGTCCGTGTTTGTTTTGTTTATCTTCATGCGTATTGCAACCATGCATTCGGCGCCTAACACATAACGCGTCGTTGTGCGCCGTGCAAAATAAACGCTCACACGCACTACACCCACGCACGCCTACACACGCGAGCGGGCAAATATTGGAGAAATACGCTGCGCTACGGAGTTAGTTAATTTAGGCCTTGAATGTTTATAAGCACAGGGCGGGCGGTAGGCGGGACGGCGGGCAAGAGACGGCAGGGAAGGCCCGGGGAGGGGGGGGGGGGGGGGCGGGGCGAGGGGAGGCCATGAAGTAATGAGGTTTTGGAGGCAAGGGGTTACTGAAGAACGCTACGGGAGTTGGTTAATTTAGGCCTTGAAGGTTTAGATCGCACAGTACGGGGCGGGCGGGCGGGCGAGGGGAGGCCACGAAGTAATGAGGTTTGGGAGGCAGGGAGTTAATGAAGAAATGTGATACTAAGAGTGCGTAACACTACCAGAGAGAGTCACGAAGTGGAAGGAAATAGTGTGGTTAAAAGTATAAACCAGGGGATACAGCTTGGGGAGATGGTTAAGGTTTAGGCCTTGGGTGTTGAGATAACCACGGTGCGGGCATGGCGGGGGGGGGGGGCAATTTCAGGTAAGGAAATAGGCCTATGCATTATATGTATTCTTACCAATTTCGAGACAAATTTTCGTATAGCTACTTATGTGTTATTTCACCGGGGTTCTGTCTGATAGGCGCTACTTACTAGCGGGAGCCCGTTCGAAGAACGGGCGTCCCGCTAGTTGTTGTAAAGCGCTGTGAAACCTTCCTATCATACTACAATTTGTCTTATGGTGTATGTATGTATGTATCCATAAAAGGCTCTCTCAGTTTGCAACTAAACGCCGTGAACTTTGCACTGATAAAAGATGATTATAATGTGAGTGTTATAAGCTATAAATGGCTGAAAACCGTACAGAATTGACCGAGATATGAGTAAAAAACCATGAAAATCCATGGATACGGGCCGTGTTTGTTTTGTTTATTTTCATGCGTACTGCAACCATGCATTCGGCGCCTAACACATATCGCGTCGTAGTGCGCCGTGCAAAATAAACGCTCACACGCACTACACCCACGCACCCCTACACACGCGGGCGGGTAAATATTGGAGAAATACGCGGCTCCACGGGAATTGGTTACGGTTTTAGGCCTTGGGGTTGAGATAAGCCACGGGGCGGGGCGGAGACGGGGACGGGGTGGGAACGGCGGCGGGTCGAAGACCGGGGGACATGGAGGGGCGGGGACGGCTGGGGGCGGCGGGGTGGAGGGGGTCTAATGAAGAAATGTGGTTTGGGAGGCACGGCCTTGGGGGTTGAGATATGCCACGGGCGGGCGGGGCGGGGGCAGTGACGAATGGGGGTTGTGTGTAATGATGTAATGTGGTTTGAGAGGCAGGGGTATATGAAGAAATGTGATGCTAAATTGCGTAACGGATATGCCACGGAGCGGGTGGAGGCGGGCAGGGCGGGGAGTGACTGGTGGGGTACGGGATATGGTTAAGGTTTAGTCCTTGGAGTTTAAATATGGCACGGGCGTGGGTGGGCGGGAGGGGTTTGATTTAAAACAAAAATGTTTTAAAGATTGTTCTATTCCTATGTGTTTCGTTATGAATTTTCCAACACATATGTGTTGTTTCATTTTGTAGGTGTTCTATCTGGTAGGCCTACTCCCTAGCGGGAGAGCCCGTCCGAAGGACGGGCGTCCCGCTAGTCTTACTATAATTTGTCTTATGGTGTATGTATGTATCCATAAAAGGCTCCCTCATTTTAGGCCTAAACGCCGTGAACGTTGCACTGAAAAAAAGATGATTATAATGTGAGTGTTATAAGCTATAAATGACTGAAAACCGTACAGAATTGACCGAGATATGAGCAAAACCAGGAAATCCAGGGCCTTTTCAGCCCGGCTTTTGAGACTATTTTCTACGGGCCATGTTTGTTTTTCACTGCGTACGCTGTAACCATGCAGTCGACGCGAGTTACACAAAACGCGTCGCAGTGCGCCATGCAAAATAAACGCGCACGCACTACACCCACGCAGGCGGGCGGGCAAATATTGGAGAAATACGCTGCGTCACGGGAGTTGCGGTTTTGATTTTGGGTTGAGATAAGCCAGGCGCGAGGGCGGAGACGGGGACGGCAGGGCGGGTGGCGGCGGGTCGGGAGCGGGGACGGCTGGGGTCAGCGGGCTGGGGCGAGGGGGTCTAATGAAGAAATGTGGTTTGGGAGGCAGGAGGTTAATGAAGAAATGCGATACTAAATTACGTAACACTAACAGGGAGGATCACGAGGTGGAAAGAAATACTGTGGTTCCTTACGGTATAAGCCATATGGGATAGCTTGGGAGATAGTTAAGGTTTAAGGGTTGAGATAAGCACGGGGTGGGTTGGGGGCGGGCCGGGCGAGGGGGTTTAATGAAGTAATGTGGTTTGGGTGGCAGGGGGTTAATGAAGAAATTTGATACTAAATTGCGTAACAGGGAGTGTCATGAGGTGGAATGAAAAAGTATGGTTCCTTAAAAGTATAAACCATAGGATATAGCTGGGGTAATCATGTAATGACGGGAAGCATTCAATTTCAGGTATAAGGAAATAGGCCTATACATTATATTTTAACTCATAAATGTATTCTTACCAATTTCGCGATAAATGTTCGTTCAGCTACTATGTGGTGTTTCATTTTGTAGGTGTTCTTTCTGGTAGGCGCTACATACTAGCGGGAGCCCGTTCGAAGAACGGGCGTCCCGCTAGTGTATATAAAGAGCGCTATATAAATTATTATTATCTGAGCTGCGCATACGTCACGATCCTAGCTAGCGATATCCCTGAAGTATCTCCCAACAGACGGCACAAACAGTCATTTTGGTCTTTAATACACAACATTGCAAAGTGGTATCATGACTCTTGCCTTTGCATATTTGTAATAAATGATGTTTCCATGGGTAAAATGCAAGAATACATGTTTTCAAGCCAACATTCTGTAGTGTAAATTCTTGGCCGTTAGGTATTGTTCTAACATTGATATAACACGGGTGTTCATTATCTGAACAGTGGTGTTTACAAATTCTTGGCTAATAGTATTGTTCTAACATCGATATGTAAATATAAAACTGGTATTCATTGTCTGAACAGTGGTGTTAAAAATGTTGTTTATGGATTGAACAGTGGCATTCAACAATTGTTGTAACATTGATGTGTATGGTTTTTAATGCTTGCGTTAAATAGCATGTTAAAATGTGAACAGTAGCATTAATAAAATAAGTTATTAACGCAATGAAGTGTTAATTAAGTGTTACTTCTTATTAACGTGTCAACAGTGTTAAATATTATTAACATATGAACATGTTAATACATAACATTAATGTTGAAGTATTAACATAGACGTTATTGCCTGGCAGCACAGTTATGTTAACGCTGATGATACTCATGAACATGTTCATGTGTTAATGATGAACACTTGAACGTGTTCATCATTAACACATGAACGTGTTAATTAAGTGCTACTCTAAGGTGTTAATCAAAGTGTTCAAATATAAACACTTGATTTTTCAGAACACGTTCATCTTTAACACTAAACGTTATAAATCGACATTGGTGTTCTTGTTTTAACACTACCATAGTAATAGTAACGTTTGAACATGTTAACTAATAACACGTTTAGAACGCCATGTGCTTATTCATCATCATGTTCAACAGAGTGGTCGAACACTAACGTTTAAATATTAACACTAGAGCGTTATGGTTAACACCAGTAATGCTGCATAAACACTTCTATAACAATGTCTTAACAGTTGTGTTGATAATGTAACATTTGAATGTTAATAAGTAAACATTTGCGTTATTTTAATAACACTAACATAAAGATTTTAACATCTGAACACGTTCAGAACACGTTCATCTTTAACACTTGATTTTGCAGTGTATTGTTTATGTTTTTATGAGTATGACCGTGTGGAAATAAATTTGACGTGTATAGAGTTTCTCGTGTTTCCTCTACCGTGTACAGATCTGTACAGATCAATCTACAACCAGAACGTGAGTGTCAATATGAATGACGTCAAATGTTTGTATTCCTCTTGTTTGTGATGTTACTTTTAGATGAAACTATGAAACACGGGATAAAACTCAAATGATGAATAAAATATCTAAGATTTAACGTTACAATAAAATGATTGAATCTTTAAGGTATCTGATGATGGTATAGGCCTATATGATTGAATTCGTATTTAAAAGGATAATATTAACTTGACACTTCCAGAAATCTTCGTTGACAAATCCCATCAACCGATCTTCTACAGGGTGTCCATAAAAGGGTACATGTGTTCCACATCGTCGCTGTTCTGACATACCGGCACATCACAACAGAATTAAGTAAAGAGATGTGCAGGTATGTCAGCCCACAGACAGGTGTACGCTCCTGGTGTTAATGTTGGTGTTAGGTCAACACCATAGGAATAACTGATGTAACACTTCTCATGGTGTTAATTTCTTGTGTTAAGGGACCGTTCATTATTTATGGTGGAGGGGGTTGGGACAAATTCGAGACTCGTATGTCAAAATTACCTAACCCCCCCTACAGCTGAAACTGAAAATTACATGACCCCCCCTACTAACCAATAGATTTTTACACAACCCCCCCCCCCCCCCCCCCCCCCCCCCCACCTCAAAATCAATTTGTCACATACTTAGGGGATGTATTTTTCTTTTGCCCATGGATGCGTTGGTTGTGCCCTCTGAACGGCCAATAATTTAATGACTAACTACATTGCGAGCGTAGCGAGGCGGAACATTTGTCATATATTTATACATTTTGGGTGTTTTGTGAGTCTTTATAACCCGAAAAAAGTTAGAACATCCAGACAAAAACGTATGAAATATTCTTGTGAGCTTTGGTGCAGAGCTGAGAGTGAGACGAGGTGAAAAGCATGCAAGAAATTATCGTTTTTAATCAAATTGGATTTTGGAACATAGGCCTAGGCTATTAACATGTTTCTATACACTTCATGGCTCTAATGTTTTCAACCATTGATGATTATAGGTGTTTTTCCAACAGATCGTCCGAGCAGGGCGTGCACAAAAAAGATTTGCTGTACGAAAGTAGTCTCATCATAAGTAGCCTACATGTTTTGAAGTTGAAAGGTCGTAAGAAAATGTGCGCGAAGCGCACAAAAAATTGGCATTGACACTCCAAAATAGCCTCTAAAATCACCCCAATCACCACCATCTTTATAGTTTAAAAAAGTTACACAACCCCCCCTGTTTAAGAATAAAAAGTTACATAACCCCCCCTATTTCAACATATGAAAGTTACATGACCCCCACTATATTTTACCCAACCCCCCCTCCACCATAAATAATGAACGGTCCCTAAACTTGGTGTAAGAATAACTACTCCCATGGGTGTCACTATTCCACACATGCGCACGGGGGTGGGTTATATTGGTTTTTTAACACTTTGGATTGTATATTTATACATTTGATCTAGTGATTCGATCTGCAACATGCACCATTCCATAATTAAATGGCAAGTAAGAACATTAATTCACAAAAACGTTCAAGTTTTAATAAATTTAAACTGTTGAACAGTGAAATATGTTATTTGCAAGTATTTTATTGTTAAAGTACTTCAACTTATCTAACATTAATATTTTAACACCAGAAGGTGTAAAAAAAAAAAAAAATTAACACCAGAAGGTGTAAAGTTTTTAATGTTTTAACACCAGAAGGTGTAAAATTGTTACTGGTGTTGTCATATTGTAACTCCCATTGGTGTTATATTTAACACCAACGTTGTAACACTAGTGATGGTGTCATTTTAACACCAGGTGGTGTGGTCCTATAGTGAATCCGTACTGGTGTTAAATTTAACACCCGTGGTGTTAAATTTAACACCACAGTTTTTGCAGTGTATTAGTTCCTTATGCAATTTACCCATCAGAACATAATGATTGTCAAGGGCAACTTGTTGAAATATACTATATCGGGAAGTAAATGAGCACAAACGTTTACATTTCAAATTTATTAGAGTTTACACATATATTGTTTTGGCTATTCACCCTATCCTATTTTAAGCGTGATTTCTGAATTCCCCTATTCGAGAGCTTTCCAAAAATGTATAATCTTGCTATAATCGGTTGAATACTTTTGTTGTTATAGTCATGTATGTAAAACCGATGAATTAGGGCAAGTTCACTGTGTAGTGAATAGGGAAAAAGCCAAGGACAATGCAATCGATTCGTGATTACAACTGTTACGTAAGAGTTGACACGTTTGTTGAAACAGAAACTTATAGAATATAAAACAATCTATAAAATGAGAGCAAAATCATGTTTGTACCATACAGAAATGAGGAGTTATTGCCAATTTGAACGTAGAATTGAGAACATTTTCTATATTCCCCATAGAGATTTTACACGACGCCACCGCCACCACCGCCACCGCCACCGCCGCCACCGCCACCGCCGCCACCCCTGACTTTCGAAGTATAATCAATCATATCTCAGCCAAACAGTTATAGAAATATCTGATTTATTCACACAGTGTAGCTAGATAAATAAAACCATGATTTTGAAGTAATTACGAATCATATCGCCTGTAACTAGGAATGTATGTACGATCGAGTTATATCAGAAATGTAAATCTGCAAGAAAATCTGCTTCCAATTTTTTTCCTTCTCGAGTCCCCTGGAAAAGATCACATAATATATATACCTTTAATATGATCAAGTTATATAAAAATTGACCGCTTCGCGAGTATTATTTTCACATGTTAATTATTTAGGTTTCGGAGTTGTTTATCTTGAATCGACAACGGTAAGACGGGTTTATTTAAAATAAACCCGTCTTACCGTTGTCGATTCAGGATAAACAACGACGAAGACCTTGTTGAACCCCGTTCAACAACGACCAAACATATTTACATCATTCATATGTGAATAGCGTTTTGGAAAATTGATGAAAACAAGTAAAAACGTGGTTTAATAGGCTTAATTTGACATAAAAAAATAGCTGCTCTTTAAAAAACGGAACAAAATGTTTACGTTTGATTATAATTAGGCCTCAGGCCCTTATTTGGACATCGTCCGTTCCCTGTAAATGGGCGAGGGAACTTCTGAATGGGATGGGTTAAAAAAGGTAAACATTAGAGAAGACAAATTATTGCGCAAGTAATTGTGGAATTTAAAATATTTTGTAAATAGTATTTTATTCACACACCACCTTCAATTTCAGAGAAAAATTAAATCAAGAATACGTTTTAATTTATATAACACATTTTGATACATGTTTATAGAATATTTGTATCAAATAAATCAAAACACACCCCTCCATTTCAATAGTAGTACGGTCCATTAGATGATGAAAGGAAACTCATTTCACCGCGCGATGATACAAAATGGCGATTCTCTTGTGCTGGGTAGCGACCGTTCCGGCTAAAATTGTGGCTTTAGGAATGATCCGTGACATATGGCCCTCGCCAAAAATATTTTCCTCAGGGATATAGCTACATTTTGGTATATAAAGCTGTTTGCTAACTTTAAGGATCGCATGGCGAAATGCATTTATACGCCGAAAAAACGGGCGAAAATTGAACACATTTTGCGAACATTTGTTGTTGTTTGTTTATACAATTTTGCATCGATGCATGGTTTCCAAATAAGGTTCGCCATCCTATTAATTTGCATATGAAGAGTGGGTTTATCTCAAATCAACAACGCTTTGTTACTGTACTTAAGGTATGAGGGAGTTGTTGAATCAAGGATAACAAGATAGTATCAGGAACGTTTTCTGGACCATTTATAGTTTTAAAAAGTGTTTGCGAATTGGTTTTAATGTTAATTATTCAAGCATAACAAGATGGCTTCAGTAACGTTTTTAGGACCATTTTAGTTTAAAAAACCCGTTATATTATGTTTGCGCGCAATAAACGTTTTCTGGACCATATTAGTTTAAAAAACTGGACATTTTTGCGCGCTTCGCGCATATTAGTTTCATTGTTTAATTATTCAAGCATAACAAGATGGCTTCAGGAACGGTTTCTGGACCAATTTAGTTTAAAAAAACTGGGAATTTGTGCGCGCTTCGCCCGTATTTATGTTCAATTTTTAATTATTCAATCATAACAAGATGGTTTCTAGAACGTTTCCTGGACCATTTTAGTTAACAAAAACTGGTAATTTTTGCGCGCTTCGCTCATAATTATTATTCAAGTATCACAAGATAAGTTCAGGAACGTTTCTGGACCATTTTAGTTTAAAAAAATGGAAATGTTTGCACGCTTCGCACGTTTTAGTTTCAATGTTTAATTATTCAAGCATAACAAGATGGCTTCAGGAACGTTTTCTGGACCATTTTAGTTAACAAATTGGATTTTTTTTGCGCGTTGTAGTCTGATGTAACATGTCTTTATTTTTTCATTTTGTTTCTGAACCAAGTCAAAGTTTATTAAAAATAAATGTAAATATTCATAGCAGGGTAGGGCTTTCCTAGCCCATTCAAACATGCTCCGCCCCCTGATCCTATCTGCTACAGCTTAGGGCTAGCGGCCCCCTCTGGACCCCACGCCGTATTGACTTAGACTAAAAATGTACAGCACCCCTATTCAAAATGTACTTCCAAGGGGCTTGCAGTCAAAGCTGTATAAATCAGTGCATATAATTTGAATAACAGGGAGAACTGTGTTAAAAAGAACCAAGGCCATAATAGCTCTATCTAATAGATTTGGCGTTGTTATCAATATCCCGTATAATAAACATGATAAAGAATGATATGGCCTCCATTTGCCCACAGATAGTCAAAACTTCTGTGATATGCCTTTAATACCATCAAGATGTACATTACAAGTCCCGAGTATTAAAACCCTTTTCCCAATAGGCATAGTGATAGGAACCATGGAAGATATGAATTATGTTATGGAGTTCATTAACGTATATATGTGGAACCCGTCAGAGAATTTCCACGATAGAAGTCATGAACAAATTCACTATTGAAGGACATTGAATTTATCGTTAAAATCGTGAAAGCGTTACATCGTTGAAGCAAGAATCTATTTACCATTAAAAGCATGAAATGATTTCACCATTAAAGCCACATAAAGTGCTCAACAAAAGAAAGTCATACACTTTGTTTGGTCTTTTAGAGTAACTTCCGATTGTTTTTTGACCAAATAGACTAGATAGACATTTGGATGAATCTTTCCGGCACAATTTGATACCAAAGTTGCCACCTAACAACAAAGATAAACCATGATTAGCATAGTTTAAAGAAAATTAGTCACTTTTCAAAAGTCACATTTTCAACGCACGCAACCCGCGAGAAAATGATGTGCGTGGCACTTGAATAGCCGGGAATGAAAGGGATATTGATCACACAGTGTAACTGCGTTTGGTTGTGCCTGAGCAAGCGGGCCATTTGATTATGAACAGGTAACATGTGCACTTATAAAACTCCCATTGCTTGTGTGTTGGATTTCGATCACGACAGGAGCATGCGCAGATGCGATTTTTGTGTAAGTGGTCTGTGATTTTGTCAATATTATATTTTTACTGTGATTTGTCGATCTGCATTAAATGCAAAAAGAAACAACGCCCCCGGCTGGCCTCGAACCACCAACCTTTCGGTTAACAGCCGAACGCGCTAACCAATTGCGCCACGGAGGCGGTTATCTACTAGGCTCTTTTGGTTTGTCATGTTCAACCGTACACTTCCCCGTACACTCCCTTGCAAAATCGGGCATACGGTTTTTTCTCAAATGTTGCCTGCATATTGTAGTTGCTGTGTACTTAAATACATGTGCTGTCTGTTGAACTTGGAACCAACGTTTAATTTGAACTGTCTATTTTCAATAAAAAAATACTCCAATACGGGAAAAAATTCACAAAAGCTCACAGACAACAAATAAGCACATCATTACTCGACCTAGAATTTCAACCCTGCAATTTTGGCGTTCCGAAAATATCGATGTGAGTGACGTCATTTAATGAGCGGCGCCCTTCACGAATTAGCTCATTAGCATAATGTATGTCCGTGAAATGTATCACGCAGTTTGATAAGTGATGTGGTCTTTTCTTCCCGCGTAGTGTATTGAAAATGTGACTTTTGAAAAGTGACTAATTTTCTTTAAATGGTGCTAATCATGGTTTATCTTTGTTGTTAGGTGGCAACTGTGATATCAAATTGTGCCGGAAAGGTTTATCCAAATGTATCTAGTCTGTTTGGTCAAAAAAATAATCAGAAGTTACTCTAAATGCCCTAAACAAAGTGTATGACTTTCTTTTGTTGAGCACTTTATAAGCAATGTATTGTGATAATCAAAGTTCATGGTTTGTGTTTAGATTTAATATGAATTGAAACACAAATATTACGATGGTTTTCTATTTTAGCGCCCACAAAATGGGCAATTTTATTGGCAAAAACAGAAACCATTTACAATCACAGAATATGCAAAATACAGATACAGCGTATTACAAAATTACGTCATTGCAATATACATCAGAAGGCGTAACATGATTATTTGATAACACCTGTCATACTAAATGTGAAATTAAATCCGCTATTATTTTTTAATTATTATATTCATAGTATAGCCTGCAAAGACAGAACAAACATTTCCAAACACAGAACACACAAAAATACAGAGAAGTATAATAGATTGCAAATATATAGTAAAGATAAATGACACTGTAAAAAGTTATATAAACAGCAGCAAGAGTGCTCAATACCGGAGTAGAGCGAATAATAGAATTGAAGTTTATACAATTTTATATCAACCCTATGCGTAGCCATATAGCGCACATTTGCAACACATGTAAAAGTGATCCTCACATAACTCAATATTAGTTCTCTAGAAGGCAACATCTCATTGTGAAATGATTTGATATCAGTATAAGTATATGTTTTATTCTTAATGGGGCCCTCACATGTATCCGTGTGAGCTGGGCGGCCCCTTACCGCACTCTTAGAATGTCAGGATCAAATATGAGACGAAAAGGATCAATTTTGATCCAGAAGCGGTATCACATATGAGCTTACCCTTTCCGGATCAAAGTGATCCGACAAGCAGGATCAAAAAGTTTGATCCGAAATGGGATCAAATATTTCTGTCAAATGATACTGAAACGGATCAAAATAATGATCCTTAATCGGATGTACCTGTAGCTTATGATCCTACTCCAGGATCAAACTGAATCAAAGAAAAAGTGAAAACATAGGGGGTCATCGGGTGACAGATTGTAAAAACAAGCATGCATGCAAGGGTCTTTCGGTGACACCGGGCCAAAAAAAGGGGGGTATTTTTGATGGAGCCTGGTGTGAAACCTAATATTGATTGAGTGCCCCACCCCCGGGTGCACACTGCAGACTATATATCGAGTGCAGTAAGGCCAAAAAAAAAAAATTGTTATATTGGCGTAACTCGCCCGACCCTAAAAATACGCCCGACCCTACACTTTTTTCTTTTTTTTCAGTGAAAAAAAAAAAAAAACCCAACCGACCGACCCTAAAAAATAAAAAAATAAAAAAAATAAATGTTTTTTCTCGAACGAAATACGACGGTGCTTCTAACAAACAATAGGGAATGTTTAAACTCGGTTAACATTGTTCAAAAACAGCTGCTAAAAAAAAAAAAAAAAAAAAAAAAAAAAAAAATCCCTACCTACCTACCCTATTTTTGTTCAGCCCGTTACGCCAATATAACAATTTTTTTTTGTTGGCCTAAGCTTACTACATCGTGTAGGCCTAGTACATCGCAGTGATCGTGACATTTTGTGAGGAGCATTTTGACCGAAAATCGTACTGATGGCACTGGTCAGGTACAAGAAATTTGTTCACAAGAATAGAGCATGTTCAAACATAAAAAATAAAACTACTTTACCGACAAAATCATGTAACATTTTACAGATTAGACTGGATAACTTACCGCGGTATTTCACCCTTGTTTCAACTGTGGCGACCGAATTCAAAAGATCGTCTGCTTGTCGTTTATCGGTTTGCGAAAGAGTGACGTCAGTCACTCATTGACCAATGAACTGTTTCATCGAATTGATCCGGAAATCAGATCAAAGTTGATCAAGGTGAATTTGATCCGTTTGTTGATATCTATCTGGAAACGGATCAAAACGATCCGAAAACGGATCAAAACGATCCGAAAATGATCCTTAAGGGATCAAAACAAAGTGAGCCGGAAATCTACTCATGTATTTGATCCTGACCTTCTAAGAGTGCGTCTTATAGAAAAACAACAGAGTCCAACACGGTGAACAATCAGCAAAAAATGTCAACGGCCGCATTGATTTTTTTGTTGTCACCGGGTTCATACTGTTCTATACCGGGTCCTTATCGGCCTGGAACCGGGCTCATACCACCTCCTCACCAGGTCCTCACCAGCCGAAACGCTTGGGTACCGACCGAACCGCCTTGATAACGTCATCAAAGTCAAACTGCCCTGTATAATAGCTGAGCGCTCAAGCTCGCCGCTTCGCTCACATTCCGGGAATCTCTGTAAAATGCAGTTGTTCTCACATGTATCCGTGTGAGCTGGCCGGCCCATTACCGTGTGACAACTTGGTGCAGACGGCGGCACACGGTGAGCCCACGGTGGGCCGTTTCCCGTCCGTTGAACACGTTGCCGGGGACATTGCCGGCCATCCGCGCCCGGCAGGAAGTTTTTAACATGCTAAAAACTCCTGCCGGGTGAGTAAAAGCGGCGGCAAACGGTGAGAGCCCGGTTTGAGGACGGTATACAGACGGCGCACCCGTTTCGCGCCCGTTCGCAGGGCGGTAATGGTAGGCGGCCACCTTACCGTCTAATAGACAAACAACAGAGTCCAAACAATCAGTAAAAAATGTCAACGGGCGCATTAATATTTTGTTGTGGCCACCGGGTCGATAACGTTATATACAGGGTCTATACCGGGTCCTCACTGGTCGGGTACCGGGCTCACCGTCCTCATACATTTCTAGCTTATCGTTCTTACCGGGTGCATAACACCTCCTCACCGGGTCCTCGGTCCATACCGTTCTACACCGGGTCTGTTCCGGGTTCTCACCGGCCTCATGCAGTTCTAGCTTACCGTTCTCACCGTGTCCTCACCGTGTGCATACCACCTCCATACCGGTTCCTAACCGGTCGGAACGCCTGGGTACCGGCCAAAACGTCTTGATTACATCATCAAACCGCCCTTTTCAAGCTGAGCGCTCAAGCTCGCCGCTTCATTTGCATTCCGGACAGGGGCGTAACAGAGGTTGGTTGTCAGGGGGGGGGGGGGGCACAGCCCAAAAAATTCCTGGTTAGAATAATTCCGTCCCGGAATTTTTCGTAAAAGGTTGCCCCAATTTTTTTCCCAGCCAGTCACCTCGTGAATTTCACGTAGGAGGGGGGGGGGGGGGGGGGGTGGGGGGGGGGGGGGGGGGGGGGGGGGGGGGTACGGTCAAAATAAATCGCACGGTCACAAGATTACACAACGTCAAAAATTTCGAACGGTCAGAACATTTCGCTCGGTCACAAAATTTCGCAGTACACAAAAAACACAGCAGTCAACAATTTGTTGACTGTTGTGCTTTTTGTACTGCGAAACTTTCTTTCTTTCCCTTTCTTCTTTTCTTTCTTTCCCCTTTTTTCTCCTTTTCCTTTTTCTTTTTCCTCCCTTTTTCCTTTTGATCTCTCTTTTCTTTCCCTTTCCCCCTTCTTTTCCTCTTTTCCCTTCCCCCCATTTTTCCTGGTGGGTAGGTTTGAATTTCCTGCTGAGCACCTTCAGGGGGGGGGGGGGGGGGGCACTGTGCCCCCCCCCCCCCCCTGCCCCCCGGCTGTTACGCCACTGATTCCGGAATTCATACGACCAACATCTATAATACTCTTGAAATGTAAAAGAGCTAAACCTCACTCTTTCGAGAGCTTTAGGAGGGACGGCTCTTCTAAGAAGTGAAGTTCACTCTTTTCAGAGTGATTTGTCACTCTTTTCAGAGTGATTTCCACTCTTTTCAGAGTGATTTCCACTCTTTTCAGAGTGATTTCCACTCTTTTCAGAGTGATTTCCACTCTTTTCAGAGTGATTTCCACTCTTTTCAGAGTGATTTCCACTCTTTTTAGAGTGATTTCCACTCTTTTTTTTCATAGTGATTTTAATTCTTTTTAGAGTGAAAATCGCTCCAAAAAAAAGAGCTGTCCCTCCTAGAGCTCTCGAAAGAGTGAGTTTTAGCTCTTTTACATTTAGAGAGTTGCAACATGCCTGCTGAGAGTCCGTTCCGCGAACGGTTACCAGGCTGCATGCGACCATTCGACGTCCACCACCGTCCATCACCGCCCTGCGAATGGGCGCGAAACGGGTGCGAAACGGGTGCGAACGGGTGCGCCGTCCTTATACCGTCTTCATACCGGGCTCTCATCGTTCGCCGCCGCTTTTACTCACCCGCCAGGAGTTTTGAGCATGTTCAAAACTCCGGTGGCCGGCAAAGTCCCCTGAACGTGTTCAACGGACGGGAAACGGCCCACCGTGTGTGCCGCCGTCCGCACCCATTTTTCACACGGTATTAGGGGCCGCTCAGCTCACACGGATACATGTGAGGGCCCCATAAGTTATAGGTTGCCACGCCATCCCTATACGTGTGATATTGTTAGCAATTGATGTAACATGTAACAATATGCTAATTAATGCAAAATGCTTAATGCAAAATACATTAATTAATTAATTAATTCCAAAGCGCCTCTTGAAATTAAATAGACCGGGTGAGTGATCTCTATTCTAGAAGATGAAACAATAGCACTCAATACCTACTATAAGAGTTAATACTGTCAATCACGTTTTACTGCCTCGGCACTTCATCCAAATGAACTAGTTCATCCTTTTGTAGTTATCAGGTTGCCATTGAAACCAACTCATAAAATTACAAGAGAAGCGTGGTTTGCAGCGTGCAATGAGCACCACTGGTCTTGTCATGTCAAATTCGATGTAAGTCTAGTATCAAATAATAGACTTGGATGAAATTAAAAGTGTATTGTGGTTTTTTTTATTGTTTTTTATTTTTTCTTCGAAACGTTTCAAAAAATTCAAAAATATTCCCCCAATTTTTTTTGTATTACTTTTATTTTTTTAAATTGGTCGGTCTGGCCCGTAGCATACACAGGGTATTTTATGGTCGCCTTTAATGGTTGGATATAAATATGAACACAATTATTGGTAATTGTAGGTGATCTTTCAGTGTAGTCATGTTTGGATGTTCTTCAAGTCAAAACAACTTCTTCTTGTCTATTAAGGGGGCTGTGCAGCCTCCGTAAAACTGCTGTAATTTCTTCATTATTCATTTAATCTAGATAAAAGTGTACATTTTTTTGCAGGAAAGGGTTCAATGAATCCAACCATGATCATGAAATTGACCATTTTGGAGAAAATTATAAAAAACACGTTTTTTTATCCATTTTAGGTTCTGCAAAGATAACTCAAAATATATTTTGTCAAATGTTGTCATACTTGTCATACTATTATATTCCTCATACAATTCCCTAGGAATCGTTTTTTATTTTTTTATCTTTATTATTTTTTGAATTATCAACCAAACAGTGCCAAAAATGTGATTTTCACGATTTTGGGAGGTACAAAATCACGTTTTTAGCACTTTTTGGTCTATAATTCAAAAAATAATAAAGATTTTCGAAAAAACCCGATTTCTAGGGAATTGTATGAGGAATATAAAAAATTAGTATGACAAAATTTGACAAAATATATTTTGAGTTATCTTTGCAGAACATAAAATGGGTCAAAAAACGGGTTTTTTTTGAATTTTCTCCGAAATGGTCAATTTCATGATCATGGTTGGATTCATTGAACCCTTTCCTGCAAAAACATGTATACTTTTATCTAGATTAAATGAATAATGAAGAAGTTACGGCAGTTTACGGAGGCTATACCGAAGGTGCACATCCCCCTTAAGGCTGCTATTTAATCTTAATTATGTTTGGATGATTTTATAAATCATTTTTGGATGATATTCGAGATGGGTAAACGTAAATACTCTGGTCATATATACAACCGTTATATTGTAATATTTCATTGTTCGATTCACTCCGAATCAGCTGAAACAAGTCAATTTTCATCAAATTTGCTGAGGCAATATTTATACTGGTATTTTTTAAAGTGAAAATACATACCTCCTACGGAATCATCTAAGTACCCTACTACTTGACCTCATAGCAAGATAATATATCTTGATAAGTTAGACATAATATAAGTATTATATCGATATGGTCAGATACTTTTTTCTCACCATGTCCACTTAAGAATATTATTAAGTCGTCACGGTGAGATATAGCCTACTATCTTGCCAAATCAACATCACAAACAGTCTATGTCGTCATGGCGACATATATTATATATCTTGCCAAGTCGACTTCACAGAAAGTCTATGCGGGAGTCTATGTCGTCGTGGCGCAATAGGACATCTTGCAAAGCACTACAGAAGCAACCACGTTTCGCAGTGGCGTAGCTAGGATTTTTTCAGGGGATTTTTTTCATGTACAAGTTTGCCTTCTATTGAACTACGGTATTTGGGTTAAATATACCCACACATAACCAGTGCCCAGCCCCCAGCCTCGGTCTGTTATCATTTTTTCCCTCTATTCTTTCCCCCGCCCCCTTTTTTTTAGAGGGAGAGGGGGCGGGGGCACAAATGGTTTTTTCAGTCAGCCCCCCTGCCCCCCCCCCCCCCCCCGAGCTACGCCACTGACGTTAGTGTTTAGTGTAATTTTTTTCGTGTTTCGAGTTTTGCGCGAAAACATTTTTTTTAAAATGTATACGTAAAGAAAATAAAGTTAAACATCGATAAGCTATTGCTTTGTAAGATTAAAAACAATATAAAAAACACTGAACAAGTAGGATGGCACTTAGTTTCGTTGTGCTTGGCCAGATAATAGGGAGCTTTCGATTTGGACGACGGACGCTTCTACGACAAGATGACACCTCGAGTCATGTGCGCATGCGTCGATTTAGCAATCCGTCAGTCGTCCAATTTCTGGGACCTGTGATCTTAAGCTTTCGATTTGCGCGACGGACGCTTGTACGACGGTAAAACACAAAACGTTACCGTCGTCCCCACGTCGGTTGTTAGTCCCTTTACGCGTTGTAGCATTTAGAGGACCAACGATCGAATGACAAAATTGACGCATTCGCACATGACTCAAAGTGTCATTCAACCGTCCTTGATTCATCCGTCGTGCAAATCGAAAGCTCCCTAATAATCAGCCGAAGACAGGTCATAGAAATTGGATGACCGACGGATTGCTAAGTCGACACATGCGCACATGACTCGAGGTGTCATCTTAAGCATCCGTCGTCCAAATCGAAAGCTCCCTAATCTACCTCGCCATGACGATATCTACTTTTTATGAAGTCGACTTGGCAACAGAATATATCTCGCCATGATGACGACTTTTTTTGAAGTCGACTTGGCAAGATAACTCGTCTCGTCATGACGACATTTACTTTTTATGAAGTCGCCTTGGCAAGATAATATAACTCGCTATGGAGACATCCACTTTTTGTGAAGTCGACTTGGCAACAGAATATATCTCGCCATGATGACGACTTTTTTGAAGTCGACTTGACGATATCTACTTTTTGTGAAGTCGACTTGGCAACAGGATATATATCTCGCCATGATGACGACTTTTTTTGAAGTCGACTTGGCAAGATAACTCATCTCGCTAAGACGACATTTACATTTTATAAAGTCGCCTTGGCAATATAATATAACTCGCCATGAAGACATCTACTTTTTGTGAAGTTGACTTGGCAACAGAATATATCTCGCCATGATGACGACTTTTTGAAGTCTATTTGGCAAGATAACCCATCTCGCCGTGACGACATTTACATTTTATGAAGTCGACTTGGCAAGATAGTATATCTCATCATGACGACTTAATAAGGTTTTTAAGTCGACATGGTAAGACAAATTATCTGACCATGTTGACATAATACTGATAGTATGTATATTATCTCGTTAAGTAGGAGGTGTTCAGGTTATAGAAAATCGTAATTCAAAATAGCGTGCTAACTCAAATAATGAGGTCGTGCTACAAATTAAACTGAATGATGATAATCAATTATAACAATGCCGAGTCCGACCTGGATCGCTGCACATGAAGGGTATGAATGGGCGCTTCTTATCCCTAGGTATATTTGTCTCAGCATCTTCATTTTTTTTATTTTATCATTATTGAATTATTGTTTATTCGGCATACTCGCGAGATAGTGTCCACTCTATGGAATCAATCACTGTCACTATCCTAACATCCTTTTAACTCAAACTCTCAACAAGACAGCAGTTCGACAAAAAACACGATTACATATTGTGATATACGCACACCTTATTGGTCAAGAACGTCGATGACATCACAAAATGTAAGAATATTAATCAGGATTGGCCCATTTCAACCTTGTTGTTGATACACCTATCACAATTCACGCGGTTGGTTGCTGACAAAACGTTTTTATCGACCAAACAGACACATTTGAGTATAATCAATTCAGAGGAAACGAATCGTCTGCTCGTATCGTCTGCTCGTGTCATAACATGGTGTGTGAACATAAAACATCATCTCTCTTGGTTATCTAGATATAATAAGCACAAGAAACGAGCCAGCTATTTTTGTTGGATTGTTCAGTTAGTTAATAAGTAGCAAACATGAATCTGTCCGATTCTAATGCTACGTTGCCAAAGGACCTTGATATCGATGATAGCGACGATGACCGTCCTGCTAGTGGATGGACTGCTGATCGGGAATCCTCAATAGAGAACACCATTTTATTTCGATTACTGTTTGGTCTTATAGCTGTCACTGGCATCTTCGGTAACTTTTTAGTTTTGTTCACGTTTGCTCGAATATCCAAGTTCCGTACCATCACTAACGTGTTTATTACTTCATTAGCATCGTGTGACTTTGTTTCGTCGGTGTTCATTATTGTTTTACATCTTGGTAAGTATAGAGCGTTCAAGACACATGAATGTTTGCGGTCCGTGTATATAACCGGATACTCGTTTTTCGTTATTTCGTTTTCAACACGGTAAGCAAAAAACAAAAATAGGATAGTTTTCCTTTGACTGTCACAGTAGAAAAAATAAACAAGACAAAACTAGAATTTTAACGTTTGTTTTTATTCTACTATTTTCGACTAAGAAAAACTAAAAAGATCAACCACATTCGTTTTCTTTCTCTAAATAAAGTGTAAAAACCAATCAGAAGAAAACATTTAATTCAAAAGTATTCGTTGTTTGCATATAAGCAAACGAAATAAACAAGTGTATTCATTTTTCGTTCATCAAAAGGCAATAGAAAAACCTAATTTGATATTGTTTTAAACATTCGTTTTTCTTGATACATTTTGAAACAAGAAAAATTAAAAGTGCCATGTATGTTAATGATTCGTTTTAATAACACAAATACAAAAAACAGACAGTAGAAAAATGAAGTATGAAACATATGTTTTCATAACTTTATTTGCAAACAAGAAAATTGATATGAGTCAACTACGTTCGTTTTCCGTTTCTTAAACACTTGTATGGTAAGTAAGCAAGAGAAAAACCTAAATTTTCAGAGTTAGTTTTTCTAAATTTATTTTCAAAACAAGAAAAAGAAAAAGATTACTGCATTCGTTTTTCTTTCAATTCGACCAAGAACAAAATAACAAACACTATAAAAACTGTTTTGGGACTTTAATACAATCAGGCGTTATTCTCAATCCATTTTCACTCAAGAAAAACGAAAAGGTCATTTAAACTTTGTTTTTCATGTTTCATTTTGCATCTAGGTAAATCAGAACAGGATATGTGTTGTCAACTTTCTTTTTTCCGACTCTAATTTCTCAAAGGTTCATAATGAAAACAATTTATTTGATGATTTTTTCTCTCTCGTAACATTCGTATTTATCCCTTCATTTTCAACTTAGAACAACTCAAAATATCTACCTTATTCGTTTTTCTTCTTTCCAGCAAAAATGGTAAAATCAGTCAAAAAAAATTGATATATATACATTTTTCTTAAAACGTAAAATCGTTTTTCGTTCTATAATAATTTGATATATTCGTTTTTCTATTGCCTTTTGGTTACACTTCTGGTTGATGAACGAAAAACGAATACACTTGTTTATTTCGTTTTTCTTATATGAAAACGGATTAAGAAAAACGAATATTTGTATTTATTTATTTTTCTTTTGATTGATTTTTACACTTTATTTAGAGAAAGAAAAACGAATGTGGTTGATGTTTTTTTCTATTGTCTGTTTTTTGTATTCATTTTTTCTTGTCTCAAAATGTATCAAGAAAACGAATGTTTGAAACAAGATCAAATTAGGTTTTTCTATTGCCTTTTGGTTAGAATTCTGGTCATGTTGGTTACAATTCTGGTTGATGAACGAAAAACGAATACTCTTGTTTAATTCGTTTTTCTTATATGAAAACGGATATGAAAACGGATTAAGAAAAGCGAATATTTGTATTTATTTATTTTTCTTCTGATTGATTTTTACACTTTATTTAGAGAAAGAAAAACGAATGTGGTTGATGTTTTTAGTTTTCCTTTGAAAATAGAGGAATAAAAAGGAACCTTAAAAATTCTAGTTTTTCTCTTGTTTGTTTTTTCTACTGTGACAGTCAAACGGAAAATGATCCTATTTGGGTTTTTTTGCTTACCGTGTTGAAAACGAAATAACGAAAAACGATTTTCCGGTTATATACACGGACCCTTATAACTCAAAATGTGAACCGAAGAATCTCAATTTATTCTGCTCGTCCATATTTGTGTAAATATAAATGATGAAGTAGCAATATCCAACATTATCTTATGAATTTCCCAAATCATGGTTTATTAAAATGTTGGTTCAAATCGTAACAAGTTGTGCGTGTTATTCCATTCTGTGAAGCATGATCTTTTGGGGATAAAACTCTTGTGCAGTATTATCATAAATAAATCACAACTAACAATCGATGTAGGTGCGAAATATATTTGGGTGGGGTGGGGGGTGGGGGTGGGGGTGGGGGGGGGGGGGGTGGGGGGGGGTGGGTGTTGCAGAATAAATATTTTTGTGATCGTTGGTGTCTATTATCGTGGCTGAGCTGTGTACAAGTTGCCACAAGTGGGGCCATTGGTTTAATAGGCTAAAGTCAAACTAATGTATATGGTGTGCCGATTCCGAAAATCAAGGAGCACAACGATTACGAATGTTTTGGATATTGAATTTTCCACTCTGCTGGCATTTATTTTCACCTCAACAATCCACCACTTTAAAAACCAAATCAATTATATACTTGTCAGGAGCATTCTTTTGCTCAGATTCGACATCAGCCACGTCATGTTGAGGTGTGTTATTTGTCAGATGAAATAGGCTATTTTGACAATACATCCCTCTACGCAGTGTTGCCAAACATGCTCATTGTATTCAAAATTCAACACTAGTAATCTTCTTTTAAAATGCGTGAAAATGAAAACGACTACATTTTCATTGGTATCTTTATGAAAAGGGAATTAAAGTTGTCCCGTAACTATCTCCACTATAATATCTAAAAGTGAAGAGTTAAAATGTGTTAATCCTCTTTTTATATCATAATACTGGATTTGATAAATTCTCATGTGTCTTTTCATGAAATTAATAAAAAATTCCATGAAATGCCATTATAAAATAACAACATACATTAAACAAAACCCTTTAAGCATGCCGTGTCAAGGGACTAACCTTTTTCTTCTTGGCCAAACGCATGTTGTCTTCAACAAATTTGGTTTATAGAAATACATGGATGATGAAACTATCGTTTGCAGAAATATTTGTTTGACCATTGGGGGTGTCTTTAATCGAGGTTGAGCTTTACAGTGACATTTTCAGTATCAGTATATGTATCAATATCAAAATCTGGCAATTGTAGTACAAGTTAAGCTTAAAGCCAAACAGGTATGTCGATTCGAAAATCAAGGATCACAAAATTACGAAATGAATAATCTACCGTAGATGGTTTGAATATCCAAGTTTCCCCTTTCGTGGCATATTTTGTCATTTGTAGGTTAACGTTGTATTCTAGTCAGCCAGGCTGCAAAAGAGAAGAGCGAGGAGCGTCGCTTACAAGGAAATACGTAGTAAATCCTAGATCTTATATTATCATACTCATTTACGATTTAATGGGCAATTGTAAGTCGGGCAACCTCATGCTCTCGGGAAAGAAATCACTTTTGGTGGCCCTGGAAACAGCCATTATGTTAATTCCAAAGTACTCACAATTTCTTTTATGATCATAACTACCCATTTGTGGAAATGCAAATCACTATTCTGGCCTGAGACGATATTCGAAAACAGTGATTATTCGTCTCAGGTCTTGGCTCTAAAGTTTTTGGTACGTTTTAGGGCTAATAGCTTGTAATTTTAACCTATTCATGTATGGCGACCGTTTTGTGATCATTTGTCTTTTCTGTAGTCAATTTAGCGCTAATACGATTTGAGGCTAATAGACGTTGTTGCTGACCCCGAAATACCCATTCATATATACATGTTATTACCTACAAATCATAATAACTTCAGTTAATAACTAATTCAAGAGAATACTTCTACGAAATTTGAATTTCTTACTCATAAAGTGTTGAATTTTAAATTCTTCTGTTTAAATGAATATACTGATATTGATACCAACATACATACTGATACTGATACTTAAAAATGCTCCCGAGGGGCCTTAGGAAGCTTAGAAAATAGAAACCCACGCAAACTCCCAGTATTGCGAGTGTATAATACAATTATCTACATTTAATTGGTGTGTTGAATAAATCTTAAAGATATTCTGACACCGTTAAGGACTGTGATCTGATTGGCATCGATTTCCCATATCTATGGGACGGAGTAGAATTCTTTTGATGAGACACGACTTACCGGCATATGGTGCTGCTATGACCAATGATTGAAACCAAGGCCATTATTACTCTGATGAATCCGATGTATAGTGGTCTTTTCCATTCATCCAACCTAAACTAACAATAACTGATCGTTAGACTGTTAGAAGTTTTACTTATTGACAATGAAATCTTATTGCCTTGATGTAGAGTAGTCCCCCTTTTATACTACATTATTGTACATATCGCGCTATACACATTACGCTGCAGGGGCGTGCAGGTTGCGGCAAATAGACGTTGTGTTTCAAAGATGTTGTACATTATTTATAATTTGTTTTAGATTGATGTCACGATAGTAAATTGGCTCTGAAAACATCATAACCAATTTTTAATTCTTTTATTTTAAATCAACATGTAACAATTTTGTTTTCGTAATATCCTAATTGGATTTATGTTTCTATCTCGGACTGATTTTTGTTAAATAATACAGCGCCGGTTTTTTTCGAATCCACCTCATACAATATTTCAAATAAAATAAAATAAAACATCGAAGACACATCAGATATAAGTTAAATATAATGTAGACCAAACAATTGAAAATGTCGGAAAAGGGTACTTTAGGTCCCAGATTCTGGACTGTACTAGTATCGTCCGATACTGAAACACCCAGTATCGTCCGATTCTGGCACAAAGTAAGTGTTCCAGCATCGGCCGATACTGGCACAAAGTCAGTGTTCCAGTATCGGCCGATACTAGCACATATAAAATGTTCCAGTAACGGACGATACTGGAACATAATTACGTATTTGTACTGTGGATCTTATGCGGCTTCTACGTTTCCAAAACTAGGCCGCACAGCTTGTCGTTGCTTGCGGAAGGGACGAGCGCTCTGTGGATCTGCTTGCATCCCTCCCACTGGCTTCCTGTTCAGGATAGGATTAGCTTCAAAATTGTTCTGTATGTTTATAAGTGTATCAATAATGTAGCACCATCGTATTTGATAGATTTCGTCCGCTACAGAGTGACAGGTACACATATGAATGCAGGCGACGTTTCAGATCTCCCTGGGATTCTACACGTCTCTATGTTTCACGCTGTAAGAAAAGGGCTGGTGATTCCTCATTCCTTCAGACGCGCACTTAAAACCTATCTGGTAGTCCAACATAATTTGTCACTCTGTTTTCCTTGGTATTTTGTACTACATGTAGCGCTGTGTTTTTTGTAGAGCGCTTTATAAATGCTTAGTATTATATGCTAATATTTTTTTTCATAAGGAGAAAGAGAACAATAACGTTTATTCCGTCCTTTGTTCAAACGACGTTAAGGCGAAAGATCTCACTGGTATCACGTGTACCAGTATCGCCTCGGGGATGGAACATACAAATGTTCCAGTATCGACCGATACTGGAACACAATTTGGTGTTCCAGTATCGAACGATACTGGAACAGTAAAATCATACCAGTATCAACCGATACTAGCAACATTTATGTTCCAGTATTGAATCTGGGACCTAAAGTACAATTTTTCCAAAATGTGCCAGTATCGAGCAATACTGAAACGTTTTTATGTTCTAGTAGTCGAGCGATGCTGGTAACATGCTACTAGTAGTCATTTGTCCCAGTATTGAACGATACTGGTACAAAATTGTGTTCCAGTATCGGCGATACTGGTACATTGTATATGTGCCAGTATCGTCCGATACTGGAACACTGACTTTGTACAAGTATCGAACGATTATGGGTGTTATAGTATCGGACGATACTAGTACAGTCCAGAATCTGAGGCTTTTTCCAACATGTCTTTTAATAATTAAACGTACTAATAAGGCCTATTGTTCTATCGAAATCATGGTACAAATTGTAATATTTCATGCCATTCCCTTTTATATAATCTGCTACAGGTATTGACATCCACATTCCATCAGGCACCGGTGGTAAGGTAATGTGTGCGGTGCTTCTATCAAAATGGCCCTTATGGTCCAGTTTCATCGTGTCCAGCTTGAGTCTTACCTGCGTCACCTTTGAAAGATATTTCAGTATCTGTCGACCTCTTCGATACAATTCATTCTTCACCTACCAGAAAGCCAGTCTTATGGTAGTTGGAGTGTGGATAGCAGGATACTTAATCAAATCTTACCAGACAGTTGTGGTGAAGTACAATGGTGTCGGTTGCTATGTTTATTGGTCATCGGTGGCCTTCAAAACATGTATGGGAATCCTGAATACAATGGCTATCTATGTCATACCCTTGACTACGATGGGCTTCACATACGCTTTGATAATGAAAGCTTTGTCTGAGTCTGCTAGATCAGCCGGGCAGAGCTCGGGTAAAGCATCACAGGCATCATTGGAACTTTTGCGAGCTAGAAAGAATGTAATCAAAATGTTAGCAACGGTTGTCATAGTATTTGCTCTTTGTTTGTTACCGAATCAAACGATATTCATGTCCTACACTTTTGGAGTTGCCGTGAACTTTAAGAGTTGGTATTATCATTCTAGCGTTCTGATGGCGTTCTGCAACTCATGTTTGAATCCGTTGATTTATGCTTTCAAAATGAAAAGCTACAGAAGATACTTGAAGATGGCCATTTGTGGGGCGAACTCCGTTACCTCTGAGCAAGACACTGTAGCAACTATTCATTAATCATGTTAATAAGCCCAGTCAATGCTTAATATATAAAACATAGACATGACTAAGTGATGTTACCTATCAGCAGAAAATGCAGTGCGAAATAATACATATAGGAAAATCACCCGTTTGATCATAAAGACCAGACGTTTTGATCGATATTTGAAGCGTTAATAAGAAATAACGGATAATGTGGTAACTCGTTATTGCATTTACGATTATATAGCCTACAAACCATTTACAATTTGTATGTGAGAAAATGATCAAGATATTAAATCGGGTTTCGCACTTACGTGTGATCAAAGAAAAAGCATGTCGAGTAGAAAACCAGTCAAACTGATTTAATGGAAAATGGACGGCTACTGTGCAGTCAATATTCTTGGACTACATGCGTAGTGTACCTTTGAAACAATAAAATCATTAACGAAAGGCGATAACACCCAGCATTTCATCTTTAATTTCTATATCAAGGTTTGTTGAAAATAAATAACTCATACATTACCATTTTAATGATATCCGCTTGGAAAGCGACAACCCTACTAACAAGTGTACGTTATAGCAACGTCGTATAATAATAAATCACGACATGATTTTAACTTTACACATTTATATTTGCTTGTATACCCCCCTGAGGTAGTAAAAGTATATATTTTCTGAAGGGAAATTTCATGAGGAAACCAAATATGCCATTAAAATTATAGTACGACTAAGAACTAAAATGGTATGATTGGAAATGTTCGGGAAAATATCAGAGTTTTTAATTTTTAATTCGAGATCCATATATTTTTTATACCTACCCCTATCATTATTTACTTTACATATTTGAATTCCTCATGAAATTACCCATTAGATGATATATAATTGTTAAAGTTACTACGTCGGTATGGTAATTATACCGGCTAGTGAATATCTCCAATTTTTATTTTATATATTTTTAGAATTTTCAAAAATATTTGTTTAAGGATGAACCCTTCCCTGATATAAACTGCATTTCTGAATTCCTCTAGTTACAAGCTTTCCAAAAATGTATACTTTTGCTATCATAGGTTGAAAACTTTTTCTGTTATTGTCATTTTTATAAATCCGGTAAATTGAGGCTGATTATTCATGTTTACTGTGTAGCGAATAGGAAGAAAGCTGATGTTCATTGTCTTATCCATAATTAATTAGTTGTTACAAATAGTTGACAAGTCTGTTGAACCACATACTTAAAGACTACTAATTATCCTTTAAAATGGGACCAGAATGGTGTTTGTAACATTAGGAGATGACTAGTTATTGTAAAAAGAACAAAACATGGGATTATCCCCATTGAGTTTGAATGAATGATGTAAATATGTTTGGTCGTTGTTGAACGGGGTTTTCAACAAGGTCTTCGTCGATTTTTATCTTGAATCGACAACGGTAAGACGGGTTTATTTTGCTCGTCTTACCGTTGTCGATTCAAGATAAACAACTCCGAAACCTTATTGAACCCCTAATTCAAACAAGATAGTATCAGGAACGTTTTCTGGACCATTTATAGTTTTAAAAAGTGTTTGCGCGTTTCGCGCGAATTTGTTTTAATGTTAATTATTCAAGCATAACAAGATGGCTTCAGTAACGTTTTTAGGACCATTTTAGTTTAAAAACCCGTTATATTATGTTTGCGCGCAATAAACGTTTTCTGGACCATATTATAGGTTTTCCCAGTTAGTTTAACACTTTTTTCATTATATTTCATATCTCGTTAAGTTAGAATTCGTCCCCAAAATTTGACTTACGCATTTTGTTAGATAAATTTCGTCAATGAGCATTATATTTCAAAGTATGACCATTTCATTTAATTCATTGGTCATTTCTTTTCGTCAAGGAAGGATTGAATTCGTATCACCTGATGGGTAGCGGGTCTATGCACAAATATAATTCGTCTTTGTTCATTATTTTTAATATAGGTTTTCCCAGTTAGTTTAACACTTTTTTCATTATATTTCATATCTCGTTAAGTTAGAATTCGTCCCCAAAATCTGACTTACGCATTTTGTTAGATAAATTTCGTCAATGAGCATTATATTTCAAAGTATGACCATTTCATTTAATTCATTGGTCATTTCTTTTCGTCAAGGAAGGATTGAATTCGTATCACCTGATGCATGGGTAGCGGGTCTATGCACAAATATAATTCGTCTTTGTTCATTATTTTTAATACTTTTATCACATATATTCGTCAGGTGTTAGAAGAATAGGCCTACATATTATTGCAAGTTAGATTTGAACCACCGACATGTGTTCTTTTGCCTTGTTGATTCAGATCCGAACAGACCTACATTTCATAATAAGAAAAAAAGAACGAACAAGAAAGAAATAAATAAATAAAGAAAAAATAAATATATATATATAAAACGTATAGGCCTATAGCTGGATTTTACATGCTTCTAGGTAGGACGTTCCACATGGGACGAAATAAAGTGAACTGAATATGAAACTATTTGATCAAAGACGAAATAAATGTATACATTAGTTAGGTTACCGCTGTATCAGACGAAATGGAAGTGTGTTAGGACGAAATAAAATGAACATTAAATGAAATTCATTGCGCAAAATATGATTATACTTGACCAAAGACGAAATTTACTTTAACAAATGCAACCTTCAAAATTTTGGGACGAATTCAAACTTAACGAGATATGAAATATAATTAATTAAGTGTTAAACTAACTGGGAAAACCTATACTTTTATCACATATATTCGTTAGGTGTTAGAAGAATAGGCCTACATATCATTGCAGGTTAGATTAGAACCACAGACATGTGTTCTTTTGCCTTGTTGGTGATATAAATCATATGAAATAAAAGAAAAAAAGAACGAACGAACAAGAAAAAGAAGAAAAAATAAATATATATATAAAACGTATAGGCCTATATCTGGATTTTACATGCTTCTAGGCAGGACGTTCCACATGGGACGAAATAAAGTGAACTGAATATGAAACTATTTGATCAAAGACGAAATAAATGTATACATTAGTAGGTTACCGCTGTATCAGACGAAATGGAAGTGTGTTAGGACGAAATAAAATGAACATTAAATGAAATTCATTGCGCAAAATATGAATATACTTGACCAAAGACGAAATTTACTTTAACAAATGCAACCTTCAAAATTTTAGGACGAATTCAAACTTAACGAGATATGAAATATAATGAATAAAGTGTTAAACTAACTGGGAAAACCTATAGTTTAAAAAACTGGACAGTTAGGCCTATGCGCGCTTCGCGCATATTAGTTTCATTGTTTAATTATTCAAGCATAACAAGATGGCTTCAGGAACGTTTTCTGGACTAATTTAGTTTAAAAAACTGGGAATTTGTGCGCGCTTCGCCCGTATTTATGTTCAATTTTTAATTATTCAATCATAACAAGATGGTTTCTAGAACGTTTCCTGGACCATTTTAGTTAACAAAAACTGGCAATTTTTGCGCGCTTCGCTCATAATTATTATTCAAGTATCGCAAGATAGCTTCAGGAACGTTTCTGGACCATTTTAGTTTAAAAAATGGAAATGTTTGCACGCTTCGCACGTTTTAGTTTCAATGTTTAATTATTCAATCATAACAAGATGGCTTCAGGAACGTTTTCTGGACCATTTTAGTTAACAAATTGGATTTTTTATGCGCGTTGTAGTCTAATGTAACATGTCTTTATTTTTTCATTTTGTTTCTGAACCAAGTCAAAGTTTATTAAAAATAAATGTAAATATTCATAGCAGGGAGGGCTTTCCTAGCCCATTCAAACATGCTCCGCCCCCTGATCCTATCTGCTACAGCTTAGGGCTTGCGGGCCCCTCTGGACCCCACGCCGTATTGACTTAGACTAAATATGTACAGCACCCCTATTCAAAATGTACTTCCAAGGGGCTTGCAGTCAAATCTGTATAAATCAGTGCATATAATTTGAATAACAGGGAGAACTGTGTTAAAAAGAACCAAGGCCATAATAGCTCTATCTAATAGATTTGGCGTTGTTATCAAAATCCCGTATAATAAACATAATAAAGAATGATATGGCCTCCATTTGCCCACATATAGTCAAAACTTCTGTGATATGCCTTTAATACCATCAAGATGTACATTACAAGTCCCGAGTATTAAAACCCTTTTCCCAATAGGCATAGTGATAGGAACCATGGAAGATATGAATTATGTTATGGAGTTCATTAACGTATATGTGGAACCCGTCAGAGAATTTCCACGATTGAAGTCATGAAAAAATTCACTATTGAAGGACATTGGATTTATCGTTAAAATCGTGAAAGCGTTACATCTTTGAAGCAAGAATCTATTTACCATTAACCCTAACTCTACTACACCACACGGCAACTGGGCGAAAAAATGTTTTTATAACACTGCGTGCAGGTTTTTGGGCTACAAAACGGACCCAGGCTAAACGAGGCGAATATACTTCGCCGAGTGTGACTGACAGCCGTGGTGTAGTGGCTATGATCTGGGCCCTGGTGCTGGAGGTCCGTGGTTCAAATCCCGAGGGGTCGGGGTGACCTTTCTGGTGAATTTTGAGGGTCGGAAAACAAATCTGTTGCCGTGTGGTGTACTAGAGTTAGGGGTAAAGCATGAAATGATTTCACCATTACTAAGCCACATATAAGCAATGTATTGTGATAATCAAAGTTCACGGTTTGTGTTTAGATTTAATATGAATTGAAACACAAATATAGCCCCCCCCCTACGATGGTTTTCTATTTTAGCGCCCACAAAATTGGAAACTTTATTGGCAAAAACAGAAACCATTTACAATCACAGAATATACAAAATACAGATACAGAGTATTACAAAATGCATTATTAACGTCATTGCAATATACATCAGAAGGCGTAACATGATTATTTGATAAAAACTGTATACTGAATGTGAAATTAAATCCGCTATTATTTTTAACAAACATTTCCAAATACAGAACACACAAAAATACAGAAAAGTATAATATATTACAAATATATAGCAAAGATAAATGATATAAGCTTCGTATAATATGAAAATGCATCAACAATGGGTAACATGATTAATGCAATAATCACTGAATATGATTTACTTAGGGAGCAGTTCCATTTGTACGCGATAAAAATTGCGAGAATGTTCCGGGCCCCGATGAGTTTTTTATCAGGCCCCGATGAGATTTTTATCGCGTACAGTTGCGAGTAGCAAAGGATTATTTATCGAGTAGCGTATTACCGCTTGTTTAAATATAACGAAAGATAAGTGGTCGGTATGTAAATAGAGCTTCGGGTTATTTATTCTAGTTGTAAGGTACAAATTCAGCATTTCATGTTTTTAGAGATAATGTTATTGAGTATGGATGTTTAACGTAAATTGTATTATCCTCGTGTATTTGCTAAACAATGTCCCGCTCTATTTGCTAAACATACCCCAGGGTATGGCAGAGGCCTCGTATCGGGCCCCGATGTCTATTTTATCGGGGCCTGATGACTATTTTATCGCGTATCAACTTGAAAAACATCGGGTCCAAAACATATCAGGCCCCGATACAGTCGCGATAAATTTATCGCGTACAAATGGAACTGTTCCCTTACGCGGCTAATGGTATTCCCAAAAGAGATTTTTCAGAAACCTTTCAAGATCTATTTCAAGGATTACTGAACCAATAGGCATGTGTGTAGGCCTACTTATTTTAATGCATTCCTCATGGTGACTCCAAATATGATAATGAATTTCAATCATGTTGACATTTTTGAAACATTTTGTGAAATTTTGGAATGTCGTCTGCAGACGCCTGCCGCATGGAAAGTGTTACTTAAATGGTTTGAGACAATGTCCCATTTCTGTATATAGATGTCAAGTTTCGAACGTCTTGGTTAAACCGACAGCCTACCACGCACTTCTTTACGGTGTTCTCATGATGAGCACCCGTCACCTCTTATTAAGTGTTTATGTTCTCGCGTTCTGATTGGAATAACTTATCAGCGTCCATAGTCATCGTATCATTGGATAAACCTCTTTCTGGGTGCACATTAAATGTAAATCATAAAGATGCGGTTGAAAACCTGTCTGGGATTTATATTGATATTGAAATAACTTTGACTTAAATTGAACTGAATTTAGTGGTTTCTGGTTCCATTTACCCTAACACTAAAAAAGACCCCGAAAATACAACATCAACCCTATGCGTGGTATATAGCGCACAATTGCAAAACATTTAAAAGTTATCCTTTCATAACTCAATCTTAATAAATGTTAAGATACGCTATAGTTTACTTACTGTCAAGCAAAGGAACAACGAAGAAAAAATGTGGGGGGGGGGTGGGGGTTGTGACCCTAAATCTCACTACCCCTCCTAATATTGCCAACTCTCCTCCAATATAACACGTGTATTAGATATGTCCGCGACCCCCCTCCCCCTCAATTGTCTCCGACCCCACCCCCGCACTAAATGCTGATGCCTCCGCCGCTTTAGAACGATCTATATCATGCGCCCACAGTCCTCTAGAAGGCACCATCTCATTGTGAAATGATTTGATATCAGTATAAGTATAATTTCCTTGCTGTACAATTTACAGTATGCCCTATATTTTTTACTCTTAAGTTATAGGTTGCCACGCCATCCATGATATACGTGTGATATTATTAGTACACTGTAAAAATAAGTTAGTCATTCAGTCCGATTAATTAGTCAAAGTGACAAGCTTGGCTTAGTAATACGTTTTGACTAATTTACTAGGTACCTGGACTAATTTAAATTGTCTAGTGACTTATTCAGTAAGTCATTCAGACGAACTTGGCTTAGTAATACGTTTTGACTAATTTACTAGGTACCTGGACTAATTTTAAATTGTCTAGTGACTTATTCAATAAGTCATTCAGTCTGAGTCTTGGTCAAAATTAAGAACTTTCTTGGTCATATATTTAGACTAATTATATCATAGTCCTGGACGAATTTTAATTTCCAATGACTTATTTAGTTAGTCATTTAGTCCAATAAATTAGTCACAATGAACAAATGTACTTAGCCATAAGCTGACTAATTATAAAAATAGTCATTCAGTCCGATTAATTAGTCAAAGTGACGAACTTGGCTTAGTAGAAAACGTAAGTCGCGCACTGCATGATGGATGATAACCGATGAACTGGCAACACTATTTTTGCAGAGATCATCGCGGTGAATTTGTGCGAGCAGCCGACGAGAAAACAGGCCAAAAAGAAGCCTTTTATGCCTCTAATTTCGATGTAAACATTATCCGAGCTGGTTCCTCTTGTAGTAGGCTGGTAAGAGAAACTTTCTGGACGCCTCTCGTCATATGAATTTGTGTTTTTAGCGATGAATCGACATGAAACTTGTCGCCATAAAACACCACGCAAATTGCGTGTACAATTTCCTATGCTATTATATGGTACCGTAATACACGTAGGTAGGCCTACGTGATTTGCATGTTAATTTACTGGTATTTTAGGTCAAGAAATTGAGCATTTATTCTTATTTTTAAATTACCGAACATCGCCTATACCATGGTAATGAATGCTGTTGATGTATGTCATAAGCTTACAGGCTATGCACTCGTTTAAAATAGCTCGTGATGTAGTAGGCCTAGCCCACGGCCTAGCCTATCTATTTTATTTTTTATTTCCAAAAACTAACAGTTAAAAGTAAAAATAAACTTTTGAATTTCAACTGAATTTGGATCTCCCTATTCCCAATCAATCAATCAATCAATCAATCAATCAATCAATCAATCAATCAATCAATTAATCAATCAAATAAACCTAGTCCACATAAAGGCTCATGTTATTGTTAACAACATTAGAATGTGAACATTGTATCAAATATGCTTTGCGCAGAAACGCCTCTGACAAATAGAATTGAAATGCAAAAGAATGTGTTCTTTGTTTTTGTTGTGTTATCTGATTTCACCAAAATGTTGACATGTATTTAATCAGTCAAAGCAGTGAATAAACATGCAAGTTTTGATTCTGCATGCAGTTTACTGTTTTATGCATAATATTGATGATCAGTATTACCAGCTTTTAGTCATGTACAACCTTTTAATGTAAAATCCCTAAAAGCAATGACAACCATTCAAGTAAAGTCATCCTAACTTGGTTATTGCAACCTATATTATGTTGTAATTCTTAACTAGCCATTCAAATCATAATGACTTAAATGGTTAGTCACTGCTATAGCTGACTGCAAATCATAATGACTTAAATGGTTAGTCATTGCTATAGCTGACTGCAAATCATAATGACTTAAATGGTTAGTCATTGCTATAGCTGACTGCAAATCATAATGACTTAAATGGTTAGTCACTGCTATAGCTGACTGCAAATCATAATGACTTAAATGGTTAGTCATTGCTATAGCTGACTGCAAATCATAATGACTTAAATGGTTAGTCACTGCTATAGCTGACTGCAAATCATAATGACTTAAATGGTTAGTCATTGCTATAGCTGACTGCAAATCATAAAGACTTAAATGGTTAGTCATTGCTATAGCTGACTGCAAATCATAATTACTTAAATGGTTAGTCACTGCTATAGCTGACTGCAAATCATAATGACTTAAATGGTTAGTCACTGCTATAGCTGGCTGCAAATCATAATGACTTAAATGGTTAGTCACTGCTATAGCTGGCTGCAAATCATAATGACTTAAATGGTTAGTCATTACTATAGCTGACTAAATGAGAAATGTGCATGACTAATGTTTAGTCATTTTAGACATCGATTGCTCTACTAATATTTATTTGTCAACCCTGACCTATATTGTTTAGTCATTTCATTGACTGACTTATTTACAATAGTCATCTGACTACTAACAAAAGTCACCTGACTAGCAAGAAAAGTCACCTGACTAGCAAGAAAAGTCACCGGACTAGCAAGAAAAGTCACCTGACTAACATGAAAAATTGTGTGACTAACATGAAAAGTCGTGTGACTAAGAAAAAAGGGTCGCCTGACTAATGGTCTAAGTTGCTTGACTAATAAGAAAAGTCATCTGACTAGTAAATAAAGTCAACCTTCGTGTATAGATGACCGATTTTTGTTAGTCACTTGAGATATTTGACCAATTTAAATGGCTCCTAATAGACATAGTTGAGGACTAATTTTTTTTGGTCAAAATGACTAAGATTTTTTTACAGTGTAATTGATGTAACAATATGCTAATTAATGCAAAATGGTAAATGCAAAATGCATTCATTAATTAATTAATTCATTCCAAAGCGCTTATATCTTGAAATTAAATAGACCGGGTGAGTGATCTCTATTTTAGAAGATGAAACAATAGCACTCAATACCTACTATAGAGTTAATACTGTCAATCACGTTTCATCCAAATGAACTAGTTCATCCTTTTGTAGTTATCAGGTTGCCATTGAAACCAACTCATAATATTACAAGAGAAGCGTGGTTTTATTATTGCAGCGTGCATCACTGGTCTTGCATGTCATATTCGATGTATTAAAGTCTTGTATTAAATAATAGACTTGGATGAAATTGTAAGTGTTTTTGTATTTTATTTTATTTTTTTCTTCTTCAAAACCTTTCAAAAAATTCAAAAATATTCCCCCAAATTTTTGTTATTACTTTTAATTATTTTAAATGTGTCGGTCGGGCCCGTAGCACAGGGTACTTTGTCGTCGCCTTCGATGGTTGGATATAAATATGAACACAATTATTGGTAATTGAGGGTGATCTTTCAGTGTAGTTATGTTTGGATGTTCTTCAAGTAAAAACAAATTCTTCTTGTCTATTGAGGCTGCTTTTTAGTCTTAATTATGTTTGGATGATTTTATAAATAATTTTGGACGATATTCAAGATGGGTAAACGTAAATACTCTGGTCATATATACAACCGTTATATAATTATGGACTCGAATTAGCTCAATTTGTATTATTTTATTGTTCGATTCACTCAGAATCAGCTGAAACAAGTCAATTTTCATCAAATTTGCTGAGGCAATATTACAGGTATTTTTGAAAATACATACCTCCTACGGAATCATCTAAGTGCCTTCCTACTTGACCATGGTCATAGCAAGATAATATATCTTGATAAGTAGACATAATATCAGTATTATATCGATATGGTCAGATACTTTTTGTCTGAATATTATTAAGTCGTCATTGTGAGATAATATTAATAATGCCTACTTTCTTGCCAAATCGACCTCACAAACAGTCTATGTCGTCATGGCGACATATATTATATATCTTGCCAAGTCGACTTCACAGAAAGTCTATGTCGTCATCATGGTCATGGCGAGATAGGACATCTTGCAAAGTCGACATCACAGAAAGTCGATGACGTCATAACGAGATTGATATCTGGCAAAGCACTACAGAAGCAACCACGTTTCGTGTAACTTTTTTCGAGTTTCGAGTTTTGGGCGAAAAAATATATATAAGTAAAGAAAATAAAGTTAAACATCGATATGCTATTGCTTTGTAAGATTAAAAACAATATAAAAACACTGAACAAGTAGGATGGCACTTAGTTTCGTCCGCTGTGCTTGGCCAGATAATCTATCTCGCCATGACGATATCTACTTTTTGTGAAGTCGACTTGGCAACAGAATATATCTCGCCATGATGACGACTTTTTTTGAAGTCGACTTGGCAAGATAATTCATCTCGTCATGACGACATTTACTTTTTATGAAATCGCCTTGGCAAGATAATATAACTCGCTATGAAGACATCCACTTTTTGTGAAGTCGACTTGGCAACAGAATATATCTCGCCATGATGACGACTTTTTGAAGTCTATTTGGCAAGATAACCCATCTCGCCATGACGACATTTACATTTTATGAAGTCGACTTGGCAAGATAGTATCTCATCATGACGACTTAATAAGGTTTTTAAGTCGACATGGTAAGACAAATTATCTGACCATGTTGACATAATACTGATAGTATGTATATTATCTCGCTATGTCGTTAAGTAGGAGGTTTTCAGGTTATAGAAAATCGTAATTCAAAATAGCGTGCTAACTCAAATAATGAGTTCGTGCTACAAATTAAACTGAATGATGATAATCAATTATAACAATGCCGAGTCCGACCTGGATCGCTGCACATGAAGGGTATGAATGGGGGCTTCTTATCCCTAGGTATATTTGTCTCAGCATCTTCATTTATTTTTTTATCATTTTGGAATTATTGTTTATTCGGCATACTCACGAGATAGCGTCCACTCTACATGGAATCAATCACTGTCACTATCCTAACATCCTTTTCCCGATCCTTTTAACTCAAACTCTCAACAAGACAGCAGTTCGACAAAAAACACGATTACATATTGTGATATACGCCCACCTTATTGGTCAAGAACGTCGATGACATCACAAAATGTAAGAATAATTAATCAGGATTGGCCCATTTCAACCTTGTTGTTGATACACCTATCACAATTCACGCGGTTGGTTGCTGACAAAACGTTTTTATCGACCAAACAGACACATTTGAATATAATCAATTCAGAGGAAATGAATCGTCTGCTTCTGTCGTGTATCTGAAATCAAGTTGAATCGTCATAACATGTGTGAACATAAAACATCATCTCTCTTGGTTATCTAGATATAATAAGCACAAGAAACGAGCAAGCTATTTTTGTTGGATTGTTCAGTTAGTTAATTAGTAGCAAACATGAATGTGTCCGATTCTAACGCTACGTTGCCAACGGAACTTGATATCGATGATAGCGACGATGACCGTCCCGCTAGTGGATGGACTGCTGATCGGGAATCTTCAATAGAGAACACCATTTTATTTCATTTACTGTTTGGTCTTATAGCTGTCACTGGTATCATCGGTAACTTTTTAGTTTTGTTCACGTTTGCTCGAGTATCCAAGTTCCGTACCATCACTAACGTGTTTATTACTTCATTAGCATCATGTGACTTTGTTTCGTCGGTGTTCATTATTGTTTTACATCTTGGTAAGTATAGAGCGTTTAAGACACATGAATGTTTGCGGTCCGTGTATATAACCAGACACTCGTTTTTCGTTATTTCGTTTTCAACACGATAAGCAAAAAACACAAATAGGATCATTTTCCGTTTGACTGTCACAGTAGAATAAATAAACAAGACTTAAACTAGAATTTTTAACGTTCGTTTTTATTCTACTATTTTCGACTAAGAAAAACTAAAAAGATCAACCACATTCGTTTTTATTTCTCTAAATAAAGTGTAAAAATCAATCAGAAGAAAACATTTAATTTGAAAGTATTCGTTTTTCTTAATCCGTTTTCATATAAGAAAAACGAAATAAATAAGTGTATTCGTTTTTCGTTCATCAACCAGAATTGTAACCAAAACGCAATAGAAAAACCTAATTTGATCTTGTTTCAAACATTCGTTTTTCTTGATACATTTTGAAATAAGAACAATTAAAATTGCCATGTATGTTAATGATTCGTTTTACTAACACAAGTACAAAAAACAAACAGTAGAAAATATAAGTTTGAAACATTCGTTTTTATAACTTCATTTGCAAACAAGAAAAACGATATGAGTATGAGTCAATTACGTTTGTTTTTCGTTTCTTAAACACTTGTACGGTAATTAAGCAAGAGAAAAACCGAAATTTTAAGAGTTAGTTTTTCTAACTTTATTTTCAAAACAAGAAAAACAGAAAGATTACTGCATTCGTTTTTCTTTTAATTCGATCAAGAACAAAATAACAAACACTATTAAGTGTATGGAATTTTCCACTCTGCTGGCATTCATTTTCACCTCAACAATCCACCACTTTTAAAACCAAATCAATTATATACGGTTATCTTTACTTTCAGACCATGTATTATAGTGAGTGCGCACGTGGGTTAGCCTACCTGATTAACATAAGTTGGGATATGTGGTTTTGTAAACAAACCTTTAGGGTGTAATGGATAACAGTTCTGATATTAAAATTGTGACAATGAATTGCCGTGGTCGTGCAGATAAGAAAAAAAGATTTGATGTTTTAAATTATTTATATGAAAAAAATTGTATGATTTATTGTTTGCAAGATACCCATTTTGACTCATGATTTTAAAAGTCATCTGGACAAGGAATGGAGTGGGAAATATGGTTATCTTAGGGGCCATATCCAAACTCTCAGTGATTTTAAAGCATTTTTCTACCGATTTTACAACGGTATTCCAACGGTATTTCGTTCTATTGTTTACTATCACGTCTTGAAATTTTATTTTAATCGTTTATATACATTTTTTTATTAGTTTTCGATATTGTTTATCATTTCGTATAATTATTCATTATTGTTCAATTATAGTTTATTTTGGAATGTGGAATTATTTACGATTTCATTTTAATTTTCCACTGACTGTTTAGTGTGCATGGCATCATGAAATGTGAATGAACCGCGGTATACCACCGAACTGTCCTACTCCTATGCAACAGGCCAATACAATAGAAACTCGTTGTGTGTTATTATCGATTGAGCTAAACTTGTTACAAATGCCAGCCGTTATGTAATACAAATCAATGTGCCTGTATTATTATTATTGAAATAATGTTTCGGTGGTGTAGGAAATAGGAAAATCGATTTAAGGACATGAGCCGACTGGCTTCTTATTTACATAACAATTGGACTTTGCAGATCATGTTCATAGACTAGCTAGGGGCCATTCAATGTAGGCCTAGGAGTAGTAAACACAATTATATTTACAGGACATTCTTTATCGCAGTGAAATTGCAAAAGAAAAAAGTATCATTCAACATTCAATAAATATAGCGAACGATAAGCAATCCTGTCAATTTATAAAAACAAATAGTGTAATAACAAAACAGAAAAGAGAACCACCCCCATCCGCAGGATTGGAACCACTGACCTCATGATTGTGAAGCCGGTGCTTTGACGTTTGAGCTAATGAAGGCTATACATAAACGTTTTGAAGAAAAACATTACATAGGGTTCAAAATACAAATATCTCTTAAATCGGAGGCTAAAATGCTTTATATTTCGATTGGTGTGCATTTTTAATATGGGTTATCGCCCAAAAGTTGATAATATGCTGAAGGAGATTGTAATTCTGATTTCATTATAATGCATAACACTATTTTTTGAAACGATTCTAGACATTTCGTTCGTAAATAAATTTCACCATTACGTTTGAACGATTAAAATTCGCGGCAAATACTGCGCCGAACAATAGATGAATAGAGTGAGAGTAAACAACATGCTACACTCGTGATGGAGCGGTAGCTTAATTCATATTTCTAGACGACCAGATACATTGATCGGCGGTGAACGTAAACATTTTACGATCGGATTTAAAAAGCTTATAGTATTTCTTAAAGAATATAACACAACCTCCCTCGCGCTTTCATCTGTCTGCTTCACTAATAGGGCCATCGAGAGTACTACAATAGTTCTATTGTTAACGCCAGATAAGTAGAGAGTCTCTAGTTAATCACCGATCTTTTTCCGATGCTTTTAACAATAGAACGAAATACCGTTGGAATATCGTTGTAAAATCGTTAGAAAAATGCTTTAAAATCACTGAGAGTTTGGATATGGACCCTTAGCTCCCAATCAAGAGAAGTAGCAATTCTGTTCAATAAGAATTTCGATTACATTATTCATGACGTAAAAATTGACCCAAAAGGGAATTTTAGTGTAATTGATTTTAGTTTTAATGATAAGAGATTTACTCTCTGTTCTTTGTATGGCCCAAATAAGGACACTCCAGACTTTTTTTCATAATATCAAAAAGGTCATAAATGAGTTTCAAAATACAAACTGTATTATTTGTGGGGACTGGAATTTAGTTATTCACCCTGATTTAGATACAGAAAATTATGTTAACGTTAACAACCCTAAAGCAAGAAAGGTGGCTTTAGAGTTAATTGATAACTTGAATTTAGTTGATCCCTGGAGATGTTATAATCCAAATGTCAAGCGATTTACTTGGCGACAACCCAATCCTTTGAAACAGAGCCGTTTAGATTTTTTCTTAATTTCAGAGGAACTTATGAACTTTGTTGAAAATACAGATATTTTGCCAGGCTATAGATCAGATCACTCTTTGGTTTTAATGGACTTTTGGTTTAATGATTTGGTTAAAGGAAAATGTTATTGGAAGTTTAATAATGCTTTGTTAAAAGATATGGAATATGTTAGTTTAGTTAAACAAACAATTAATAATGTAATTAAACAATATGCAGCCACTCCTTATAATCCTGAAAACATTGGAAATATTCATCCCAAAGAAATGAATTTTGTCATTGATGACCAGCTCCTATTTGATATGCTTTTACTTGAGATACGGGGTAAAACAATTTCCTATTCTTCATTCAAGAAGAGAGAGAGTTGCGAGAAAGAGCGTACGTTAATCAATGAGATCGAGAATCTTGAAAAGCAGCACCCCATCCCCTATGGTAATATATTGGATGTTATAACTAACAAGAATGACGAGCTCAAAGAACTGAGGAGTAAAAAAATGGCAGGAGCCATGCTAAGGTCACGTGTGAAATGGCTTGAAACGGGTGAAAAACCCTCTTCTTACTTTCTGAATTTGGAAAAAAGGAATTCTGTGAAGAAGACCATTAATAGAATTGTTGGAGCTGACGGTATTGGTAAATGTACAAACAATGAAATTAAGGATGAGTGTTTTCATTTTTATGAGAAGTTGTATAATAGCAAAGAGGCCAACCCCTGTCATCAATTCAGAAAATGTCCCCCCGCTTAAATGAGAGGCAGCAACAAGACCTTGAAGGTTCTATCCAATATGAAGAACTTCTTACGGCTTTAAAAAAGATGAGTAACAACAAGAGCCCAGGTTTAGACGGATATACAGTGGAATTTTATAAAATGTTCTTTAAAGATCTTTCCTGGTATTTACTGCGGTCCTTAAACTAATTGAGTCTTATGACTCTGGTAGCCTTCCTATCACTCAAAAGCGTGGCGTTATCACATTGCTTCCAAAAGGACAAAAACCTAGAGAATTAAAAAAAAATTGGCGCCCAATATCCTTACTAAACGTCTCTTACAAGTTAGCTTCATCGTGTATTGCTAATAGATTGAAAACAGTGTTACCATATCTTATCAGTGACGACCAGTCTGGTTTTATGTCGGGAAGATTTATTGGAGAAAATATTAGACAAGTTTATGATATCATAGGTTACACTGAATTAAACAATATTCCTGGTCTTCTGCTTTTAGTAGATTTCGAAAAAGCATTCGACTCTGTGTCACATAATTTTATATTCAAAACACTTGATTTGTTCAATTTCGGGGACAGTTTTAAAAGATGGATTCGTGTTTTTTATAAAAATGCCGAATCTGCAGTATTAGTCAATGGTCATTTAACCCCCTTCTTTGAAATCAAAGCAGGTTGCCGACAGGGAGATGGTCTATCCCCATACATTTTTCTATTATGTTCCCAGATCTTAAATATTGCTATTAATAACAATGATAATATTCATGGTATAAAAATAAACAACATGGAATACAAAGTTTTGCAATATGCCGACGACACCACTATTATACTGGATGGGACTGAAAACTCACTTTTGGAAACTCTCAAGTTACTAGATGGTTTTTATGATATTTCCGGTTTGAAAATTAACATTGATAAAACTAGTGCTATATGGATTGGTGCAAAGAAAGATTGTCAAGAAGTCCTTTGTAAAAAATATAAAATGAATTGGGTTGGTAAAAAACCATTCAATTACCTAGGTGTTACTTTATGTACAGATCTTAGTGTTATTGTTAATGTGAATTATACTACTACCATGCAAGCTATAACAAAACAAATTCATCACTGGTCAAAAAGGTTCCTAACTGTATTGGGTAGAATTGTAGTGGTTAAATCACTTCTTTTATCAAAACTGAACCATCTAATACTTTCCTTACCATCCCCGGAGAATAATGTCATCGATGAGATAAATTCAACTTTTCATCATTTTATATGGGGAGGGAAGATTGACAGGATTAGTAGAAATCAGATGGCTCGCCCTTATGAGAAGGGAGGCACTGGTATGGTTCAGTTTGATTCTTTTGCAAAAGCTCTTAAGATAACTTGGATAAGAAGAATTTTTAAGTATGAAAATAAGAGTAAAATTCACAATTTATTTAAAGTTAATGTCCCGTCATGTAATTTTGATTATTCATCATTTGAAAATTGGAACCATATTATTCATGATTGTCATAATGATTTTTGGAAAAGTGTGCTTATTGCATGGAGGGATTATGCTTCAATGCTCAACCCTGTAAATAGGGAACAAGTTTTGTGTTCCAGTATTTGGAATAATAGTAATATTGTTGTGGGGAATAGATGTGTACTGTACAAAAGTTGGGAGAAAGTTGGTATCAAATATATTAATGATCTTCTTTCTACAGATGGAGAGTTCCTATTACTTAAGGACATTCAAAATAAATATAATATCAGAATACATTTTCTCCAATATCATGGGATGAAAAGAGCTATTCATGAAGCATTTTCAAATCTCCTTTGTAGTTCAAATACCACACTCCCAAATCCCTATCAAGGTTTTCATACCAGTATGATTCTTAAGGAATCCAAAGGTTGTAAACAATTTTATAACATTTTTATTACTGGATTAAAGGTTAAGTTTAAATGTACTGACAAATGGAACCATAAATTAGGTATATATTTAACTGAAAAAGAATGGTTGAATATTTGTCAGTATAACTGGAAATGTACTCAGGAAGTTAAACTCCGTTGGTTCCAATTTCGCCTTTTAAACAAATCCTTTGTACAAATACCCTTTTAGTTAAAATTGGTAAATCGGTCAATCCAAAATGTACCTTTTGTAACGAAGTTGACGAAAACTTTGTTCATCTCTTTTGGGGAATGTGAATTTACTATAAAGTACTGGAAAGACGTTCAAAACTGGATTAATATCAATCTGGACACAAATATTAGGTTGAAAAAAGAAATGATCCTGTTTGGAAATTACCAGTACAAAGATTATGTTTTTAACAATATCCTATTAGTTCTTAAATTCAATATTTACAAAAGCAGGATAAAAGAAGAAAAACCTTGTTTTATTTATAATGCAGATCTGAAAAATAAAGCTGTCAATATCCGGTGGCATAAATGGACATCACTTTTTGAGAAATAAGATAATTATATTGTCAAAGTTATTGCATGTATGTTTATAAGAACGAGGAACAATACACTGTCTCTGTATACATTTACCTGTTTATATACAAAATACGTTCAATCTAAATAATATTTGTTCATATATGAATGTACCCCCTTGGTAAATATAATTTGTATCACCACATGTATATTTGAATTGTTTTTATGATGTATGTGATCTTTTCAGCGAAAGAAATGATAATAAAAAACTATAAATGAGAAGAAAAAAATATATACGGTACTTGTCAGGAGCATTCTTTTGCTCAGATTCGACATCCACCACGTCATCATGGTCATGTTGAGATGTGTTATTTGTCAGATGAAAAAAAAAAAAGTTGTCCCGTAACCTTCCGCGGACTATCTCCACTATAATATTTAAAAGTGAAGAATTAAAATGTGTTAATCCTCTTTTTATATCATAATACTGGATTTTATCATTTCTCAGGTGTCTGTTTATGAATTTAATAAAGAATTCTATGAAATGCCATTAAAAAAACCACATACATTAAACAAAACCCTTCAAGCATGCCGTATCAAGGGACTACTTTTTTCTTCTTGGCAAAACGCTTGTTGTCTCCAACAAATTTAATTTATAGAAATACATGAATGATGAACCAATTCGTGCTCTCTAACTATCGTTTGCAGAAATATTTGTTTGACCATGGGTGGTGTCTTTAATCGATCTTGAGCTGCACAGTGACATTTTCAGTAACAGTATACATGTATGTATCAATATTAAAGATCTGGCAATTGTAGTACAACAAGTTAAGGTTAAAGCCAAACAGGTTTGTCGATTCGAAAATCAAGGATCACAAAATTACGAAATTAATAATCTACCGTAGATGGTTTGAATATCCAAGTTTCCCGTTTCGTGACATATTTTGACATCTGTAGGTTAACGTTGTATTCTAGTCAGCCAGGGCTTCAAAAGACAGGAGCGAGAAGCGTCGCCTTATATATCATACTCATTTACGATCTAATGGGCATTTGTAAGTCGGGAATCCGCATGCTCCCGGGAAAGAAGTCACTTTTGGTGGCCCTGGAAACAGCTATTATGTGTATTCCAAAGTACTTACAATTTCTTTTATGATCATAACTACCCATTTGTGAAAATGCAAATCACTGTTCTTGCCTGAGACGATATTCGAAAACAGTGATTATTCGTCTCAGGTCTTAGCTCATCCTGTAAAGTTTTTGGTACGTTTTAGGGCTAATAGCTTGTAATTGTAACTTATTCATGCATGGCGACCGTTTTGTGATATTTTGTCTTTTCTGTAGTCATTTTAGCGCTTAATATACGATATGAGGCTAATAGTATCTTGTTGCTGACCCCGAAATACCCTTTCATATATACATCAAATTACCCCAAAATCATAATAACTTCAGTTGATATCTAATTCAAGAGAATACTTCTACGAAATTTGAGTTTCTTACTTATAAGTGTTGAATTTTAAATTCTTCTGTTTAAATGAAAATACTGATATTGATATCGACATACTTATACTGATACTTAAAAATGCTCCCAAGGGGCCTTAAGAAGCTTAGAAAATAGAAACCCACGCAAACTCCCAGTATTGCGAGTGTATGATACATTTATCTACATTGGTTGAAAAAATCTTAAAGATATGCTGACACCGTTTTAATTTGCATCGATTTCCCATATCTATGGGACGGAGTAGAATTTTTTTGATGAGACACGAATTACCGGCGTATGGTGCTATGACCAATGGTTGAAACCAAGGCCATTATTACTCTGATGAATCCGATGTATAGTGGTCTTTTCCATTTTATTCAACCTAAGCTATCAATAACTGATCGAAAGGATCAACAACACTATACCAAAAATGTAAAAGTTACGGAAAGGGTATGTAATGGAAGTAGGGCCTAGCCATCCAAGACGGAAACCTTTATAAGCCAAGGAAACAATAATTAAGTATATCAATCTTGTTTTCTGTCTGATTCTCTCGTCTTAGATGTTGTCATGACTATGATACGTTCTGTTAGAAGTTTTACTTTATATTGACAATGAAATCTACCAGCCTTGATGTAGAGTTGTCCCCCTTGTCTTTTATACTACATGATTGTACACACAGCGCTGGACACAGTACGCTGCAGGGGCGTGCAGGTTGCGGCAAATAGACGTTGTGTTTTAAAGATGTTGTACAGTATTTATAATTTGTTTTAGATTGATGTCACGATAGTAAATTTGCTCTGAAAACATCATAACTAATTTTTAATTGTTTTATTTTAAATCAGAACATGTAACAATTTTGTTTTCGTAATATCCTAATTGGATTTAGATTTCTATCTCGGACTAATTTTTGTTTGATAATAGCGCCGGTTTTCTTCAAATCCACCTCATACAATATTTCAAATAAAATAAAATAAAACTTCGAAGACACATTTAGATATAAATTAAATATAATGTAGACCAAACAATTGAAAATGTCGGAAAAAGTGTACTTTAGGTCCCAAATTCTGGACTGTACTACAGTCATCAAAAAAAGTAACTATACAGGTGATAAATGGGCTTCTAACTCTTAAAATATATATCCTACCTAAAAATATTAAATTATAAAGTTGTTAAAAAATTTGTCGTCTTTAATATGAGATATTGCACGCTAGGATCGGGTGATTATTAAAGAAGTGGCACTCAAAAATATAAGGAGAAGTCCGATTTTCATTTTCACATTTTTATTTTCTACACGCGGGCCAATCTACGGGTACCTTATCGATTACCGGTAGTGCAATTGGGGGATGCATGCGCAGGTTAGACAGTCGGCCGCATTGTTCCGATGGATCAATACGCCACACACACGCTATCTGTCATTCTCTCTCCGGTGTTGAAATGTAAAATGTGAATTTGAAATTGTGACTTTACCTTACATTTTGGATTGTCGCTTCTTAAAAATTAAACCGATCCTAGCGTGCAATATCTCATATTAAAGAAGATAAATTTCTCAACAACTTTATGATTTGATATTTCTAGGTAGGATATATATGTAAAGTTAAAAGTACATTTATTACCTGTATAGTTACTTTTTTTTGATGACTGTAGTATCGTCCGATACTGAAACACCCAGTATCGTCCCATACTGGCACAAAGTCAGTGTTCCAGCATCGGCCGATACTAGCACAAAGTCAGTGTTCCAGTATCGGCCGATACTAGCACATATAAAATGTTCCAGTAACGGGCGATACTGGAACATAATTACGTACTACGAGGGTCAGTCAGTAAGTTATGAAAGTGATCATGGTATGGGATGCATGAGTGATTCTATGGAGGGATGTTGTGATCAATACAAAGTATGAACCTTTGGCTTTCAAACAATACAGTCTTGGATTTCTAAGTATGAACTATGACGTCATAGCATTATCTCAAAGTACGTACACTTGGGACACTGCTAAATCAATTATTTGGCGGGAAATTTGAATTGTCTGTATGAAACACGTGGTAAGAAGATTGCATAACATGACACATGAAGCAGGTATATCCCGATTTTTTTTCACGTAATTATGATACAAAAGACAATAACTTCAATCCCTGTGTAATTTGAAATATGACGTATAAGAGGAACAAGTAAGGAGAGGCAATTGAATAAAAGGTAACATACAAATATCAGTATTTCAAATAGCCCATTTTCATTGAAAAATGCCCAGTCAGTGAATCACTAATATTGCGGAAAATCAAACAATTTAGGAAAAATCCAAGAAATTAACCAGTTTGGGAGATTCCATAGGCTAGTTAACTAATCTGAACTTATTCACATGAAACCAGCAGAAAATGAATTCAGATCTTAAAAAGAGTGTCAAACAGAGATTATTGTGTGTTCTAACTATGCACCAAGTGTTATCTGTTTCTATGCTCGCATTCCCGAGACACACGCAAATGTTTCAATCAATCCATATTTCAGCCTAGTACATATCCAACCAAATATCGACCGATTTCAGGCAGTGTCCCGAAGTGTACTAATACTTTACGCTAATGCTATGACGTCATAGTTCCTACTTAGACATCCAAAAGTGTATTTTTGAAAGACAAAGGTTCATACTTTGTATTGATCACACTATCTCTCAATAGAATCACTCATGCATCCCATACCATGATCACTTTCATTACTTACTGATCGACCCTCGTAGTACTGTGGATCTTAAGCGGCTACTGCGTCTCCAAAACAAGGCCGCACGGCTTGTCGTTGCTTGCGGAAGGGACGAGCGCTCTGTGGATCTGCTTGCATCCCTCCACTGACTTCCTGTTCAGGATAGGATTAGCTTCAAAATTGTTCTGTATGTTTATTAGTATATCATTAATGTAGCACCTTCGTATATAGATTTCGTTTCGCTACATAGTGACATGTACACATATGAATGCAGGCGACGTTCCAGATCTCCCTGGGATTCTACACGGCTCTATGTTCCACGCTGTAAGAAAAGAGCTGGTGATTCTTCCTTCCTTCAGACGCGCACTTAAAACCTATCGGTTTCCAACATAATTTGTCACTCTGTTTTCCTTGTTTTTCTGTACTACATGTAGCGCTGTGTTTTTTGTAGAGCGCTTTATAAATTCTTTGTATTATATGCTTATATGTGTTCATAAGGAGAAAGAGAACAATAACGTTTATTCCGTCCTTTGTTTAAACGACGTTAAGGCGAAAAATCTCACTGGTATCACGTGTACCAGTATCGCCTCGGGGGTGGAACTTACAAATGTTCCAGTATCGATCGATACTGGAACACAATTTAGTGTTCAGGTATTGACCGATACTGGAACAGTAGAATCGTACCAGTATCAACCGATACTGGCAACATTTATGTTCCAGTATTGAATCTGGAACCTAAAAGTACAATTTTTCCAAAATGTGCCAGTATCGAGCAATACTGGAACGTTTTGATGTTCTAGTAGTCGAGCGATGCTGGTAACATGCTACCAGTAGTCATTTTTGTCCCAGTATTGAGCGATACTGGTACAAAATTGTGTTCCAGTATCGGCGATACTGGTACATTGTATATATATGCAGCAATGGAAATACCCACATGACTTTCCACCCGGGGTAGAGCGACCCGGGGTAGACCAACCCTAAGTCGACCAACCCTAAGTCGACCAACCCTAAGTCGACCAACCCTGGGTGGACTAGGGTTAGGGTTTAGGGTTAGGGTTAGGGTTATGGTTAGGTTTAGGGTTAGAAACAGTCCCTGGGTGGACAGTCCCGGGGCTGGACAGTCCCGGGGTTGTTTTAGAATGATCCGTCCTTGTTTTTACCTCCACGACCGCCAACCCCCTGAGTTTTTAACATATAATTTAGAATGAATATAGTTTCCAAGGTGTTTTTTAAACAGTATTATGGTTTATTCCGTGGACGCTATTGTAGTCCACCCAGGGTTGGTCGACTTAGGGTTGATCAACCCCGGGTCGGTCTACCCCGGGTCGCTCTACCCCGGGTGGAAAGTCATGTGGGTATTTCTATCGCTGCGACATATATGTGCCAGTATCGTCCGATACTGGAACACTGACTTTGTACCAGTATCGAACGATTATGGGTGTTACAGTATCGGACGATACTACATTTTTGTAGTACAGTCCAGAATCTGGGACTTTTTTCCAACATGTCTTTTAATAATTAACGTACTAATACTGTTCTATCGAAATCATGGTACAAATTGTAATATTTCATGCCATTCCTTTTTATATCATCTGCTACAGGTATTGACATCCACATTCCATCAGGCACCGGTGGTAAGGTAATGTGTGCGGTGCTTCTATCAAAATGGCCCTTATGGTCCAGTTTCATCGTATCCAGCTTGAGTCTTACCTGCGTCACATTCGAAAGATATTTCAGTATCTGTCGACCTCTTCGATACAATTCATTCTTCACCTACCAGAAAGCCAGTCTTATGGTAGTTGGAGTGTGGATAGCAGGATACTTAATCAAATCTTACCAGACCGTTGTGGTGAAGTACAATGGTGTCGGTTGCTATGTTTATTGGTCATCGGTGGCCTTCAAAACATGTATGGGAATCCTGAATACAATGGCTATCTATGTCATACCTTTGACTACGATGGGCTTCACATACGCTTTGATAATGAAATCTTTGTCTGAGTCTGCGAGGTCAGCCGGGCAGAGCTCGGGTAAAGCATCACAGGCATCATTGGAACTTCTGCGAGCTAGAAAGAAGGTCATCAAAATGTTAGCAACGGTTGTCATAGTATTTGCTCTTTGTTGGTTACCGAATCAAACGATATTCATGTCCTACACTTTTGGAGTTGCCGTGAACTTCAAGAGTTGGTATTATCATTCTAGCGTTCTGATGGCGTTCTGCAACTCATGTTTGAATCCGTTGATTTATGCTTTCAAAATGAAAAGCTACAGAAGATATTTGAAGATGGCCATTTGTGGGGCGAACTCCGTTACCCATGAGCAAGATACCGTAGCAACTATTCATTAATCATGTTAATAAATAAGTCCAGTCAATGCTTAAACATAGATATGACTAAGTGATGTTGCCTATCTGCAGAAAATGCAGTGCGAAATAACACAGACAGGATAATCACCCGTTTGATCATGGAGAACAGACGTTTTGATCGATATTTGAAGTGTTAATAAGAAATAACGGATAATGTGGTAACTCGTTATTGCATTTACGATTATATATACAAACCATTTACATGATTTGTATGTGAAAAAATGATAAAGATATTAAACGGGTTTCGCACTTACGTGATCGAAGAGAAGCATGTCGAGTAGAAAACCAGTCAACTGATCTAATGGGAAATGGACGGCTACTGTGCCGTCAATATTCTTGGACCACATGCGTTTATACCTTTTAAACAATAAAATCATCATCGAAAGGCGATAACACCCAGCATTTCATCTTTAATTTCGCATTGGCCTGTATCAAGGATTGTTGTAAATAAATAACTCATAACATAACCATTTTGATGATATCCGCTTGGAAAAGGACAACCCTACTAACAATTTTACGTTATAGCAACGTCGTATTATAATAAAAACGACATTTTGTGGTGGATGTACAAAGAATTTTTTTGAAAACGTTTATCACAACGTTTAACTAGTAATGGGACCCTCACATGTATCCGTGTGAGCTGGGCGGCCCCTTACCGTCTTATAGAAAAACAACAGAGTCCAACACGGTGAACAATCAGCAAAAAATGTCACCGTCCTCATACATTTCTAGCTTACCGTTTTCGCCGGGTGCATAACACCTCCTCACCGGGTCCTTGGTCCATGCCGTTCTACACCGGGTCTGTATACCGGGTTCTTACCGGCCTGGTACCGGGCTTAGCGGCCTCATTCTAGCTTACCGTTCTCACCGTGGGCATACTACCTCCATACCGGGTCCTCACCGGTTGGAACGACTGGGTACCGGCCGAACCGTCTTGATTACGTCATCAAACAAACCACCATTTTTAAGCTGAGCGCTCAAGCTCACAGCAGGCATGTTGTATTATAGATGTTGGTCGTACGAATTCCGGAATGCAAATGAAGCGGAGAGTCCGTTCCGCGAACGATTAACCAGGCGGCATGCGCCCGTTCGCATCCCGTCGCTGAGATGGTCGACGTTCACCACCGTCCACCACCGCCCTGCGAACGGGCGCGAAACGGGTGCGCCGTTCATATACCGTCCTCATATCGGGCTCTCAACGTTCGCTGCCGCTTTTACTCACCCGCCAGGAGTTTTGAGTATGCTCAAAACTCCGGTGGCCGGCAAAGTCCCCTGAACGTGTTCAACGGACGGGAAACGGCCCACCGTGGGTGCCGCCGTCTGCACTCCCAGGTCACACAGATACATGTGAGGGGCCATAACGTTCATACAACGTTGATAATGACCCTGTCACATTGTTGCGAATAGAGCTAGTGTCTCGGTTCAGGAGACCTCATCTCAGGTGACCTCATCACAGGTAACCTCAGCTCAGGTGATCTCATCTCAGGTGACCTCAACTCAGGTGACCTCATCTCAGGTGACCTAAGCTTAGGTGGCCTCATTTCACGTGACATCGTCTCAGGTGACCTCAGCTTAGACGACTCTTCTTAATGTTATCTAGTAGTCATGTTAATTGACATTTTGACCAAGATAAAGTCCTTACTATTAGCATTCAATAGCTCCAGCCTCTAGTTTATCTGAGAACCAAAGTTATTCACCTGGTTTCAGTACAGTTATCACATTAGTACACAAGCCTCAGTGACATTGCAATATGTCTACAAATCCATAAATCTCCCCCACTTACGTTTGGACTGAAATGAGTATCATCACGCAGTTTTCCCTTTTACAATCACATTCGAGGGTTTAGTGCAACAAAGGGCTATCTGCATTTTTGGCCAAAATTAGATTTTTTTAAATCAAAATGATCCCGCACAAGATCAGGAACCTTATTTTCCTAATGATTTATAACGCACAACGTTCTAAGGTTTGAATAGCATTTCTTTCAACATGTCAAAACCAGAAGGTATCAATGATGGGTACACATCTTTAATTCACTTTTTCTTCTTCAAAATAGCCGAAATGCAGATAGCCCTTTGTTACACTAAACCCTCTGTATGCATATTAATAGCCATAGACCATATCTTGAGAAATATTATATACGGCCGAGTGCACCAATGACGGGTAGCTGAAGAATAGCGCTACCTTGCTAGTAACTGAGGCGTAACCCAACATTTCGAGAGCGCCAATGCGGGGTAAGCTACTAGGCTAGTAACTGGCGGGTAATTTACGCTAAATGTTATACCTGACCGACCCAAGAGTAAGTTGGGGCATAACGTTTTATGCCACAAGTCAGTCGATTCTACAGTAGCAGTAGCGTAAATTTGTTGTGAACATTGGAGGGGATGATTCGCTAATGCTGAAGGACCAATTGCGCTTGCATGCCCAGGGGGTGTCTATTTGAAGTGGAATGTGACCCCTCATAAGCTGAAAGATTTGATATTTTTGAAAACCCATTCATGCAATTTGGTGATTTTTTAAGTCAAAATTTAGATCAACTCCTTTTGCCCATTCAAACACTAATCGCACCGATTTTGGGTCATATTTTGACAAAAAGGTACTAATTGTCCAAGGATCTTAAATAATGACTAAATAAATAAACTTATATTATTGTTTTTATTAATTAAAAAATAGAAGAACGAAAAAAAATACAAGCATATCGTGCCGTGCGTGGTCTGGGGATCGAACCGGGGTTCTGCGGTTAACAAGCGAATGACAAGGTATCCACGCCACGGAAGTATTTGTGTTAAGAGATGTGTTATAATTGTATATAATTGTTTCCAACGAGTGCTTGTGTTTGTCATTAAAATTGTGCTTTTTGGTGCAATGTTTGTATGTGCCCCTCGCCCGAAATATGTTTGTAATGTCATGATAGTCCTTATTTTTGAAAAAGCGGTAAACAAACTTCGAAATTTTTGGCCATAAAATGGCATCATTTTTTTCCGGATCGCAGGCCGACTCCACGTGATTCTTGATTTACACTCACCTATGACCTAGCGAGTGACGACACGTTTTTAATATTACGGAGGACCATTCACGTCAGAATTTTACAGTAAACTATAGGATAACACTTGGCATATGCGCCAATTAATTTTGTAAGGGGACGATGCTGATTAATGTGGATATTTACCTCGCTAGTTGCTATTCTGGTGTTACTCGCCAGTTATGCTCTAAGAATTACATCGTTAGTAAGTTATGCTACAGTTAGAGCATAACTACTAGGGAGGTAGCTTACCTCCCTATTAAGTTACCCGTCATTGGTGCACTCGGCCGAATATTATTAAGTATAATTTAAATATATAGGGGTTTTTCTCAAGATAATATATTGTGGGCTCGGGCCCATCATATTCAGGTATTAAATTGAAAGCTCATTGTTATCGGTATGTGGGTATGTGTGTTGTCATTGAATATACAAGTATTCTGCACTAGAGGCTGCACTGGAGCTATTGACTGCAAATAGTAAGGACTTATCTTTGTCAAAATTCCAATTAACACAGTGACACTTAGATAACATTAAGAAGAGTCATCTAAGCTGAGGTCACCTGAGAGATTATGTCACCTGAGATACAAATGCTGTTTTGCCCCAACTAACTTAATTTGATTTTACTGGAAGATTTCCTACTACTGCTGTAATTATTTAAAGTAGACCTTGCTGAAAAGCTCGAATTGTATCATTTTATCTTACATATATACAATATGTCTAGGTTGTTATCCCGATGGAATTCAAAAAGCACAACCGCAAACACTATTTGAAATAATTGCTCGAGCTTTTCGCCATCGTGGAATACCCTTCACACTCTACGTTTTACGGAATGAAGTGTATCGCAATATATTGGAGGGTATTCTAGAAATATGCGTAGTGGCTATACTTGCAACACCATCGTAAGTTAAACTATCCATGGTGTAGTTTTAAATACTTGCAACATTTAGATTGTTGTTTTTTCTTGGTTATAATTTCAATCATTATACATACGTAGTTTTCTAAATTACATTATTAATTTAAAAATGTATGACGAAAATGCTAAAACAACTTGTTTACCATGATGATGATGATGCGTTGCACTCAGAATATTTGAGTATAACACTAAATAGTGTGCCGGTCGGTGATCAGGGAACCTACAATCATCAGACACGTGATTTATTTTCTCTGATTGCCAGTTGCCAGTTTAAAGATACCTAGATAATTGTAACGTCAAAACATGTTAATCTCTCAACAATTATTTATAACGATCCCAATATGACACCAACATTATACCCGATTTTAGTAAAGAGCAAACATGCTTCTGCAAAATGTTGTAAAATGCACTTACTATGGTATAGCACTTTGTCGATAATCATTCTTATTGGAGTTTTATGAAATTGCCAATGAAATGTAGTGATTTTACGCTTCAATTGTAAAACAATCAAAAACGTAATTAACTTGTGAAAAATAAACTGAATGCCGTCTGCTTAAAATTGAATACCACTATCTGTTTCTAAATAGTACAGTTTATAGTGTATGATGTTATGTAAGTAATATTTAGGTTTACCCTAGGAGATAAGTGCCTTTAATCAGACTTTTCCTTAAGGACGGTCTTACAAGCTTTTTATATGTAAAAAATGGTGCTGATTTCAAAAAAGTGAGTCTTATTGACGCCACTCACGACATTTTGACTGTTTTGGCCATTTTTTGACCAATAATGCCATTTTTTACCATTTTTTTAAAAAGTCGTCAGAGTATGGTTAACATTTTTTTTCTCAAGCTTGGTTTAAGTAAATGGAGAGTGCTAAGTTTAACTTGACATTTTTGATCCCGATTTATGGTGTTTCTATATCATTCTGACAACTTATTTGCCAAAAATGTCAATTTTGAGGCCAAAGTGTCATTTTTTACATTTTTGTTTTAAATCATCAGCGTATGGTAAATATGTGTTTTCAAGATTGTTTTAGGTCAATGAAGGGTGCTGAGTTCTAAAGTGGCATTTTTGAACACAATTTATGGTGTTTCTATATCATTTTGACAACTTATTTGCCAAAAATGTCAATTTTGAGGCCAAAGTGTCATTATTTACATTTTTGTTTTATAAATCATCAGAGTATGGTAAACATGTTTTTTCAAAGATTGGTTAAGGTAAATGAAGGGTGCTGAGTACTAAAATGGCATTTTTGAATACAGTTTATGGCGTTTCTATATCATTTTGACATTTGTTTTGCCCAAAATTTCAATTTTAGGCCAAAATGTCATTTTTTTACAATTCTTGGTATACAAACTCAGATTGTTCATACAGATGTGTTTTACAAGCCTTTCTTATGCTGGAGCGGTACATAATACAATGAAAATTCTTTAATTTAATGATTATTTTCGTAATTTCTTTGCCAATTGTTAGATTTTTAACACTCAACATTATAACCTTAATTACAGTCGTAGATAATATTGGTCTGTATTTGAGTTTGTTTTGATGGTGGATAGTGGAAATGTAAGAGTCCCAATATCAGTCTATATGCTGCTAATGACAAGGTAGGCCTACTTGACCTATCTAGTCTATATTTCTATCATCATGATCATTATCATTGTCTTTTTCCGCATCCACATCTGATTCAACTTTATATTCATTCTCTTATTCTTCTTCGTCATCATCAATCAATCCTTGTTAACGTATCCCGCTTCCATGGCTGGAATTTGATAACCAATAAACCAACATGGTAGGTCAACTCTATTTACCTCTTTCCAACAATGATCTATGGGCTCAAGGTTCTCTAGTGGATTAGGTGTGCATTCTTCCATAGAAATGCCACATAGCTGCACCTTGCAATATTTTGCAACAGTACGTCTTTGCATGTTCGATCTGCATCAACACCCTTTGGTTTTTTCTAATGGATGGACTTGATTGCTCGGTTTGTAATTTAATTTCTCTAGAAAGAGTTTTAGTCTGGCCTCAAGGAGGACAACTTACCTGACCATAGAGAAAGAGAGAGAGCACACACATTGTTCCACAAGTGTATCACAATCAACAAAATTGGCGCACTATCCGATGTTGCCTAGCCCTTCTAGATAGAGAGGATTTTTTTAGTGGGTTCACCTTTTCTTTCAGTAAGAAGAATAGGCCTACTGTGTAGTCACACAGAATTGTACCAAGACGCTAGTGCAGATATATTGACACACCTAGTGTTATTACTTGAATGTCCAACGTCCATCCACACATACATTGCCGTTTAGCTGACTTGCATGTTATAAGAGGGTGATCATGACGTTGTACGGAAAACAACATTCTTTCATGGAACTGCTTTAGGCAGTACACTGAAATAGTAGGCCAGCATTGTATCGGTTTCAACGTGTGAGCATACACACTCTGGTACCACATTATGCTCTGCATTTCCTCCTGAAGAGCTACAACATCCTTCTTTGTCTTTATAACAGCTGCATGCTTATCTTTCTATTCCTCGATTAGGAACTTGAAAAATATCATTCTGAAGCGTGTGGATACCAAGGCATGATCAAAACATTGGGGATGTAATTGGCCTGCGCCATGCACTTGTGATACGGAATGACCATATAACGCTTGCACCCCTTGACTGTTGCTCAAAACATTCTTAATGCTTTTGACATAACTTTCACGGACAAAATGTACTTCTCTTGGTTGTGAACTGCATATGATTCTAAGACCGGCTCTGCTATGTTGCCAAAATGAAGAGGTAAATCTGAGAGCAATGGCTGGATAATAAGCATAACATGGCATCATAAAGAACTGTATCAACTACCACTGGCTCTTTGTGTGTGACAGCAGAACTACATAATCGAGGAATGAAAAGATGATAAGTGCATCTGTTATAAAGACACAGATGGTAGTTGCAGCACATGAGGATCAGTGTCTCCAATAAAAAGCAAAACTCTTCAGGAGGAAACGTTGAAGCCGATACACATGATACAAGGCTGGCCTACCATAGTGTATTGACTAAAAACAGTTCCAGGACAGAATGTTGTTATCCGTGCAACAGAAACTGATGCCATGATCATCCTCTTGTATCATACAAATCAGCTAAACGGCTGCAATGTGCGGATGGACATTGGACATTCAAGTAATAACACTAGAAGGTGTGTCGATTTGTTGATATATCTGCACTAGCAAAACAGCTTGGTCTCTGCACAGCATCGTCAGGGTAATTATATCATGCTCTGACGGGGTGTGGTCATACACATTATCCTTCTTAAGGAGAGGAAAGGTGAACCCACTGAATAAAGTTGTTTCTCAATCTAGAAGGGCTAGACAACATCAGAGAGAACGTCAACTTTGTTGATACTGATACATTTTGAACAATATATGTGCTCTCTCTATATAGTCAGGGAAGGTTGTCATCCATGAGAAATACAGATCGAGCAACAGACCGTCTCTTGGAGAAAAAATATTGCCGATGCAGGTATTCTCTCACCATGTAAAGACGTACTGTTGCAAAACATTTCAAGGTGCATCTATAGCATTACTATGGAAGAATGCACACATAATTATACTCTACTAGAGAACCTTGAGCCCACACATCTTGGTTGGAGAGAGGTAAATGGCGTTTACCTACCGTGATGGTTTATCGGTAATCAAATTCCAACTACGCTGTCTGACACCATTGAAGTTCATGATGATGACGAAGAAGAATCAGAGAATGTGGAAAAAGTAATGATGATAATGATGATTGAAATATAGACTGGATAGGTCAAATACCTTTCCATTATCCACCATCAAAACAAAATCTTTAATAAAGACCAACAACATCTAAGATCATAATTAAGGTTATAATGTTGGTGTTAAAAATGTCAAAATTGCCAAATAAAACTTATGAAGAGGGTCATTTAAAGTTTTTTATTGGAATCTGTGCCGGTCTGGCATAATGTAGGCTTGTGAAAGACAACTGTACAAACCATCTGAGTTTTTATAAAAACAAGTTGCAAAAGTTGACAATTTGACCAACAAATTGACATTTTTGGCAAAAATAAATTGTGAAAATGATATAGAAACGCCATAAATTGTGTTCAAAAATCCCACTTTAGAACTCAGCACCCTTCATTAACCTAGAACAATCTTGAAAAAACTTCTGATGTATAAAACAAAAATGAAAAAAATGACACTTTGGCCTATAAATTGACATTTTTGGCAAATAAGTTGACAAAATGATATAGAAACACCATAAATCGGGATCAAAAATGTCAAGTTAAACTAAGCAATCTCCATTTACTTAAACCAAGCTTGAAAAAAAATGTTAACCATACTCTGACGACTTTTTTGAAAATTGGTTAAAAAGATGGCATTTTTGGTAAAAAAATGGCCAAAACAGCCAAAATGTCGTGAGTGACGTCAATAAGACTCACTTTTTTGAAATCAGCACCTTTTTTACATATAAATGGAACAAGCTATGAAGAAATTAAAGATTGGTAAATCTCCTGGAGATGATAATATTCCCGCAGAACTCCTAAAGGAAAGTGATAAAGAAGGCATTGAAGTGATCCACAGACTATGCACCAAGATCTGGAGTTCAACTAAATGGCCTACGGACCACCTGAACAGGCAGGTTTCAGGAAAGGACGAGGTACAAGAAACCAAATAGGTAACCTGAGAAACCTGATGGAAAAGAGCTTGGAATTTCAACAACCCCTATATCTATGCTTCATTGATTACTCTAAGGCATTTGACTGCGTTCAACATTTGAAGCTATGGTTGGTAATGCAAGAAATGGGTTTCTCTCTTCACATCATTGAGCTGATTAAATCCCTCTACAAAGATCAAGAAGCTACAGTAAGAACAGATAATGGCAATTGTGAGTGGTTCTCTATTGGACAAGGCGTTCGCCAAGTATGTATCCTGTCACCTTACCTATTCAACATTTATGCAGAGTACATCATGAGGCAAGCTTTTGATGGAGTGGAAGGCCAAGTTTCAGTAGGAGGTCGCACCATAACCAATCTCCGATATGCTGACGATACCACCCTGATAGCTAGAACTGGAGCTGAACTTCAAGTTCTAATACACAGAGTGAAAGCAGCCAGTGAAAAGTTTGGACTCTTCCTAAATGTTAAGAAGACCAAAGTCATGATTTGCGGAGGAAACAGCAACCAACAAGTGAAGGTCGATAATGATACAGTAGATTGTGTAGATAACTTCAATTTTCTAGGATCACTAATTCTTAAAGATGGTGGAAGCTCTGGAGAAATTAAAAGACGTCTGGCAATGGCTAAAACATCAGCAAATGCCCTATCAACCATTTGGAAGGATAGAGGAATCACAAAGGCCACAAAAATACGTATTATGAAGGCACTTATCTTTCCGGTCGCAACATATGGAGCTGAAACATGGTCAGTCGGAATTGCAGATTCAAAGAAAATATCAGCTTTTGAAATGTGGTGTTGGCGCAAGATGCTAGGAATATCATGGAAAGAGCATAAGACAAATGAATTTGTCAGAAGCCATATTGGGAACCAAACTTCTCTGTATACAACGATCATGCGCAACAAGCTACAATACTTTGGACATATTGCTAGACGAGAGGGTGACAATCTAGAAAAGGTGATAATACAAGGAGCTATCGAAGGAAGACGTAAACGTGGCAGACCAAAGCTTCGTTGGACTGATGGCATTAAAGAAGCAACTGGTCTATCTCTTATCTCTGCACACCGCATGTCACAAAATAGACAACGGTGTCGCTCCATCATCAATAGGGTCACAAAGAATCAGCCATGATCCATAGAACGACGACGACGAGCTTGTCAGACCTTCCTTAGGGAAAACTCTGATTAAAGGCACTTATCTTCTGGAGTAGTTTGGCTACAATAATTGAGTTGTTTCCATTTTTAAACACGTGGCAATGGGGTTCCCCCACTTAATTCAAAATGGCTTCCCTCTACATTGGTCAGAATATAAATTGCTTCAAAAAGGAATAGTTTGTCCTAAATCCGATGTTTCTTTACTATACAGAGTTGTGTAGCCAAACGTAAAAAGGGTCGTTGACCTTTTGCATAATATGGTCAAAAATTAAACTTGCTCCGATTCAAACCAGCAATATCTCAAATTGTTCGTCTAATCACAGAGATTGCAGAAAAAGGTACTTTTTACGTCCTACAGTAGCTGTTAAGTTGTATACAGGGTCAAAAGGTCAAATGTCAATATAGGCCTTTACACAGACATAACACAAAATAGGACATAACCCCGTATACCGATAAGTACAAGTGTAAACTGCTAAAAATGAAATTTACGGCATCCCTGTAACCAGACGAACAATTTGAGGTATTGCATGCCTATGTGAGAGCAACTTTAATTCTTTACTAAATACGCAAAAGGTCAACAAACTTTTAATACCTTTTTCCATTTTGCCTCACAACAAGGATAATATTAAATTAACACTTTCTTCGATGACAAATCCCATCACCCGATCTTCTACAGGGTGTCCACAAAAAGAGTGCATGTGTTCCACATCATTGCTCTCAACACACCCTGTATGTGAACGTGACTCTACGGTCAAATTGGTCCGATTAATTCCTCGAATCTTGACCAACTTCTTTCACTATCGGACTCGGAGGGATTACGAGTACGAACTGTATATTATATTGTTGCTGTTGTTTTTTTGTTGGATATCGTGTCTTCTTTGACATGCATCCTCTCAGCTATCATGTAAATTGGTGATCTAATTTAATTGATAAGGAAATTGAATATGCTGAACTTGAGATTTAAAGGCTCACGGTGACACGTTATTAAAATCATGATGTTATCGAATCTAGTGGTTTCTTAGAGTTTGCTCAGTTTTGATGTCCCAGAATTATCCCTTAACTGATACTTACTCTATCAAATTACACAAATATGAGGAATTCGTTTTGTCGTTACAAGACTCAAATATGTATAAACGAGTGCATACAATTTGAATAACTGGGAGTAATGTGTTAAAAAAGAACACCTAGGCCTTATAGCTCTAAATAGATTTGGGGTTGTTTTCACAATCCCGTATAATAAAGAATGAGATGGCCTCCATTTGCCTCCGATACCATGATATACATTACAAATCCCGAGTATTAATACCCTTTTTCCCAATAGGCATGATAGGAACTATGGAAGATATGAAATATGTTATCGTGGTTATGGAGCTTATGACCGTATTTATGTGGAAATCATCAGAGAATCTTCACGATTGAAGTCATGAAAAAAATTACTATTGAAGGACAATTTATCGTTGATATCGTGAAAGCGTTACATCGTTGAAGCAAGAATCTATTTAACCATTGAAGCATGAAAAGAGTGCATATTTAAGCCGTGAAAATACTTAGCCATTGAAAACAATGAATATCTTAAGAGTATCTCATCATTGACATATCGACATTGAAACTATGAATCATTCTTTTGTGAAGTATTGTTTTTAATAATCTCAGCAAAGGAGTGCAAACAAATCCGTTTCGTTACTTTCATCTTTTTGATATTTCAAAAGGATTCTCTGTGAAGTAATTCACATACCCCTTCATTTATTTTTATAATTTGTGTAATTGTTTACACGGCATACTCGCGAGATAGTGTCCACTATATAGAATCAATCACTGTCGCTATCCTAACATCCTTTTAACTCACACTCTCAACATTCGACAAAAACCACGATATCATATTATGATATACGCACACCTTATTGGTCAAGAACGTTGATGACATCACAATTCCCGCGGTTGGTGGGTGACAAAACGTTCTTATATCGACCAAACAGACATATTATCGTCAATTCAGAAGAAACGAGTCGTCTGCTCGTGTATGTGAAATATTTAATCGTCATAACGGGGTGTGTGAATTTAAAACATCATCTCTCTTGGATAGCCAGATATAATAAGCAAGAGACGAGCCAGCTACTTGACAATTACACGTATGGTAATTGAGACTGACCACAACAGGAACTGGCATTTTTGTTGGATTGTTCAGATTGTTAATTAGTAGCTAAAATGAATGTGTCCGATTCTAATGCTACGTTGCCAACGGACCTTGATATCGATGATAGCGACGCTGACCGTCCCGCCAGTGGATGGAGTGATCGGGAATCCTCAATAGAGAACACCGTTTTATTTCGATTACTGTTTGGTCTTATAGCTGTCACTGGCATCATCGGTAACTTTTTAGTTTTGTTCACGTTTGCTCAAATATCCAAGTTCCGTACCATCACTAACGTGTTTATTACTTCATTAGCATCATGTGACTTTGTTTCGTCGGTGCTCATTATTGTTTTACATCTTGGTAAGTATAGAGCGTTCCAGACACATGAAGGTTTGCAGCCAGATTATTTCGATTTTCGAGAATCCAAACCAACCCTTCATTTTGAAAAAAGCCCCCTAATATTTCACATTAATTTAGACAAGACAAGATCTAAACCCAAATGTTTTATCAATTATTTTTGAATCCTATTCTATTTTATCGTTACATTATTTTTCATTTTGAGTTTTGCTCTCACCAATGACTAATTTTAATCATATTCACTATTAATTAACTTGATAATATCATTACTGGATATCATACAGATCAACCGTTATTATCATTTAGTGGTGAAATAAGAATTAAGATCGGTAAAGCTGTTCAAAGCCCCAGGCATCTACTAAATGTTGGACAATTTGACTGTGAATCTTAAAAGTATATTATTTACAAAATACAGAATCTATGGTGTTAATTCAATAAAAATTGGGCATCGTCAAAATTACATTTTTACGTTTCTTATCGTTTATCTTTGTTATATCAACTGATTTATACGAACAATATTTGAAAATACATTTAACCATATTTTTGAAAAGGAATCGGAGTCTACTGAACATTGATATCAAGAGTCAAAGGCATTTAAAACATTAGGTATTGCAGCGCCCTCTATTGCTCAAGTGTGTCAGATTGGCAGATTGGCTGGATTACGCCACTGGTGGAATGAGCAGATGCCTGGGTCTATGCGCATGTGGTTATGTCGAAAACCTGTTTAACCGATTTGACGGACAATTACACTGTGGCAGCCTTATAACTCAATTTGAACCGAAGAATTCTTGAGTTTATATCATACTCAAGAACCATATGTTGTTAAAACTCTTTAGCCTTTTGTGCATTATTATCATAAAATAAATCAGAACAAACGATCGATGTAGGGTGTTAAATGTATATTATCACGGGGTAGAGGGTTGCAGAATAAATATATCTTTTACCATTGGTGTCTATAATCGAGGCTGAGCTTCTCAGTGGCATTTCCAGTATCAGTACAAGTAACATTATCAATAGCTAGCAAATGATTACGAGTACAAGTTGCCACAAGTGGGGGTCATTGCTTTAATAGGCTAAAGTCAAACTAAGGTATGGTATGCCGATTCCGAAAATCAAGGAGCACAACGATTACGAATTTAATATTGATATTTTGAATATTTAATTTTCCACTCTGCTGGCATTTTTTTTCAACTCAACAATCCACCACTTTAAAAACCAAATAAATTATATACTTGTCAGGAGCATTCTTTTGCTCAGATTCGACATCAACCACGTCATGTTGAGATGTGTTATCTGTCAGATGAAATATGCTATTTTGAAAATACATCCATCTACGCAGTGTTGCCAAACATGCTCATTGTATTCAAAATTCAACACTAGTAATCTTCGATTATAATGCGTGAAAATGAATGAACAACTTAACCTACATTGGTATTTTTATGAAAAGGAAAAGTTGTCCCGTGACACTCCGCGGACTATCTCCAATATAATATATAAAATAAAGTAGAGTTAAAATGTGTTAATCCCCTTTTAGTATATCATAATACTGGATTTTGTCATTTCCCAGGTGTCTGTTTATGAAATTAATATATAAGTCCATGACATACCATTAAAAACGACAAAATATGCATTATACAAAACCTTTTAAGCTTGCCGCGTATCAAGAGTCTTACATTTTTTTCTTGGCAAAACGCATGTTGTCTCCAACCAATTTATTTAAAAGAAATACATGAATGATGAACCAATTCGTGCTATCTAACTATCGTTTGCAGAAATATTTGTTTCACCATTAGTGTCTTCAATCGAGGTTGAGCTTTTTAGTGACATTTTCAGTATCAGTACAAGTATCAGTATCAAAATCCGGCAATTGTGGCACAAGTTAAGGCTAAAGCCAAACAGGTATGTCGATTCGAAAAATTAAGATTCAGAAAAATTACAAAATTAATATAGATGTTTTGATTATGCAAGTTTCCCCTTTCGTGGCATATTTGGTCATTTGTAGGTTAACGTTGTATTCTAGTGCTTCAAAAGACAGGAGCGAGGAGAGTCGCTTCAAGGAAATGCGTAGTAAATCCTTGAGCTTATACCATACTCATTTACGATCTAATGGGCATTTGTAAGTCGGGTAACCTCATGCTCCCTGAAAATAAATCACTTTTGGTTGCCCTGGAAACAGCTATTATGTGTATTCCAAAGTACTCACAATTTCTTTTATGATCATAACTTCCCATTTGTGGAAATGATAATCACTATTCTGGCCTGAGACGATATTCGAAAACAGTGATTATTCGTCTCAGGTCTTGCACATGCTGTAAAGCTTTTGGTACATTTTAGTGCTTATATCTTTGTACGTATACATGTTTGTCTACCGTTTTATGATCATTTGTCTTTTCTTTAGTAGTCATTTTTGCACTTATACGATTTAAGGCTAATAGTATCTTATTGTTGACCCCGAAATACCCATTAATATTCGGTACACATTAAACTTCCCAAAATTATAACAATTTCAGCTAATATCAAATTCAAGAGAATACTTCTACAAAATTTGAATTTCTTACATATAAAGTTTTGCATTTCAAATTCTGCTGTTTAATTGAAAACATTGATATTGATACCTGCATACTCATACTTAAAAATGCTCCCGTGGGGCCTTAAAAAGCATAGAAAATAGAAACCCACACAAACTCCCAGTATTGTGAGTGTATGATACATTTTAAAGATATAATGCTGACACCGTGAAGGACATTCGTCTAATTTGCGTCGAAACCAAGGCCGTTATATGAATCCGATGTATAGTGGTCTTTTTTATTCAACCTAAGCTATCAAGAACTAATCGAAAGGATCAACAACACTATAAAAATGAAAAAGTTACGGAAAGGGTATGTAATCGAAGTAGCCATCCAAGGCGGAAACCTTTATAAGCCAAGGAAACAATAATTAAGTATATCAATCTTGTTTCTGTCAAATTCTCTCATTTCAGATGTTGTTATGATACGGTATTGTTAGAAGTTTTATTTATTGACAGTGAATCTTACTGTCCCGATGTACAGTCATTCTAACACATCTCAGATGACTATCAAACTATCCCCTTGTCTTTTACACTAGATGTACACACCACGTTGGACACAGTTACCAGTACGCTGCAGGGGCGTGCAGGTTGCGGCAAATAGACGTTGTGTTTCAAAGATGTTGTACATTATTTATAATTTGTTTTAAATTGATGTCACGATAGTAAATTTGCTCTGAAAACATCATGACTAATTGTCAAGTTTGTTTATTTTAAATCAGAACATGTAACAATATTGTTTGCGTAATACCGGTATCCTAATTGGATTTAGATTTCTATCTCGGACTGATTTTTGTTTAATAATAGCGCCGGTTTTCATAAATTCCCCCTTATACAATATTTAAAAGAAAAGAAAAGAAAACATCGAAGACACATTAAGATATAAGTGACATATCGAGGGCTCAGAAACACAAGGCCTCGTCTCCATTATTTCAAAAATGAGATTTGGAATCAAAATGTTCAGAAATAAATTCTCTTTCCAGTAACACACAGCCTTATCTCCATAACACAACCCTTTCAAAGTTATAGCCAGTATCGCAAGGCCTCATCTCCATCTCCCCAATGTGTTTAAAAATCTTCAATAGTCTTTTTCTCAAAATGGTCAAAATGGAGATAAGGCCTTGTGTTTCCGATCCCTCGATATAATGCAGATCAACCAATTGATGTTGTCTTTTAATAATTAAACGTACTGATACTGTTCTATCGAAATCATGGTACAACAAAATTGTAATATTTCATGCCATTCCTTTTTGTATCATCTGCTACAGGTATTGACATCCACATTCCATCAGGTACCGGTGGTAAGGTAATGTGTGCGGTGCTTCTATCAAAATGGCCCTTATGGTCCAGTTTCATCGTGTCCAGCTTGAGTCTTACCTGCGTCACCTTTGAAAGATATTTCAGTATCTGTCGACCTCTTCGATACAATTCATTCTTCACCTACCAGAAAGCCAGTCTTATGGTAGTTGGAGTGTGGATAGCAGGATACTTAATCAAATCTTACCAGACCGTTGTGGTGAAGTACAATGGTGTTGGTTGCTATGTTTATTGGTCATCGGTGGCCTTCAAAACATGTATGGGAATCCTGAATACAATGGCTATCTATGTCATACCCTTGACTACGATGGGCTTCACATACGCTTTGATAATGAAAGCTTTGTCTGAGTCTGCTAGATCAGCCGGGCAGAGCTCGGGTAAAGCATCACAGGCATCATTGGAACTTTTGCGAGCTAGAAAGAATGTAATCAAAATGTTAGCAACGGTTGTCATAGTATTTGCTCTTTGTTGGTTACCGAATCAAACGATATTCATGTCCTACACTTTTGGAGTTGCCGTGAACTTCAAGAGTTGGTATTATCATTCTAGCGTTCTGATGGCGTTCTGCAACTCATGTTTGAATCCGTTGATTTATGCTTTCAAAATGAAAAGCTACAGAAGATCTTTGAAGATGGCCTTTTGTGGGGCGAACTCCGTTACCCCTGAGCAAGATACCGTAGTAACTATTCATTAACATGATTAATGAGTCCAGTCATACCGTAGTAACTATTCATTAACATGATTAATGAGTCCAGTCAATGCTTTTAAGTATTAAAATACCTAAACATAGACATGACTAGTGATGTCGCCTCTCTGCAGAGAATGCAGTACGAAATAATACAGATAGGAACATCACCCGTTTGATAGAGAACAGACGTTTTGATCGTTATTTGAAGTGTTTATAAGAAATAACTCGTTGTTGCATTTACGATTATGGTCATGTGTTATTAGCTCGCCTCCTTTCGCGATGTTACACGGATTTTGGATTTCGCGACATGATTTTAACTTGACACATTTATATTTGCTTGTATACCCCCCCCCCCCCCCCCCCGAGGTAGTAAAAGTATACATATTCTGAAGGGAAATTGCATGAGGAAACCAAATATGCTATTGAAATTATAGTACGACTAAGGACTAAAATGGTATGATTAAAAATATTTGGACAAATATCAGAATGTTTAATTTGAGATCCATATAATTTTTATACATACCCCTATCATTATTTACTTTACATATTTAAATTCCTCATGAAATTACCCATCAGATGATATATAATCGTCAAAGATTACTACGTCGGTAAGGTCATTATACCGGCTAGTGAATATCTCCAATTTTATTTTATATATTTTCAGAATTTTCAGAAATATTTTTAAAGTATGTACCCTTCCCTTATCTAAACTGCATTTCTGAATTCCTCTAGTTCCAAGCTTTCCAAAAATGTATACTTTTGCTATCATAGGTTAAACACTTTTTCTGTTGTAGTCATTTTTATAAATCCGGTAAATTGAAGCTGATTATTTATGTTGATGTGTAGCGAATAGGAAGAAAGCTGATGATCATTGTCTTATCCATAATTAATTAATTGTTACAAATAGTTGACAGGTCTGTTGAACCACATATTTAAAGACTACTAAATATCCTTTAAAATGGGACCAGAATGGTGTTTGTAACATTAGGGGATGACTAGTTATGGTAAAAAGAACAAAGCATGGGATTATCCCCATTAAGTTTGTACAGGCGGCACCCCTTCCGGCGGCACCCTGGTCCCTAAACTTTAAACAGCTGTAGCTCCCCTTCTGTATTAGCTATCCAATGTCATTTTGCAGGCAGATAGCTTGTTATTAGGTCTTTAAAATGATAGCAAATTTGTTGAGATAGCTTTTGTGGTTTTAAAAATATTTAAGGAACATGACAGCATAAAACTAAAAAGTGTAACAGCACCACCCTATTGGGAGGCGAGTTCATAATGCGTGACCTAATACAAACCGTTTACAATTTCTATGTGAAAAAATGATCAAGATATTAAATCGGTTTTCGTAGTTACTGGTGATCCAAGAGAAGCAAGTCGTAAACCAGTCACACTGATCTAATGGAAAATGACGGCTACTGTGCAGTCAATATTCTCGGACCATATGCGTTTGTACCTTTAAAACAATAAAATCATCAGCAAAAGGTGGTAACAACCAATATTTCATGTTCAATTTCGTATTGGCCTATATTAAGGTTTGTTGAAAATAAATACATGTAACTCATAACTCATACCATTACCATTTTGATGACATCCGCTTGGAAACCCTGCTAACAATTGTACGTTATAGCAACGTGGTTGAATAAAGTTGCAAGTTTGTTTCGAAACGTTATGATTCAACGTTATAAAAACGACATTTTGTGGTGGATGTACAAAACAACTTGTTAAAAGTAGTAAAATATAGCCTATAAAAACGTTCAACGAAAAATATATGGAAATATGAGTGGCCCTCTCCCTCCCCTTATCCCGCTATCTCCCAGACAACATACATATATTGGCCCAATATTGGCAATATTGGCATTGGCATTATCTGGTTGACCAATATTGGGCCAATATTGGGTTCCCATTGGCAATGGCACTCTCTTGGTCACCAATATTGGACCTGGTTTTACATTGGCGTTCTTCGATTGGCATCGGACCAATATTGGTGACCAAGCGAGTGCCAATAGCAATGGCACTCTCTTGGTCACCAATATTGGTTTAACATTGGCATCATGTTGGCAACCAATATTGGTCCAATAATGGGCACAATATACCAGAGGCGGAAAATGACACCATTGATTTGATATACAAATTCTGACGTGGTCTACAAATTATGGCCGCTGTTCACAGCTAGATCGCTTCCCGGCCTTTTGGCTAGGATCTTGTGCCTTGTCCTGTCCCTTGAAGATTTTTGCCTTTGTCCTGGGCTTGCCCTTTGCCAAAGTTGGTCCTGGCCACGGGTTAGCCCGGGATCCGCTCAATTCTCTCTGGGGAAAATGAAACAATATAAAGATAAAATTCTTCTTACAAAACATTTCTCCAAGATCGCCCAATATTGGCCCATATTGGCGAGTGTCAATTGGGCCAATCTTGGGCCAATGAGCAAATAATATTGCACCAATATTGTAAGCCAATATTGGGCCAATGAAACATTAATATTGGGCATTAATATTGGGCCAATATTGTAATGTTGTCTGGGCTATCTCTTCAATGGTTTGTTAAAACCAGGCGTGGATAAAAGCCCCCCCCCCCCCCCCCCCCTCCACCAAAAAAAAAAAGGAAGGGAAAAAGAGAGGAAGAAGAGGGGAAAAACGAAAAAGAAAGAAAAAGAAAAGGGAAGGGGGTACGAAAAGGCGGGCGGAGCGGCATCCGCATGCGAGGGACATAAGAACGTTTGGAGTTTATTGGACGTCGGTCGTGATACATACGCGTACGTTGACGAGAAATCTGATATTTTGGAGGTAACTAAACTCCTCACAAAAAGTATCGAAACACTTAAAAATGATCCAATATATAACGGCTCGAAAGGGTATGCATTAATCGAAGAAAATAACCAAGTGCATAATTTTGTTCTGCATATTTTGACACCTCGATACGATGTTGCGGAGCGGAGTTATTATCATTTCAATAAACGTGGGTCCAGTTTCAAAAGTGACAATCATCATATAGAAAGAGGTTTGCATTACTGTTTAGAATGATCAGATTCGTGCTCAACGATCGAGGTGTCAAAATACGCAGAACAAAATTATGCACTTGGTTATTTGCTTTGATTAATGCATACCCTTTCAAACCGTTATATATTGGATCATTTTTAAGTGTTTCGATTCGGGTATAATATACGTACATATCAAAACAATTTCGCGCGCTACGGTCGCATGTTTTCACGAACAGGTAAACCCAGCAAGATGGTGTCAAGGCATTTAGTGGAATGGAGAACCTGGTTCCCAGGGGAATTCTTCACGCACCGTCAAGCGGATGAGTTGATGGTGTGATCCCAGGGGGGGGGGGGGGGGGGGGGCGGACTGGCCACTGTGGCGTTGGGGCGACCGCCACATGGGCCGCTTGGTTCTGGGCCTCTCAGGGCCGGTTACTCACAAAGTTTTCTGAAAACTCCCCCCTTTCCCATTGTGCAAAACATTTTTTCGGGCAGTTTGGACTAAAATTTGTCCTACCGCCCCACCCCCCCTCCCCTCGCTTCGTTGACATGGTTTGCCACGGCCGCTTTCAGGTCCCAGTCCACCCCTGGGGGGGGGGGGGGTACTCGAATTTGAAGAGGGTAGGGGTGTGTGACTGGGCATTCTCAAAACAGGGGCTTACCGAACTGACACATCCTGAATTGGGGGTCTTGGCGAACGGCTCAAGTTGAAAACATTTTCCGCCCAATTGGGTGTTTTTAAAGTAAATAAGGACAAATTGGGCTTAATTTACCAAAATTGGGTGTATTTGGGGGCAACTCGGCGCCGCTAGAGTTTGGATTGTATAGCTTGTGACGATGACTAATATTAGTCTCAGGCATCACTTAAAAAACCAAATTTAACACACACAAAAACGAGCAGCATATCAGGCGCGTGCCCAAGGGGGGGGGGGGGGGGGGGGGGGGGCTTTGGTGGCTCAAGCCCCCGGGTCCCCAGAGGAGATAAAATAAAAAGAGGGGAGTAAAGGAGGACGGGAGGGGAGAGGAGGAAGGGAGGGAGGAGGATGGGAGGAAGGGAGGGAGGAGGATGGGAGGAAGGGAGGGAGGAGGATGGGAGGAAGGGAGGGAGGAGGATGGGAGGAAGGAGAGGCCGGGAGCTTTTATTATAATCGGTTTCAGCAAATACATGACATAAATTGCCCGCTTAGGAGCGCTATTAATAATTCAGTCTAGTAAACCTATTGTTATCAATTACTACGAGAGGATTACCTGGTTGTATATTTAAATTCGAGCAGTACTTCTTGCTAACTGCATTGCTGAGTTCTATTATGTTGCAAATTACATCCATGCTCAAGCGTTTAAACTACTCAATGGGCATTGCAATAATACAGCCGGTTGGTTGCACACGAGAATTGTCATTTATAGCAACCAGCTTTGATGGAGGCGAATATTTAAATTTGTTGCCGGTTTTTAGGGCAACAATTTATAGCGCTGCTAAGCGGGCCTTGTAGCGTAATGCGTCACCTCTTGCATATTGGGGGAGGTGCAGGGTTGATTTGATGGGGATGTACTGGTTGTAAATTGTTATTTGCCATGTTAATACCCAGTTTAATCTTCTTAAATATTGCGCTAGAGTAACCAATAATCAATACGTCTTTATGAAAGATAAAAGCGCAGAAAAATACTCAGAATGTTACTTCATGGTTACTTTAACAGGTGAGTATAAGGCCAAATATATATTTCAGTGTGTTATGGAAAGAGGCACTCAAGTTGATGTTATTCCCTTGGCCTATGTAATCATGTAGGATTACTAAAATCATGGTTTAGGTGATTGAAATTAAACATCATGTTGCAAACATAACAATGCGCGCGCGCGCGTAACCATTCATGATACATCCACGGTGTAGAGTCATCAACAAAAGTAACTATAATACAGGTAATAAATGGGCTTCTCTACTAAGGGGTCGTCCAAAATTATCGCCATTTTCACTTACGTACAGGGCGTACGTAACTTTTTACCCCCCTCCCCCCTCGAGTTACGTACGCAATATATGGCGAAATTTTATTTTATTTTGTACTTAAAAAAAAAAAATCCGCCTCGCAAGATCGCCATTTAAGTTACGTACGGTTGGGGTATAATTCGACCCCCTCCCCCTCTTACGTACGCTTTGTACGTAACTGAAAATGGCGAAAATTATGGACGACCCCTAATATGTATCCTAATAAAAATATTAATTTAGAAAGTTGTAGAAAAATTTATCTTATTTAATATGATATATTTCACGCTATAGGACTGGGTGATTATTGAGAAATTGACACTCCTATGCGAACTACATGCCATACTCTCCCTAGTCTACTCGTATGCCTTGTATAATTTCACTGTCACACAATCGAACAACACCCCCTGATACTTCCCATCCGAGAACCGACCAAATACAAGGGGTGAGATCAGAGGATGGGAGCGGTCCATGGGGAGTGAGCCCTCTATCGGTACAAGGAAAAAGGTATACTAAAGCAGACTATACCAGGGGTATGTCAATGAGCTTGCCGATCGGGTCCACTTTTAAATTGAACTTAGTCAGCATAGAATTGGGGGCGCTATACCGATCAGGCGTGATGATTGTAGCAGACGACGCAACGCTGGCCACGCGTCTCTCAGACGACCCAATTTGGCAACGGGAGTGCACCATTTTGAATTATTTTTAACAGTCATCGCCCGGTTAACGATAAAAATCCTTTTAATTATGATGTATTTGTCAAAATGATAGTTTAAAATTCACGATTACGTATTATTCACTACGAATTCAAAATTTAGGTTTCGCGTGGCCACCGTCGTCTGTTTAAATCTACAGCGCCCCCAAACCTATGCTGACTAACATGCCGTTTAACCTGCCGTTAAACCTGGTTAAACATTGTTAAACGCGTTAAACGCCGGTCACCGACACATTCCGGACGATAACCATAATTTATTCAAATATGCAAAAGGTCCGTTTTCGCTACGTACGTTGGTATACTACTTTCCTATCCCAAAGTTAATAGTATCCCTGACTATACTCTCCCCCGTATTGAAAAGTAAAATGTGAAAATGAAATTGTGACTTTACCTTACATTTTGGATTGTAACCTGTTCAATATTCAAACTATCCTAGCGTGCAACACTCATATTAAAGAAGACATATTTGTCAACAACTTTATAGTTAATATTTTTAGGTAGGGATAGGATATATATTTTAGAGTTAAAAGCCCATGTATTACCTGTATAGTTACTTTTTTGATGACTGTATTGTTTTCCTTTCTGGCCTGTTTCAGGATCGAAGTTATATTGATTTATTCGGGAAACAGTTTACTAACTCTCCCGAGTGTGGACAGGCCCATGAGGTGACACATTTGCTGAAACCGATTATGGTACAGGAAAAGGTAGCTCATTAACATAATTTCCGTGATACCCATCGTGTTGGAGCATGCGATTCATGTAATCGTGTAGTATTTGTCCTCCCCGATAGGAATACCGCTGTTGGCATATTAAAAATGTGTGCTAAATATCCCAATTACGCAAAACAAAATATCAGTTCCTAAACTTAGTTATAGCAGAGAGATGTTACACCTCCCTGGTTATAGCATATACCAAATGTAGCATCACTGTCCATTCAATGAACGTCATTTGTATATCGATTCCTTTATCCGTTGTCTATTATTTGCAAAGACGCTATTGAAATGGGCAGATGGGTTGCCATTTTGTAGCTTTGGAATCAAGGAGATTGGCTGAACACATTCTTAGAGAAATCGATTTAATACCTGAAATCATACAATAACGTCTAAATATGTCAACAGAATCGGTACCAAAAGGGAATTGAATAGGGGTGTTGCTGTTTTGAATCCACATATAGTTCTTATTGTAGGATAACGAAAATCCACCCAGGCCTATATGATAACGTGATATAACTTTGCTTGTTTTTTTCGTATTTTGTGTATAAAAAGCGCAAACGTGAACAATTATAGCTCAACAGACATCTACGAGGTTAATGAAATGAGTGATTATAGAAATCAATCTGGTAACCCAACAAAGAGTCTGATGGGCCAATCTATTCTATGGTTCAAGTGCATCAACTAAGAAAACATGCAGAATAAAATATACAAGAAACACAAATAATAGGCATGAGTTAAAAGTGATAATGAAAATGACATAAGGATAAGATAAAAACCCTGACATAGAGAACAATATCCGATCTAAATAAAAGAAAAATACATTTCTGGAGGTCAATGAAATCAAGAGAACCTAAACAACGGACTCGGGATGAGGGAAATGTCAGTATGAAGGCCTTGAGCGAATTTGCTTAAAACTATGCCATAACACTGTCGTTATGATGATAATTTACGGTACCAAGTCCTACAGGTGGGTATATGGATAAGTTTTAAGACAATCTTGTGGCAAATATCAATCATTAGACAAATATAAATGCGGCCATTTATTGTGTGATATTGTTGAGGCCTACATTTAGGAAGATTAGCCGAACTTCTCACAGTTTACAGATTTCCTTATTTTTTAGGGGTAGGGATTACATTGCTTTCCTCAGCAGATAGCTTTTTGGTGTGTATATAAAGAGCAAATGTGAACAATAGCACAACAGACATTAACAAAGTTAATTAACTGACTGATTACAAATCAAATGGGTAACTCTCTACAGAGAGCTGGGCCAATCGATTGGTTCACTGCAACTCAGAAAATCATCAAAATAAAAGTTAACAAAATTGGGATAAAAAACCCAATGAAAGTGGCGTGGGACAGGAATAAGATAAAAACCCAAACATAGAGAACAACACTTAAAAAACTTAAGAGAAGAAAAATAATATCTGGAAATCATTTACATCGAGAGAGCTTAGCCAACATACACTGACCAGTTGGAGAGAAAGTGTCTGTTAACACGACCCTTAAAAGATTGGAGTTCTTCCTCTCTGCTCTAGGATGTTGCCAACAACATTGTCTGAAACACTGTTTCAGGCTGCACGGATGAGGTTCTGTCTTAGCAGCACGTGCTGGCAGTCGGCAATGAAAGGGCACTGAGCTGGCATTGCAACACTGTAAAGCATGGAGGGGAGCAACGCTGCTAAATCTTGTGGAGAGTGGTTGGTATGCATTGATATTGATAGATCTATATAAGTGTCTGTTAACACGACCCTTAAAAGATTGGAGTTCTTCCTCTCTGCTCTAGGATGTTGCCAACAACATTGTCTGAAACACTGTTTCAGGCTGCACGGATGAGGTTCTGTCTTAGCAGCACGTGCTGGCAGTCGGCAATGAAAGGGCACTGAGCTGGCATTGCAACACTGTAAAGCATGGAGGGGAGCAACCCCGGGGGGGGCCAGTCAAACATAATGGTGTACACAGGCGTGACCAAAAAAACGCGTAAAAAGGGGTGTTTTTTCAGTGTTGGACGCGTCACGCGCGTGACGCGTTAAGGGTATCAAAAACGCTGATTTTCAAGAAAAAGGGTGGCTTAAAATACAGGTCGAACGCGTAAAAAGGGGTGTTTTTTAAGTGTTGGACGCGTCACGCGCGTGACGCGTTAAGGGTATCAAAAACGCTGATTTTCAAGAAAAAGGGTGGCTTAAAATACAGGTCGAACGTGTTTAGGGTAACTTGTTTTGTTCCCCGTTCCCAGAAGAATGTTATCTCCGTTCTTGTTTAGGGGTCATATTCTGGCAAGAACTTGTTTAGGGGTCAAAATTTGCAAGGAAAGCGCGCTAAAAACTTGTTTAGGGGGTGATTTTGCTTGCAGGGTAAAACTTGTTTAGGGGGTGTCTGGAAAAAATTTGGTCACGCCTGTGTACACCATTATGTTTGACTGGCCCCCCCGGGGGAGCAACGCTGCTAAATCTTGTGGAGAGTGGTTGGTATGCATTGATATTGATAGATCTATATATATATTACATGGCTTTCTTGAGCAGATAGCACCCATACATTACTTTGCTTTCTTCAGCAGATAGCGGCCTATTACATTGCTTTCTTCAGTAGATAGCACCCATATATTATATACATTGCTTTCTTCAGTAGATAGCCACCATATTACTATCGTCATCAGATATAACATCCATATCACAATAATTATTTACCGTTACTTAACTTTACAGAAAATTAAAATGTTTTATTTACCAAAATGTATAATGTTACCTGAAACTGCGATGTGAAAAATGATTGTGATTTTAGCACTAGAGATTTGCCACATCAAGTAGTTTGTTTTGACGTTGATTTTTTTCTTTTAATTATCTTAAAGACAAGATCACCTCTTTAAAAAATTGTCAGTCTTGACATTATATTTCACGCATTATTTGGTCTTAAAACAGCATTTAAGATTTTTGTCTAGGATTTTTAACTGAAAAAACACACATAAAAAACACACCACAACAAACAAACTCATAATGTGGTCAATATTTCATTTTTGGTACTTTTTGGTCAATATTTTCAAAACAAACAAATTTTAAGCAAAAAAAAAAATTCGCTCCTAGATAATTGACTTGATTTTGGTGAAATGTTGGAATTTTTAATCAAAAACTGATATTGTTAGGTTGTCTGAAAATTGTTGGCGCCAAAAAGGTGATTTTTGGGCAAAAATGTAAAAAACACTAATTTTAGTAAAATTTGATACCAAAAATGGATTCTCTGACTCATTTCATTACAAAAAATGTATACTTTTATGTACATCACATTTATAATTTAAAAGTTACAGTGCTTGATAATTTGGCGCCAAACAGGGTTGACACCAGCCTTAGATGGCTTCAGGATCGTTTTTCTAAACCTTTAGTTTTACAATAGCCACATTTTTCGCGCTCCGCAGGAATTATTTTTAATTTTGTGTTATTCAATTTCAACAAGATGGCTTTATAAACGTTTTCTGGACCTTTTTTAGTGTTGAAATATACATTTCTTGTGCGCTACGTGCGAATTTGTTTCACTGGTGTTTTTTCAACGACAAAAACGCGGACAAAAAGAGTGGCGCCGCCACCGGGGCTCGAACCCACAACCTCTCGGTTGCGAGACGAACGCTCTACCAGTGCGCCACGGGGGCCAACCATACTCGGGCCAGTGTATTGGCCCGACTATGTAGCCTGGGCCATTATTTCATCGAAAAGGTGCCACGCCAGCTGGCACAGACAGACTTTACCGCGGACATTTGCGGCATTGAGGATGGTTAGGGTTAGGTGGCACTTTTTGCGATGAAATAATGGCACCAGCAACTTTTTTATTCGAACAATTTTGTGGGTAAGGTGCGCACGAAAATTCTGGCTTTTAATGTCAAAATTAGCTTAATTTGGTCTGAAATGAGATATTTTAGACCTATTTTAAGCTAATTTGGATGTAATTTTGACATGAAAAGTCAACATTTTCGATTGTTTAGGGGGGTGAGGAGGCTAAATTTGACTGGGGCCCGGATTTTACCGGGCTGGCAAGCTCCATTTCCCGGGCAGAAATCGACCAGAATTGCCCTGTGAAAATGCTTTCTTTCTGCCCGGTAAACACGCTTCTTTGGCTAAAATAGCCCAGTAAACGCATTGTATATTTTCCTTGTCCTTTTCCCTTTCTTTTTTTCATACTTGGTTAATATGATAAAAGGTTCTTCATTATTTACTTACGGTTCTAAAAAGAACCATTTTCTTGGCTTAAGAACCGTTTTTTAGTTCTACAAAGAACCCATGGGTTATCAGGAAAGAATCTTTAAAGGTAAAGAACCTTTTTGGAACCCTAGTAAAGAACCTTTTAGGGTTCTTGGAAAAAGTTTCTTTAGCCAGAAAATAATTATGTAAAACCAAAAAAGATTAATGTTGTTAACATTGTTTTTCACTCTTTAAACTTTGTGATGAGTCCATGAAGAAAGTCCCCAGGCCTACCTACATTTTGAAGGTTTTTATAGTACCTTAAGAGCTCTTAGGGTTCTACATACAGGACAGAAAAAAGGTTCTAAGTGGAACCCTTTTTTCTTAGAGTGTACGCCACTGGTTGGTGGCACTTATTCACCCATTATCTACTCATCACTACTTCAGCTTCAGCTACAATTAATTACTACGGACAGTTCACTACATCATCTACTATGAATTGCACAAAACTTCTCTGAACTAGTTCATCTTATCTAAGAGTTTATATAGCACAAAACATCAGCAAAATCAACTATACATGTAGTGCTACCATCCCATAGTGTGCTGCTCTTCCGGCTCATAGCCGGCCAGACAATGAAGTCCTGTGGGACAACGACAACAATATGAGATTATATACAAATAATGTCAAAGAAAACAAAAGGATGACAAACATGTTGAGTACTTTCAATTTTCTTTTATTCTCCTGTGAGGGTCCTTAAATTTAAAATGTTCTGCTTCCTTTTCCGTAGCTAAAAATAATTTGAAATCTGAGGCAAAGCTGGGAGGGACAAGGGGGAGATTTCAGGGTGTTCAAATCAACAACAAAAATAGAGAAACAAATAAAAAAGCACCAAAATTCCAAAATCAATTGTTCTTTTGAAGTCATGTTTGATGGCATTTTTCTTTTCTTAGAGGGCTAGTTACCCTTCCTTTGATATATTCAAAATGACAGTGTCATGACATTTTTATGATTATGGTGCGATCACCACTTTAACCTTTTACATGCAATTAAAAAACAAACAATGACAGATTACATTTTGGTGTGATGGAAACCATATTCATCATCAGGCGACAAAAAACACTGTTCTACAAGCAAACAAAGCTATTTTGTCTCCTTTTTCCCCTTCAAAATGACACCCAAAAAAATCAGAAAAATCTGTAAAGATTTTGATTTACGTTTTGACAAAAAAACAAAAAAACGTTGGGGTAGGTATTATTATTATTATTCATGGTATAGTTTATTGTCATCGCAGCCATCCGGCTGAATTGGCACAATATTACAAATTACAAGATACACAAAATACATTACAATGCAAGATATACAAAGCAATAATGTCATGAAACCAATCATCCACCCCCTACATTTGGCAGTGAATTTGTTTTACCAATTTCTAAAAAATAGGGTCCTCAGGGTGCAATAGGGTTACACTGATATTATTCAGACATAAATCATTGAAATACAGATTCTACAGAATGGTGCATGTTGCAGATCGTAGATCAAATGTATAAATATACAATCCAAAGTGTTACAAAACCAATGTAACCCACCTCCGTGCGCATGTGTGGAATAATGACACCCATGGGAGTTATTCTTACACCAATTTTAACACAAGAAACTTAACACCATGAGAAGTAATTTGAAAATTAAGCTTATGATCTCAACACAATGGTTTGACATACCTCGAATTTTCGACAGATCACATCGATCTTCATCTGGAGACTGGCAACCCAGATTTTGGGTCAGTGACCTTTCGGACACGTGATCCCAAAATCGGATCAAACACTCTTGGAAGCTTGTATCGGCCCCCGTCCTTGTTGAGTGACGGCTGGTTTACTTGGATGATGGCCTCCTTAACACCCCTCTCAAAGTATTTTGGTTCACGGTCCAATATTTTGACTTGTTACCATGAGAAGTGTTACATCAGTTATTCCTATGGTGTTGACCTAACACCAACATTAACACCAGGAGCGTAACACCGGCTCAGTGTTGCATATTTAACACCGGAATTTTTGCAGTGTACAAAACAGATTTTTAGAAACCTTTCCCAACTTTCAAAGTCTATCTCAAGAATTACTGAACCAATACTAGACATGTTTGTACTTATTTGAATGCATTTTTCATGGTGATTCCAAATATGGTGATAAAGACATATTTGAAACATATTGTGAAATATTGGAACTGCAGACGACTGCTGCATGGAAAGTGTTAATGAAAAGATGTCTACTACATAGAATGGGGGTGACACTCGCTACTTGCATGACACTGGTCAACATGTCAGCCTTGTGACATTTTCTATGAAAGTGTGTTTATCTAGTACTAGTAGTATTTTCAGTTTTATGAGCAATGAGAAAAACAATTACCAATTAAATGTATTAATATATCAAGTATTGGATCACCACTACGTTGTGACTTTATCTGCTATTCAATCATAGTCTTACAAATTCTACAGATGTATTAAATGATATCTACAATTTATATACTCTTAGTAGCTACAAACCAATCCGAAAGAAGGAAACTAAAATATGTGGAGTGCATGTTGAAAGTGTCTAATTACACTCCACATGTGCGCCGTACATGCCCCGGTACATGCGCACACCACATGTTTTGCAGGCGCGTACCGCGGCATGTGAGCCAGGGGGGGGGGCAGAAGTATGTCGTCCCGGTAGTGGCGTAAATTTCCCGGTAAATTTTCGTAAAAAGGTTGCCCCAAATTGGGGGGGGGGGGGGGGGGGGGGGGGTAGGGTCAAAAAAATTCGCACAGTCACAAAATTTCGCACAGTCAAAAAATTTAGCACGGCTCAAACATTTGGACTCAAAAAAGCACAACGGTTAACAAATAATGCCAATTTCTCAGTGTTTTAGGCCCTATTTTTTTTCCTTATGCAAATTTAGCGACCCGGTCTTGGGAATTTAGCGTCCCGGTATTTGGAGCCAGGGGGGCAACTTGCCCCCCTGCCCCCCCCCGGTCGGTACGCCACTGATGTTTTGATACAGTGTTCACGCAGCACGGTTTCGCCAATGTGTAAAGTGGGTGATATATAAACTTGTTAACATGTTTTTAATTATTAAAAACATTAAAAGTATGCGCAAAATGTATATGCATATGTTTTGAATCTCGAAAAATAAATGCAATGCGAATGTTGATATGCTCACAATAGCACTCCCCCTACGTGGTCGTGCCATTATTCACATATGCATACATTGACATATAATCGTTACACCACCTATCTAACTTTGAATGGTGATGAAGGGGATTACCTACTCAGCTACTTTTTTACAACACTGATACATAGGATGTCATTATTAACATCAGGCAAATTTTGTTCATAACGAATTGCTGATAACTCCGCGCGTCTATCTTTAGTCAGCCGGTGAACGCTCATTTCATTTAGCTGCGTCGGCTGTCAAGAATTCGCTTCCAGACCATCTTCGCAACATCTCAAAGCTCTCTCAGTTCAAAAGTCATCTAAAAACTCATTCCGCCAGGTGTTTCCTGATTCACAGAATTAATTGTTGTTTGTTTGTTGTTTGTTTTGCGCGCTCTGAGTTCAGTGGAAGATTTGTTTGCGCCTTATAAGAACCATCTATTATTATTATTATTATTATTATTTGTTTGTTTGTTTGTTTGACCTCCAGTGAAATTTGTTTTTGTAAGCGTCAGTCAGTGTATGTGCCCCCCTTATTTATTTTCTTAGGTTTCTAGCCAGTTTGAGCAGATCATCCTTGTGCTTATAAATGTTCAAAAACAGAACATTTTCATGCTTTGATGTATACTTGGATGCAGCATGACAATCTTGCAGTTTATTCTCTCAAAAAATAAAGAATAATAATAATAATAATAAAAAAAATAATAAAATAATAATAATAACACTAATAATAAAAGACTTAGGCCTATATAGCGCATAAAGCAACGGCATCAAAGCGCTGTACGCCGACCATAAGACTATACACAATACTACACACTACTACCGCATATTTTTAAATATTGTAAAAAGTCTTAATTCTAAAAAACGAGGCAATATTAAACATCAAAGTCATAAAATACAGCAACAATATATACAAAATATGTTAAGATTAAAATCAGAAAATTAAAATCCGGAAACACACAAGAACACCCCCCACACACACCAAATAAAAAATAGTAAAAAAGTAACAAAGAATTGTGTGATAAAAAAGTGGGCTACTGTAAAAGCTGAAATATTCGCGGTGGTTTTATTTTCGCGCTTTTCGCGCAAAATCTTTTTCCGCGAAAATTATAACACGTGAAAATATTGCTTTACACATTCATGCAATGCTTTCAGACGGTCGCCCGCGAAAAAAACAATTCGCGAAATGTCTTTGATATCAAAATCCGCGAAAATATCTGTACGTGAAAATATTGGCTTTTACAGTATTTCACCACTGAAACTAATCAAGAATCAGCCAGTAAAACAATCTGCTGTTTTATCTCTTGGATAAGGCATGAAAGAACACATTTTTGATTCAAAAGTCAAGTTAAATGGTTTGTTCAAATATTCAAGTTGCTTGAAAAAAATATGTCTTAGTGATAAATTAACTTGAATAAATTGAATCTACATTGTGACTGTTAAGATTATTATTATTATGCTTAAACTCCATATAATCATGACTTGACAGGTAATTTCAGTACATGAAGCTAATAGTTTCATGTTTAATATTGACTCGATGCGGCTTGAAGAAAATCATTGACTTGACTTGAGCCAACCAGTGACTTGATTTAACTATTGACTTGACTTGATAAATTTGGCTGACTTGACTTGAGGTAATTTGAGAAAGACTTTGCTAGACTTGAGTCATATCTGTCAGTGACTTGTGACTCAAGGTTTAGTGACTTGGTGACAACACTACCAACGAGAAAAACAACAAATAGATTTGAGTAAGTATCATTCCTTCTATGTAAAAGGATAATTCACACAATGTTCTTTTTAATTCCTAATGAAACTATTTCATAATCATCTACTAACAAATCAGAATTTTAACAAATCTACCACCCCATATGAATTATCTATCTAACCCATTATAACTAAAAAGCAATCGGGAATTGGTGCTATAAACCATGAATTATTGGACTTGTACAAATGAAATGTAACACTTATACATGGGAGGAAATATTTAAAAGACGAATAAGAAATGGCTCCCTGATGGTGAAAATGTTGCAGAAAAAATGTTCAGTTTTCCCTAATCTTAAAATGTGTAATCTAGATAAACATGTAGAATAATGGCCTCAAAAGTTACAAATCTTTAAACATTTCTATTGCATAAATTAAAATCATTCATTTATTCTGGCAACTACCATCACATGATTATGTTTGAATAACCTTTGTATCCAAATATAATTAAAATTAAGAAATATTAGTAATGTCTTGTTTGCTAAATGACAAATTCATAAAATGGAAAATACATAGAGTTTATATATACTACTTCACTGAAATCTTACTCTGTGATGCAACAGGTTACTAAATAAGAAATCATCGTGAATATACATGCATTCAAATTGTAACCGAGGCTACAATAGAGAGGCTACAATAGAGAGTTTTTGGGCCATTACATGCGTCCGTCTGTGACATAATTATTGATAACTCAATGTTCACTTTATTTCTTGGTTTATTAGTACTACCCAGTAGCGTAGCCAGTGGTGGGGGGGGGGGCGGTGGGGCAAGCTGCCCCCCCCCCCCCCCCCACCCCCCCCTGGACACCTAAAATGGGGGACGGCGAAGCGGAAAAATGGGGACGAGAAGAAGGGGAGAAAAGAGAGAAAGAAGGGGGAAGAAGAGGGAGAAAGAGAAAAGAAAGGGGGAGGAGAGGGAGAAAGAGAAGGGAAAGGGGAAGGAGAGGGAGAAAGAGAAGGGAAAGGGGAAGGAGAGGGGAAAGAAAAGAGAAATGGGGACGAGAAATTGTTCATGTAGTACATATACTGTGCGATTTTTTTTGACTGTGCGAAAATTTTTGAGACCCCCCCCCCCCCAACCCCCACTTACGTGAAATTCACGAGGTAAGTGACTATAAAAAAAATTGGGGCAACCTTTTACGAAAATTTTAGGGACATAAAAAAAAATAGGGACGCTATTGATGTTTGCCCCACCGGAATGACAATGCTGGCTACGCGCCTGGTACTACCGGGCATCTTATAGGAAATTTCTCAAGAAATTCAGATTTAACATTCATTTCAGTAGGACCATGGGTTGTTGATGTGGTCAAAAATGCAAGTTTTCAATATTTAATCAATAATTGATCAAATTAATATTGATTGAAAATTAATTTTAAATGCAATTTTTTAATTTCTTGTAAAATGTTTTGTAGTGCTATTTTTTTAAAGAGATATGTGCTTTGAGAGTAATATCAACAATTGTGCAACGGACGGATGCACGTAACGTGGCCCAAAACTCTTTTTGTGTGCAATTACAATTAAATGGCATATTTTAGTGTCAGCGCCTATTTTCGGTCACTTCGTCCAAATCGTGTAATGAAAATGACCTCGTCGTTATAAACAGACGGCTAAAAAAACGCCGCATATTTGATGCCCTGTATTGTTTTAAAATGGTGACGACTGATGCAATTACACAATTTTGACGAAGTGACCAAAAATAGGCGCTGACCGAAAACTGGCGACTTTTCCCTATATAAAGTTATAGGCCTACTGGAGGAGAAATTATCCAAAATGTACATGTAATATGTTATTATATAAAATGAACCAGTTTTCTCTTAAAGCAATATTATGTGATCTTTTTCGTATGTTTACACTTATTTTTGTTTGACTTATCAGCAAAGACTTTCCTGGACTCATATCTTGACCGTATTTTCTGTAAAACTTATCACATAATTTGAATGATAAAGGAAATCTGCTTCCAATTTTAAGAATTTGTCAACATTTTGTATTATTATCATCATAAAGCATTTTATATATTGTATTCACTTGTATACATGCAGTTGTGATTGTTGCTGGTAACATTGCAAACAACTCGATGTCAACACATGGAATTCTATCTACCAACAAGAAAACCACTCTGAAATTAAAACTGACAACTTATTTTCATAATTTATTTTGAAATAATAAGGAAATGTACTGCTCTGTAATTTCAGGGCATAACTAGGGTGGGGCGGACTTGTACACCACCCTGATGCCCTCCAAATGACAAACTCTATAAATATTAACAAAAGTAGTTGGTTATGCCCCCTCCCCCTATCACAGACCTGGCCCCCTCATGCCCCCAATTGATTACCCTAGTTGCATTAAGAGGACAAAATCAAATATAGAGAGCGTTCTTCCATGAAAAAGATCACATAATATCCCTTTGAAAGAATTTAAAGCAATAGAAATTATGGGTTTGTTTTATTGAAAACCCATCTCTAAATAAACCTTGTTTTGAAGGAAGCACATGTAACAATTGCAAATACATGTACCTCTACTTGTTAGAAATAATAAGGTTAAAGACACACTAAGTCAGTTGGCACAGAGAAGTGGGAGCTTGTGCTTTGTATTTTGTACACTTTCCTGGCGATAACTCACTGCCAAAAAGTTTGAAAAAAGTACCGGATGAGTTCAAGACGCAGGCATTTCGTATCCAAACAAATCTGTGATTTGTCACTCAATATGCTCAAAGAGAATCCACATGAACAAATCAAGGAGGTGTCACCCTTCAAACTAATCCGTTGCAAGATAAGCCTAGAAAATAAATATAACTTTAGGAAATTACTTCCAATGTGTCCCCAGCAAAGACCTTTATTGCTGATTACAACCATTTCGCCTTGTCAAATGTGTAGCTAACACTGTTGGTTAGATTCTCATTATTTACATTCTTCCATGCATCTAGATTGACTTGATGACTTTCTACCATCACACCGGTTCTGTAGAATTTCCCTTGACAATGTATATAGATATCTTTTTGGATACGGAATGCCTGTGTCTTGCAGTCATCTGGTATAACATCTTGACACTGGATTGCTCCTACAGCTACATGTCTATTGTGTACATCAATCTGCAGCTCTCGTACAGAGATGCCATGCCACTCACAGCCTTTGACTTTACAACTGCATCTGCTGTAAATAACGCGGTAGCAGATGTTTGATATTGTATGCTTCACATACATGTAGCACCCCATCCTCTCCACCACCAATGGCATAGATTACACCATTGATATGCAAGAGAGGAAAGCTTTGCCGACGGTTTCTCATGGGTTTCATGATAGACAGCTGGCAAAGCACCCCCTCTTTTCTGTCTGCACTCATATTGACTGGTTTTGATTGGTTATGTGCAGAATGCAACTTCAGGAATTGTGGGTATTTAAGCGAGCGTGGTGATTGTGTTGTACCCCTTGCAATATAGATATCCCTATTGACTACAACTGAGCTGTCATAGGTAGGTACGCTTGCAATCCTTGCTGGGAATCTGCGGAAATTTGTTCAATGTAACCCATTTCCGCAGATGATCATCAAAGTACATACATACATTGTCGCTTCGTACTCCTAGAATTGCCTGTAAAATAAACAAATTTTATTCTGTTAATGTTGGAGGGTACAAATCTGTTAAAACATAGGGCAAATGGAAAGCAGCTTCTTCTGTATAATTATAGAATACGAAGCAATACGAAGCAGTTTACCAACCCTCTGGTCCGTATGCACAAAAGGTTAGACCGGGTCTAAAGTTAGACCTAGTCTAAGTGGATTTTAGTTTTGTAAAATGCACCCCTTTAATTACATTTCCTTCTCAAATTAGCTAACAAATTGTTAAGATTTGGATGCAAAGTTCAAAAATGGAGAGGAAAACCGCTTTTGAGGCATGAATAAACCCGTCAACTCTTTTGTGCATACGGACCTATGTGTTTACAATAAACAAAGGGAAGGGAAGAGAAAAAGAAGGTTCTCTACCTCATTCTCTTTAATTTCAGATTGATATAATCCTTATTATGAACATTATTATTGTTGTGCGCAACATTTAATATTAGTGAAAACCATTTTTGGAAAAATCCCCTCGAATGGAATGTGAGGAACACGCAGCATGTGATTGCAGTGACATGACTTATACAGTGCGTCCAGCACATTGAACAATTTTATGGTATTGTGAGTTACAAATGTATGTGGCCAATCCTTTCAGCATGTGTGTTATATCAGGGCCTCAAAAAGAGGTCATGTTTGGTACCATATCAATATCATTCAACAAGTTGTCTCTTTCCAAATATATTTTTAATTTGGTACTGCGACTTATTTTAAGAGAGATACAAATCTTTAAAATGATTTAGAATCTTTTAGCCTAGGACACCCTGTACAATATAACAGCAGATATTAACAAACACCGGCGAAAAAATAAATAAGAACTTGAATCCTAGTCTCCTGAACTCTAGGCAGGCATATTAACCACTCGACCACCTTGCTGATATACAGCAATTTGAACCAAGGGTTAGTGTATACGAGCCCGGTGGTTTCAGTAAACATTGACTTAGGGTATGCATAATCATTCCAAATATCGCGGAAATGCTTTTGTTTCCGAACCATGTCTGCGATTTCCCCAAATTAGGGGTGTTTTTGGAAGCTTTGTCCGCAATTTTAAAAGATTAGGGGTCATTTTGGAAGCCATGTCCGCTATTAAAAATTAGGGTTGTTTTTTGGAGGATTTGTCTGTGAAAAGGAAAAACAAATTTGAATGAGAGTGGTGTCATATCAAATTGTACCGGGAATAGAAAAAGGGGGTATTTTGAACCAAATGTATCCTCAATATTTGCGCAAAAAAGAGGGACATCTCAGAAAGTGTCCTTGAAATGGTGAAAAAGGGGGTTATTTACAGACAAAATGCCTGCACTTTTGGGCAAAAAAAGTGGGGGGTCAAATTAGCCAAATTGTCCGCGAAATTTGGGGGGGGGGGGGGGTATTTCAAGATCCTGGAAGCATCATGTATTTCCCGTCTGAATAAGAAGAACACTGGGGTGACGGGGTTTTACAGTACACATAGCAGAATACTATGAGACATTGCATGGCCAAACATGGTAGGGATCGCATAAAGTGATACAAGAGGAAACTGTATATGTTAAATATATATAATATAAAGCTTAAAGAGGATTTCATAAATATAATTCCAAAATTGAGCTTGCTGTTCCAGACAGTTTCAACGTCTAATTGGATATCTTTCTCAATGGTGTATACCATTGATCCAGTTCCAGTGTTGCCAGAAGTCGGACGTCTTTCTCAATGGTGTATGACTGTGGATCCAGTGTTGACAGAAGGAGTTGACTTTCTTGTGACGACACAAGGTGTATTTGGTGACGTTTTCTGGATCAATCGATCGTACAAGTGACTAAGTTGGTAGGGCCCCTTGTTGCTGTTCATGAGGTGTTGTTTCATGTCTAAGTTAGATTTGCGACGGATCCAAATGGATTCTCTAATCCATCTGGTGTTTCTAGTGTTGTCTCTCGCGAGAATGTTTGTATCGTCCCAATTTATTAGATGGTTTTTAACAAAATTGACGAGGCACAGTATAAACATCTATATCCTACTAAGGAATACATCCCGCGTGTGTATGCCACTCCGAAAAGACACAAACCTGATGTACCGATGCAGTCCATAGTTGACTATACTGGTTCTATAACATATGCCACTCCACGAGCTCTATCGGACATATTATCTCCTCTTGTAGGCAACACTTTACGACGTGTAAAACAAGGCAGTTCTCGAACGGCGCGTCTCGCCTGTTCATCAAAAGTGACTTGAAAGAAATGATGATGAAACATATGATACAATGTAGCACTGTCACAGAGGTATGCATTGTAGTTAATGCAAGGGATGTAATACCTTGAAAAATTTAATCAACAAAAAGAACACACCAACCCCCTTCCCTACACCAAATCACATCAAGATAGGCCTTACAGATCTTATTAGACCCCAGATGACCTCTGATGACCTTGAAAATTTAATCAGCAAAAAGAACACACCAACCCCCTTCCCTCCACCAAATCACATCAAGATAGGCCTTACGGATCTTATTTGACCCCAGATGACCTCTGATGACCTCAAAAAATTAATCAACAAAAAGAACACACCATCCCTCTTCGGTCCACCAAATCCCATCAAGATAGGCCTTACGGATCTTATTTGACCCCAGATGACCTTGAATGACCTCCGATGACCTTGACAATTTAATCAGCAAAAAGAATACACCACCCCCCTTCCCTCCACCAAATCCAATCAAGATAGGCCTTACTGATCTATTTGACCCCATATTTGACCCGATGACCCCGAAAAATTAATCAACAAAAAGAACACACCACCCCCCTTCCCTCCACCAAATCCCATCAAGATAGGCCTTACTGATCTATTTGACCTCATATTTGACCCCCAATGACCCCGAAAAATTAATCAACCAAAAGAACACACCACCCCCCTTCCCTCCACCAAATCCCATCAAGATAGGCCTTACTGATCTATTTGACCCCCGATGACCCCGAAAAATTAATCAACAAAAAGAACACACCATCCCTCTTCCGTCCATCAAATCCCATCAAGATAGGCCTTACTGATCTATTTGACCCCATATTTGACCCCCGATGACCCTGAAAAATTAATCAACAAAAAGAACACACCACCCCCTCTTCCCTCCACCAAATCCCATCAAGATAGGCCTTACTGATCTATTTGACCCCATATTTGACCCCGATAACCCCGAAAAATTAATCAACAAAAAGAACACACCATCCCTCTTCCGTCCACCAAATCCCATCAAGATAGGCCTCACTGATCTATTTGACCCCGATGACCCCGAAAAATTAATCAACAAAAAGAACACACCACCCCCTCTTCCCTCCACCAAATCCCATCAAGATAGGCCCTACTGATCTATTTGACGCCATATTTGACCCCCGATGACCCCGAAAAAATAATCAACAAAAAGAACACCCCATCCCTCTTCCGTCCACCAAATCCCATCAAGATAGGCCTTACTGATCTATTTGACCCCATATTTGACCCCTGATGACCCCGAAAAATTAATCAACAAAAAGAACACACCACCCCTCTTCCGTCCACCAAATCCCATCAATATAGGCCTTACTGATCTATTTGACCCCATATTTGACCCCCGATGACCCCGAAAAATTAATCAACAAAAAGAACACACCACCCCCCTTCCCTCCACCAAATCCCATCAAGATAGGCCTTACTGATCTATTTGACCCCATATTTGACCCCCGATGACCCCGAAAAAATAATCAACAAAAAGAACACCCCATCCCTCTTCCGTCCACCAAATCCCATCAAGATAGGCCTTACTGATCTATTTGACCCCATATTTGACCCCCGATGACCCCGAAAAATTAATCAACAAAAAGAACACACCATCCCTCTTCCGTCCACCAAATCCCATCAAGATAGGCCTTACTGATCTATTTGACCCCATATTTGACCCCCAATGACCCCGAAAAATTAATCAACAAAAAGAACACACCACCCCCTTCCCTCCACCAAATCCCATCAAGATAGGCCTTACTGATCTATTTGACCCCATATTTGACCCCGACAAATTAATCAACAAAAAGAACACACCATCCCTCTTCCGTCCACCAAATCCCATCAAGATAGGCCTTACTGATCTATTTGACCCCATATTTGACCCCCGATGACCCCGAAAAATTAATCAACAAAAAGAACACCCCCCCCCTTCCCTCCACCAAATCCCATCAAGATAGGCCTTACTGATCTATTTGACCCCATATTTGACCCCTGATGACACCGAAAAATTAAGAACAAAAAGAACACACCATCCCCCTTCCCTCCACCAAATCCAATCAAGATAGGCCTTATGGATCTTATTTGACCCCCGATGACCTTGAATGACCTCTGATGACCTTGAAAATTTATTCAGCAAAAAGAACACACCACTCCCCTTCCCTCCACCAAATCTCATCAATATAGGCCTTACTGATCTATTTGACCCCATATTTGACCCCCGATGACCTTGAATGACCTCCGATGACCTTGAAAATTTAATCAGCAAAAAGAACACACCACCCCCTTCCCTCCACCAAATCCCATCAAGATCGGCCTTACGGATCTTATTTGACCCCATATTTGACCCTGATGACCTTGAATGACCTCCAATGACCTTGAAAATCTAATCAGCAAAAGAACACCCCACCCCCTTCCCTGACATCAAGTCCCATTGAGATAGGCCTTACGGATCTCTAGATATCGCGTCACAACGCGTCTCAAAAGTTTTAAGCATATTTGACCCCGATGACCTTGTATGACCCCCGATGACCTTGAAAAATCAATCAGCAACAGAACACACCACCCCCCTTCCCTCCACCAAGTCCCATCACGATAGGCCTTACGGATCTCCAGATATCGCGTCACAAAGGTATTTCTTAGCACACGGCATACGGCGGACGGCATACGGCGGACGCCGGACGCCGGACAGAAATAGTGATAACATAGTCTCTTTCTGATTACATCAGGCGAGACAAAAAACCTCACAACTTGCTGGAGAAATGTCACAGATTTACATAGAGGGTCAAACTCCACACAAGTCTCCGCAATATGCTAGATGTGAAAGACAAACAGGACAATGACGATAAAGCAGACGTGGTCTATGAGATCCCTTGTCAAAATTGCGACAAAACCTACATACTGTAGGCGAAACAGACCGCGGTTTCGGAACGCGCAAAAAGGAACATAAAAATGACAGGCTGCATATTCACACGCACGGCAAGGAAAGACTCACAAAATACTGAGATTAAGTCTTCCATCGCGGATCACGCTGACTGAAAACCATCTAATAAATTGGGACGATACAAACATTCTCGCGAGAGTCAACACTAGAAACACCAGATGGATTAGAGAATCCATTTGGATCCGTCGCAAATCCAACTTGAAACAGCACCTCATGAATGGCGACAAGGGGGCTTAGTCACTTAGTCACTTGTACGATCAATTGATTCAGAAAACGTCACCAAATACACCTCGTGACATCACCAGAAAGTCAACTCCTTCTGTCAACACTGGATCCACAGTCATACACCATTGAGAAAGACGTCCGGCTTCTGGCAACACTGGATCAATGGTCATACACCATTGAGAAAGACATCCGATCAGACGTCGAAACTGTCTGGAACAGTAAGTTCAATTTTGGAATTAAATTTATGAAATCTTCTTATTATGTTTCCTTTAATTCCTGATGAAATTATTCTCTGACAATATAAAGCTGTTTACCAACCCAAGGATAGACAATAACAAGGACATTCACCAATGTAGACTTGAACCCTCAGGTCTCCTCAACTGTAGGCAGGCACTCAGAATTGATGAGTTCATCTGTTCATGTACTTACTGTGACAGTTGTTCTAGTTGTGAAGGCCTTAGACGTCGTCTTGGGAGCAAGATCCTGAATGAACTGGTTGATCTGTTTCCTGCATTCTGGAATAGCTCGTAATTGAGGGACCGTCAGGATCGTCCTTAGTAGATGAGACCGTGGTTCAATTATGCCCAAACGAATCTCTTGTAGGAGTGCTGGGGCATATTGTTGGCGGGATTCCCAGTCATATTGCAGCCAGGCTATAATCGTATCGAACACCTTGAGAGAGTAAAGTTTAACATTTGTATTTCTAAGGCAAAGGAAACGTATATGGACACTTAAATTTAAAATTGCAGTGTTTCTTCACAAAATAGTAATGAGATGATGAGAAATATTATCTATTCATCAGTATAATGAATTCTAAAAGAATGTATGTACGATTTATGATCAGAAATGTAAATCTGCAAGAAAATCTGCTTTCAATTTTTTTTTGATGATTGAGGGCGTTCCCTGGAAAAGATCACATAATATTCCTTTAAGGATGTGAACCCCAATATTATTTACTAATTACCCCGCCACTACATGATTCATTTTGTCCACAGATAGTCAAAAAAAATTCCGCCTAGTTGTGTGTTGTAGTAGAGTTAGGGTTATTTAAATGTTATTTTACCGTATGGTATATTAGAAATTCTCATTTCAATCCCACCAAAAAAGAACAAGAAAGACCAATACGACTTAACACATATGGGTGGAATTAGGTATCACCTACATGTACACAGTGTTGGAACTTCAGATTTTTTTCAACTAGCCAGTCGGGCAGGTAACTCACAGAATTTACCTGCCCGACAAAAATTCCACCAGCCCAAGGTTTTTCCATAATTTTTTGCAGCAAACAATTAAGAGCAAGACTACTTTTAAACTACAATTACATGATTTTGTATTTATTGTACGATGTTAACCATGTTAACTGTAACCCTAGCCCGTAACAGCTCCTTGTATTCATCATGTTCATCAATCCAACACTCTCTTTAAAGGTATATTATGTGATCTTTTCCAGGGGACGACCTCAATCCCAAAAAAAGAATTGGAAGCAGATTTTCTTGCAGATTTACTTTTCTGATCATAAATCATAAATATATTCCAAATTACAGAGCGATACGATTCCTAATAACCTCAAAATCATAGTTTTAGAGTGAACTTAGAGTATAATTTGAAAAATAGATTGTACCGCTCGGTACAATCTATTTTCAAACCATGATTTCGAAGTAATTAGGAATCGTATCGATCTGTAACTTAGAAGATCTTTATGATTTATGATCAAAAATGCAAATCTGCAAGAAAATCTGCTTTCATTGTAAAAATCAATGATAGAGGGCGCTACTTGGAAAAGATCACATAATATGCCTTTAATCTCCTATCAACCTGATCTCCTCTATATCATCATGACACACGATCATCTGATTACCCTGAACTTACTGTTACTTACACTTTGAGCTTCAAAAATGTTACCCGCCAGTCGGACGGGTACCTTTGTATCTTCACCCGCCCGACACGAAAGTTACCCGCTATGGGCGGGCGGGCGGGTCTTATTTCCATCGCTGCATGTACATACCCCCTCCACATAGGAATAGTAACCTTTTCCAATTGGTTTCATAGCAAATTATAAACTTAGTAAAAAAATAAAGCAGTTTCTCATCCCCTCGCGCATCATTTTTCAGGTATTCTATAAAAAACCTTTTTCTTTATTCTTTCCATAACTTTTTTAAATAATATTTAAAAAGCTGATATCTTGGTAAAAGATTTACTTTAGTCCAATGAGCATTTTAAATCAGGATTTGTGTTAACACCCCCCCCCCCCCAGAACAATGAAATAAAAAGATTTTACAAAAGCCTTGTCCTCTTCAAGTGACGCAATCAATCATGCAATACCACGCTGGTAATGGTGATTTTGCATTGTTCTAAAAAATATAAAATAAAATAAAAGAGGCCTCATCCTCCTTTTATTCAAAAGTTAGGACAAGAAACTAGTTTTTTATTTTTATTTGGCCTTACCTCTCTTTCATTGGTCATTTCTTGTTTCAAAACTTCCAACAACAAATTTGGTGGCATGTGCTCCACAATCTCCGTATACGCCTGATTCAGGTGCTGTGCTAAGTAGTGCGCACATCTCTTTGTGAGTCCATCTAAACCATACATATCACAAATGCAGTAGAATTCTATGACTGTACATGTATCAATGCATGATGCACTTCTCTCTAAGCGTAACTCACTGAGGCTAAATGTGTCATCCAGATAATGAGCACAATGCCTAATGGCAAAGTCAAACTGCAGGAAATGAGCCATTTGCAGAATCGGCATGATGAGTTTATTTTGAATAGATGTAGGAAATTTGCCTGTATAAGCACACTCTAGTAAAACCTCAAAGGCCTCTGGATTACCCATAAGGCTCAATTCTTCCTGGTCAGTTTCCCTGAATCCAGAGGAGAGCATGGTCTTGAAGACATCACTACATGCTGCCAACACTGCTTTGTGAGCTGAAAAAGACTTCTTGCCAACTACCAATGTGATGTCACAAAACAACCCATCCTTCTGCAGCTGATGTAGACCATCAGACATCTTGAAGACATGATGGGCTTTACTAAGATTCTCAGCAACAGGTCTGCAGGCGTACTCCATCTTAATGTACCTATCAAGTTTGTAAATGATAATAATATGAAATTAAATTCAGTCACTCAAACAAATAAAAATGTGAGGTGACTTAGAGAACAAAACAGCAGTTTGTACCTGTTTGGCGGACTCGCCGGCTAGTCTTACCGTAACTCGCCGGCTGGTCTTACCGTAACTCGCCGGCTGGTCTTACCGTAACTCTCCCATAACTTACCGCCCCATAACTCGCCGTTTATCCATCCCCTGTTTGGCTATATAAACTCCTAAAAACTGTGTTGTCTGATCAGTGATGACTATTGACTTTTGAGCACAGAATAGTGATGATTTTGGCACATTCAGATTGTGACCTCCCCATGTTCTCAAGCAAGTTGCTGGGCACTGACACAAATGATGCTACAAATGAGGAGGTGTCATTGGAAAGAGGAACACATAAGCTTTTCATAGAGAAGAAACACTATATAAATACACTCCAAAGTATCTGGAAAATTGGTTATTGAAAAAAACTTTCCAAACTTTTTTTGAGGAGTTTAGTATGTTTTGGTTGAGAGGAACTAACAACAGATTTTGTTGTTGCAAGCTTCCGACAGGCTGGAAAGGGGCTTTCAAAAAGTAGCAATGAAAAGTGACAGCGTAATGGTTGTAATTTGAAATTAGGGGGCTGTAATTTTCTTCGGTAGGGGGATCCTAAATATCCTAAGGGGGTCATAGTTTTTTTACACAGAAAAAAGGGGGGTCATGGAATTAATGCGAAGAAGCGCAAACTAGGCGCTTTTAAAAATTGACTGCGCGTCAATGTATGATAAACGGCGAATGTTAGTAAACTGTTTCAGATGGTAGTTAGTATATGCCTAAGTATTACTTTGATGCAAAAAAACTGATTTCCAGGATAATTGAGGGCCACAGCAGGAAAAAGCAGGGAATATGGGAAGCTCATTCCAGGGAAATTTGAAGATCTGGAGGGAAATTTGGAGATCTGAAGGGAAATTTTGGCAATATGAAGGGATCTATGGCTAAAATATGTAAAATATTGTGAACAATTTGACTTGATTCCCGGGAAATAAAACATTTTTTCTCGCCCTGTTGAGGGCGCACTCCAATATGTATCTCTCATTGCCCCTTTATCGACATTTAATGTTGACCCGACCTTGATCTCCATGACCTCTGACACTGCCCCAAAAATGTACTCCAAGTGCCCCCCAAATGTCCTCCAAAACCCCTCCCTAATGGTATGTGTATACTACGCCTGGAGGGTGGTGAGCAAGGAGTCACACTCTGAGACTAGCCCTGTCACTGCAAAGAATTTTGGAGCACACAGAAAGTCGCTTTAACCCTTACAGCCAGCCCTGAACCCCATGAAATCCCATTTGAAAACTTTGCTGACAGCACGTGTCACCTCAGTCTATCTCGCCGGGCACCGACACCAGGTGATATATGCGCACAGAATTGTTAATTGCGGGCGCGTGACTCCCTGGCCGAGTGGACTTAGACCCCGTCATCCATGCTGGAGGACCCGGGATCGAATCCTGTCGTCGGCAAGTCCGGTTTTTCTCGCTACATTTCGCCCATTTCCACCCTCGGATATTTTTTTCAACATTTCCATTCCAAATGTGTTAGGGTTATGGTTGTTCCTATGGCTAATTTTGTATTTGATATTTTAATAGAGCTTGCTGAGCTCCACAATAATCTGAAATTTGAGATTGATCGGAGGTACGGTTTTCAAGATATGACAATTTTTTTTGTCAAAAATGAAGCAAAATTGAAGCTTTCATTTCTTTGTTTCTTATTGTTTTTTTTACCCCTAGCTGACCTAGCAACAAAAAAAATCTATGCAAAACTGTTTAATTAATTTTTCCAAGAAAAGTGTAAATGCTACAAAGCTGAAATTTTGGGAGCTTGTTAATTATAATTTTGAGAAAGTTTCCTGTGCTGCGGGAGGCTGTAATACATCTGCATAGTTAATTATACTTAATTATCTAAAACTAAAATAATTAAAGAAATTAGGCTAATTAATGCACTTAATTATTTTTTTCTTCAAGTTCATGCACTTTACTAAGGGGTCGTCCATATTTTTCGCCATTTTCAGTTACGTACAAAGCGTACGTAAGAGGGGGGAGGGGGTCGAAATATACCCCAACCGTACGTAACTTAAATGGCGATCTTGAGAGGCGGGATTTTTTTTTAAAGTTCAAAATAAAATAAAATTTCGCCATTTATTGCGTACGTAACTCGAGGGGGGGGGGGAGGGGGGTAAAAAGTTACGTACGCTCTGTACGTAAGTGAAAATGGCGATAATTTTGGACGACCCCTAAATGAAATGCCACTTGGTGTATATGTTGGCTATACAAATCTCCTTAATTCCTGTGCTGCGGGAATCTAATGGAGTTTTCAATAAAAAATTAGAGCAAAAACAAAAAACTAAATTTTTATAGAAATTTTACCTAGGGAGTCAAAAAAACAATATAAAACAAAAGAAAATAGGCTGCCCTCTGTTGGCCGAAAAACAATACAAAACAAAAGAATTCAAAATGGATTTTTGACAATAAAATTGTCATATCTAGAAAACCGTACCTCCGATCAATCTCAAATTTCAGATTATTGTGGAGCTCAGCAAGCTCTATTAAAATATCAAATAACAAATTAGCCATAGGAACAACCTTAATCAGTGGTCATTTAGGATGGGATGTATCACACGCGTCCACAAAATCACATTAAATTAGGGTCGTTTTTCAAGCCGGGCCATGTTTACTAAGTACCATTAACGTAAATAGTAGGGTATCAACATAAGCAAAATTAATAAAAAGGTATACTTATCATACCATTTTTATTAATGCTTTATTGAGGGTAATAATGCTTCAGTGACTTGCACTGCTTTCCAAACAGGCCCTCATTTCGATACAATACATAAAAAATACATCAAAATAACAAATAACAGTGTTTAAATATATACAAATTAACATAAATATTAGGAATCATCAAATTTACCTTCACATACAACTTACAAGAAAAGAAAATGGTCCTGCTGCTTAAAAATGGTGTTCAGCAGTTGTGAGAAGCCAAATAACAAAATCCAAAGATATTTCTTGCTAGAAACCACACATACTTCGTATTAACCTGTGAGATGAGAGACCAGTATAAGCATCATTCAATTGCATAGCATTGCTACATGTAGTCAAGGCATTATGTAGTAGTAGTTTAGACAGTGGTTTTAATAGCCCAATCTGCTAGCTATTAGATCAAAACCAATGAAGGTCACATCCCGGGTCACATTGTTGCCTGGCAACTAAGTCCCGATTTTGGACCATCTGTACATACAATCAACATATCCAAAATGACCCTGTGTCTACACTCATAACTCTTCTCAAAACTACATGTAGTCCACTCTCAATTTGTCTCAACAAACTTCCAATATGAATTTCTTCATACCATGTTATAGGTATAGGACTAGGGAGGTGTTTGACACCTCCCTGGTAGGACTATTAAAGTTGATGATAACGCCAAGGAAAAAAGTTCTACCTATACCACCGACCCATTTTCAAAATAATTGAAGAGAAATTTAAAAAAAGTGTTTTTCTTCTTCTTTTTCAAAATGCCTGCAGTGTGTAAACTTTATTATGGGTAATCCAAAATTATCGCCATTTTTACTTACTAAACACCGACCCATATTCTTCAAAATTATTGAAAAGAAATAAACGAGAGCATCAATGATGCAGAAGCTGACTACAGCTGAGAATTTGGGAAAATTCATAACTCATGTCTATATATGAAGAGCGTTGTTGCAAAAGGGCTATGGTGCATTTTTTTCAAAAATGATTTTACTATAGAAATGTATAGGGGAAAATCTTATGTTTCAAGGAAACAAAGTCATTTTTTTTCAAAAAGACATTTTTCAAAAAGTCATTTTCAAAAAGTCATTTTTTTTCTCATTGTAAACAGTCATTGAAGTTGCAAAAGGGCCTGTGTCCAGAATTAAATCGGGATACAGGCCCTTTTAAAACAAAACAACAACTTCAATAGTTTACAATGAGATGTAGGTCTTTTTGAAAAAAAATGACTTTATTTCCTTGAAACATATGATTGTATCATTTAACATTTCTGTATCAAACTTTTTTTTTTTAAATGATTAAAATAAATGATTTTTTCTCTAAGTACAAACAGATGGAGTTTTGTTGCAAAAGAGCCTACATCCAAATGTTCAAAAAATGTAAACATGATTTTTGTTTGTTTTTGAAAACTAGCGCATTTGGAATGTATTTCAATTTAAATTAGTATGTAGTGTACCTCTTTCATAATCCATTCAGTTTTTCAATTGCTCAACTTGAATATTTAGAAACAGGTTTTTTTAAACTTTTTCTCAATAAGAGCCAAAGTGGATGCAGGCCCTTTTGCAAAAAACCTCTTCATATTGTAAACCACTATAATCTGTCCAGCATATAACAAATGATGCAAAGCTCGAATCCATATTATATCTTACATGAAACAATTATATATATATATTATTATGCATTCACCGTTCACCGTGTAAGCACATTTGCCCTTCTATATGCTTCGGTTGAGATTTCAAGATCAAGAAATAGTCTCTTTCTGATATTAAAACAAATTATTGCCAAACACCTTGGATATTAAATGGTGCGACCTAATGGTAGATGATTGTTCTCTTTTGTAACAATGGCAAAATACAAACACCTATTTTATGAAAATATGCATCATTTAATGAAAATAATAATATTTACAGGTCACCAAACTCCCATGGCCCCTGGATCTTAGGCCAAGTAAAAATAAAACTAGTTTCTCGTGCTAACTTTTTGAAAAAAGGAAGATGAGTTTGTTTTTTTCTTCTTCCCAAAATGGCGAATGCCCCTTTTTCCAAAACTGGTTTCGCTTTTTCCAACATGGTGGAAATGTTTTTGCTTCAAAATGGCTGCCACTTTTCTAAGACTAGCTTTATAACCTTAAAATGGGTACATACTGGAAACTGCTCGCGATATTTTACATGTTTATTTTAATACTAGGCGGTCACACGGGGTTTGTCGGTTCTCGGGTTTGGGCGGTCACCCGGGGTTTGTCGGTTCTCGGGTTTGGTGGTTTGTAGAATGCATGCATAAAGCCCGATCGGACAAACTTTGAAAATTCGACCCTTAGACGACCTTTGACCCGGACGACCCAAGAAAAGCAAAACCGTTTTATTTTTTCCACGCTCGACTCGTATTCGGGCTTCCCGTCACCGAGTTTAAGCCAGATCGGACAAACTTTGAAAATTGGACCCCTAGACGACCTTTGACCCCGGACGACCCAAGAAAAGCAAAGCCGTGTTATTTTTTCCACACTCGACTCGTATTCGGGCTTCCCGTCACCGAGTTTAAGCCCGATCGGACAAACTTTGAAAATTCGACCCTTAGACGACCTTTGTGACCCCGACAGACCCGACAAACGCTAACCCGTTAAATTTTTGCCACGCTCGCCTCGCATCGAGCATTGTGATCACCGAGTTTAAGCACGATCCGACCAACTTCAAAAAGTTGACCCCTAGATGACCTTTGACCTCGTATGCTCTAGCGAATGCGAACTTGCTCTTGCGGGGACTGAACAAACAGACACCGAGTTTCTCATCACCGAGTTTAAGCCCGATCGGACAAACTTTAAAAATTTGACCCCTAGATGACCTTTGACCCCGGACGACCCAAGAAAAACAAAGGCGTATTATTTTTTCCACGCTCGACTCATATTCAGGCTTCCCGTCACCGAGTTTAAGCCCGATCGGACAAACTTTGAAAATTCGACCCCTAGACGACCTTTGACCCCGGAAGACCCGACAAACGCCAACCCGTTTTATTTTTGCCACGCTCGCCTCGCATCGAGATCACCGAGTTTAAGCATGATCCGACCAACTTCAAAAAGTTGACCCCCATATGACCTTTGACCCCTATATGACCTTTGACCTCGTACGCTCTAGCGAATGCGAACTTGCTCTTGCGGGGACCGAGCTGCACCCACCCACTGAGTTTGAACGCCGCCCGACCCCGGGAAGGCAACGAAAAAGCGCGCACAGACAGACAGACAAACAAACAGACCAACAAAAAAACAGACAGACAGAGAGTAGAGTATTATTATATAGATAACACAAGGATTTATTCTCTATTTTTTCTCTTTCAGGAATACAAAGCTAAATAAGAAAAGATGTGTATTCTAGATTTACAAAATATCAGTGTGATCTCGGGAATATCTTGATAAATAAATCAGTTCCAGCCAAAAACGACAAACAAATGTTCCGAAGGCGAAGACCACACTGGTATTTTAAAACACCAGTTTTACTCACGGTTTATTTATATCATCTGATGCAGATACAGTTTAATTTGTATCATGTTTTGATATTAACAGTTTGCCTGTTATGTTGTTCTTTCATTTTAACAGGTTTTTTTAAAAATATTGACACGTTCTCCATTGACAACATCAGTGTGATCTTGAGAACATTCAAAAAATAAAAATTGAAGAAAAAGAATTTAAAAAAAAAAAAATTAAAAAAAATTAGAAAACAAAATTTGAACAAAATTTGAAGAAAAAAACTATTTTTTTGACGTGGCGGCCAAAATGGAGCGCACGCGCGGGGAAGAGAAACTACTATTTTTTATTTGGCCTTTTAAATGGTGCGCCACTTTGACTTTGGTAATGCCACAAAAACCAGTTGGCGAATTGGCGTTCTCTTCTGGATGGTTCAATAAGTAACAATAACATCTACCGAGGTGATTGGTTTAGGGGAATATTGAAAATAAGATAGGCTTTTCTTCTGATATCAAAATAGTACTACTACATATAGTTTAACCAGAGAGATATTACACCTCCCTGGTTAAACCATACATAGCCTAGGCTACATAGCCTAGGCTATAGGCTACATAGCCTAGGCTATAGCCTATAGGCATAGGGCTAGGCTGGGATGTTCGTAGTCCCAATAGTGACCTGTCCTAGGTAGCTGGCTACCTAGGGTCACAAAACTCCCTATTGACTGTTCACGTCGCGAAATTCACATCGAGTGTCAGCACTGCCGACTGCCGCTTGATCAAAATTAATTAACACAATGTATTACTAAGAGTTCTAGGAACAACATGTGAGTGCATTTTGATTGATTTAAATCATATTTGATGTGAAAATCTTGAATTAAAAATGTGATTTTCGCGACGTCGTGTGTCTATAGAGGGTGTTGTGGCTATAGTATAGTGAAGCATGAACGATAGTATAGCCACCATTGGGTCTAGGATGTTCGGGAATTCAGTGCTCCCGGGACTCGATTTTGTTTTTCGGGCGGGACTCAGGATTTACGAAAATTGGTAGTCCAGATTTTCGAGGAAGTGAAAACGCAATAAAATATACTAAATGTCCACCAAAGTGTACTGTACTGTACAGTAGATATGTACTTCTGTTCTCTGTGTTGTCTTCATTTGCCTTTTATTATTGTCAAATCTGCACCGGTTTTAATCAGCTTCACATTCCGATTTTCAACTTGAAGTTTTCTATTCTACATGAAAGGTCATCCTTAAAAAAGTCGTGTTCCAAAGTTTGAGTTGCATAGCTCTCTTATTTTACACGCACAAGATGCTGTGAACTGTACCCATTGAGTAGTACACAAACTATATCGGTGGTATACCACCATTCGCGGTAATTCGACGTTATTTCATTGATTTCTCCGTAATTATACCGATTTAGGCCGTCAAATTTCAGTATGATGATGAGAAAAATACGAGCTTTCATATGATATGAAAATCTCCGTATGTTTGAAATAATTCTGTGTTACGAAAATGTGATCGGGTCATCTACCTTTAACATTACATATTAAAATCGCGATTCGTTCAAGATTTACCATCAGAATAATTTTGTGTACTACCAAAATGCATAAAACTTTCATAAGTGCAACCAAATGTGCACAATGAAGCGAATTTTAGAGCAACATCGTGCGTACGGCGTAAACACACACCGCTGGCGATGTGAGCGGCGCCATACTCTTGGGTTCCTTTTTTAGTAGGAGAACAACCGTATCAGGAACAGGCGGGGTTGGACGATGATGTAGTATTTATTTTAAAGTACCCCCTTTTCATTTTATATTTGGTTTATTTTGTACTCACGTCTAGGCTATATCAGCCTTTCGACTCACTCGTAGTCATTTTTTATCTGCTAAAAATTAACGTCAAAGTAGATGCAGATGAAAACAACTTGAAGTATTACAGAACAACAAGAAACAGAACATGAAATAAGGTGAGAAGACGCCATTATTTTCTGAGAACACACATCCGCGGCATGCTCGGACTGAAAACTTTTTTGGGGGTTGGACGCTTTCACTTTTGAAAGGGGTGTCATGTTTTATTTAAACAATGTTTTTATTTTCAATAAATTACTTGAGCTATAATATAAACATGCGGCATGTCATTATGAATATTTATTGAGTAAATTTGTATTAAATGTGGAATTTCGACATGGCGGAAGTTACACAATATCTAAATATAATACATAAATGTGCCGTTAAACCCAACCCTCCCCCGTTATAACACGACTTTCAAAAAATGAGTGAACTCGTAGAGCTCCGATTGTTTCGTTATTAAACACTGCACCCTCACATATTCGCACGTGCAACTGTTTGAGGAAAGCTCACGACACATTGAAACAGACGGGGTAACTCGGTAAATGTAATTGCCTCATTTACATCGGACTATAATATGTAGATTTGACATTTGATCAATGGCAGACGATACCAAACTGGTGGGGGTAATAAAATATATTACGGCACGATAAATCACGCAAATTCAACATTTTGGCAAGGCAATATTCGTAAGTTTTACTCTTTTTCGCGAATTTCTAACAGCACCTCATGATGAAAAACCTTTGAAAACAATATTTTCCAATAATTTTGGCCGCTGAAATCGGAGAAATAGTTTGAAGAATATATACAGAAGCGATTAACATCAATTAACGAAAAACGACCTCCCCACCTATTTTTCACTTTGACGACTGTATTTTTACTTTCCGCTATTTCGTATCATGAATAATAATGATCTCTAGTAGTTAAACCAATCACAATAAGACAATCACGCTTGTACGTCATGATACATGCGTGCCATGTGTTGAATCAACATTTCTATCATAGCGTTTACATGCATTTTCAATACAGTTATGACAATAACGAAAATAACGCGAAATTGCCTATTTTGTCGAATGGCAATCAGGCCCATTTTCTAACATATTTATGCGATCATATTGTTTCACTATCTCAAGTACATTTCCCGACAAATAACCACTTGTGTGACCAAGATAAAACCATATTTCACAGTCGCACTTTCCCCTTGACCTATACCGTGACCTTTCGCGTCAGGTCGCTTTAGCTTACTTGTAGTAAGCTAAGCTAAAAAGTATTGAAAATATTTCAAAATGCCTAAAAACTTGTGTAAAATTTATTACGGGAAATAAAAAACATATCGCCATTTTTACTTACATATAAAGCTATGGAACTTTTGACCTTCCTACCCTCTATGCAATAAAATGGGGCACATTTTCTTAGTTCACTATCATCACCATTAAATATAATCCTTTTTTCAATTTCACATTTCCATATTTCCAAAAGTGGGTTTGACCAGGCCCGTAACTAGGGGGGTGGGGGGGGGGGGGGGGGACGCCCCCACCCCCAAATCTGAAAAAAATCCTTTTTTTTGTACCAATGTACCTTTTTTTTTGTACCCATGAACCTTTTTTTGGTACTAATGTACCTTTTTTTGGTTATGTACCTGTTTTTGGTACCAATGTACCTTTATTTTGTGAAAACGCTCCCACCTGTAAGAGCAGCTAGGTGAGTAGTCTGGATGAGGGCAGTGTTGATCATTGGTATTTGGCACACCAAAGTGATGTCACATACCAGGGACCAATGACGTCCCTCATCCACACTGCCTACGTGGCTGCTGCTACATAGTTATAGCTAGCGCCCAGCTAGCGAGTTGAGAGGTAGAGTTGAGAGAGTGGAGTTGAGCCTTGGTCTTCGACCAGTCCGGCAGAGAATAGGGAACGAGAGATAGAATGATGATTAAAGATACCAGAACTTAACATGGACTCCGAGTGCTAATTGTAGTAGGAACCCCATTCGTGTTGTAGTGTATGTAAGTTTACTGACAAGTATTATATCTCAGACAAGAGTGCTTGAAAGTAAGATTCCATATACTTACATTGGTGGCCAATAGGGGCAACAACTACGATAAGCGTAGAAAATTTTCAACATTAGTGCCAGAAACGACGTGACGGCAGGGTTTACTTACACTAGTAGCTAATTTCGGCACACTACATAGCATCTTCTTCAACATAGCAGAAAAATTTCGAGCTTCAAGACATCTCGTAAAGTGATTCAAGATTCTCAAGCAGTGATACTACTATTTTTGTAATTGCCAGGATCCATCATCGGGGTCTCCCCCCCGCAACTTCTTTCATCTTTAAGTTTCCAATATTTGGTTTGACCATGGGACTGTCGACGTGGCGATGTCGTCTTTCGCGGCGAATATGCGGATTGTTGCAGCGCTGCCAGCGCGGGTCAAGCGACGAGTGGTACTATGAAAGAGTCTAATAAGTAGTCAGGTATAGTGTGGTTAGTAATAGAGTGGTTAGGAAATTTAAGTAAATAATGTAGTTATAGTAAGTTAAGTGATGGTATGTTTAATCTTGATTCAGACATGGAATTGTGGTGATAATTAACAAATTTCTTTTATTAACGCTTTTGGAGCGCTCAAGTTAACGTGCTTTTAAAATGTTTAGTTATGAGTTATAAATTATGATTACACTCGCGTACTTGATTGCGCGAAACGATGGGTAATTATGGTAATTCAGTTGTTGTTTGAGAGCTGTCGTGTGTTCATAAACGTTGAACGCACGTACTTGTTTGCGCGAGGAAAATAATTGAAGTATACTAATGACTAGTCGTCTAGAGCTGTTGCGACGTAAACATTTTTAAAACATTTTTACACAAAAGAAAAGTAAAATGAAAAACTAACTAATAACATATGGAGCTGTTCTTGTTTGTTTGAAATAACGATATTAGTATAATGACAATTTTGATTGGCACACTTTCACCTTTCGTTGTAACTAGTACACTAGATAGGAGCCAGAATGTATTCACTGCCTTTTAGTTGATAGAATATAATATAAATGTTGGCTAGCCTCGCATGCTATTTTATGCATCTAGTAAACTATTACGGTGTAATTCCTATTTATCGTGGAATATCTTTGGTATTTGAGGGAAGGTGCATTTGGAAAAAATTACACAGGTTTAAATTGGAGTACTTAAGCGAGGTGGTGTAATTTTACGAAATTTAGGTGTTGCCCGCCCCTAAAAAGGGAAATGATAAGAGGACATTACAGATGTTCTATATATTTTGCATTTGTTTCTTGCTCAAAGGGTAATAGTTTCTCGCGAAACGAATTACCTTTAAGAGTTTTCTTTGGACAATACGAATTACTATCGTTGCTAGTGCAGTGAACGCATGTAAAAACCAGCCGACGAAGTTGCCAGAAAGTATAAAATTATATGATTTGTTTAATTTATGTGGATAGCGTAAGTCCAATATTATGAGTTATTTGTGTTATCAATTATTGTATGTATTGTCGATGGATTGTATTGAGGTTTTTACTATTTATGAATGAACACCCGAACGTTGTATCTATGCCAATGATATGTAGAATTTCAATGGAATGTGGTTACTATGAAAATGTACGATATATGATTGCCTTGTTTGACCGTGTAAGAGCAGTGTAATTCGGAAACCGTAGCTAGCCGTCCGTCCACAAGCAACACCTATCAGTAAAACGTAGTAATTAGCAGACATTTGATATTTGGGCCTTTAATTTGCGTAGATGCGAAATCGGGGTTCATTCCTAGTATGGTGAAAATGATTTGCAGGAATTGATTTTATGTGTGATTTGAAATAGCTATTTACTTTAATATTGTGATGTATTATTTCCAGCAGGAAAAAGCAAATGAGGTTATTTTTACTATATAGTCGGCATTTTGTGAGTGCCTGAAAGTTAAGACTTTTCGAAATATTGTTACAATTTGTTTTAGTCCCTTTTGATTTAAAGAAAGAAAGGTTAAGAGTAATTGATATAGGCCTGAATATATTCAAATTGTGAGACTTTAAATTGTTGTCTACTGTTTCAATTATGTTTATGAATGATGGTTAAATATTGATGAAAATTAGATTAATAATAATACGATGGATTGAGTTATTGAGGTTCTTATACTATTATGAGTATATCAGAGTTTTGAATCTTGTGTGATGAGTAGTTTGTTAATCCGACCGGTCGCATGTCTTTGCAATCATAACAAGCATTCACAATTCTGAATATTTCTAAATTATAAAGTTTGATAAGATATTCAAAGCTTAAATGTTACCATTTATGCACAGGAATTGTCCAATAGATGCATATCACTATACATTTGGTATAGATAGTACGGTAGATTCAAGCCATGGCTTAATTCTTGATGAAAATATGTGTCTAGGTACTTTCGTAATTATTGAAGTATTTATACAGTTGTGCTAGACTTACGTTTTATTTCAACGTTTCTGAGAATGTTTAATTCATTGACAAACGTTCATGAGTTCGAAAACAGTTTCATTTTGTTCTTTATTCAAATTTAGGATTATTTTAGTAAATAATTGTATTCTCGGTTTCTCTGGTTATCATGATCAAATAATTGTTAAAGAATTGAGAATTACTAGTAATTGCGAAAATAAATTTAGTTTAGGTTTTATTTTGTTTTATAAAATTCGTGTTTTAGCCATGTACACATATTATAATTTCGACAAGAGATAAGCCCAATTTCCTGAATTTTGCACAAGTATCTGTCCAACATCATTTTATTCTACTCTAATGTTTGCTATAGTAAGATTGTTTGTGACAAGTTAAGTGGCTAATTCATCAGTATTTCTATTGGTCGTTCGATATGCTGATTACTTTATGGTACAAATACATTGACAGACATGTGTTAATATTGTGTATTGGGTATACAAATGGTTCAAGTTACATGACTAAGATGTATCTGGAAATTAATTTCATATTATAATTGGTATAAATTAATTGATTGCATTATTAACAATTGGCATGAATTTTCATTCTTCATTTTACCTTTGGAATTGGATAACATTATTATTATTGTTGTTGTGTATTTGAAATTCTGATACATTTGACTATTGAGTTTTAAGTTGGAAAGTTTAAATTAATGAAATTTTATGTTTTCAGTTCATCTCAGCATGATATGTGGAAAGCGATAACACCACATTTCCAAAGGAGATGAATGTTAAGTGAAATGGGGGCATTTCTCAAATTGCACCCGGTGTAAATAGTGAAATGACCGAATTTCAACTGAGAATTACAGCTATCATGCAAAATGAGATTTGATTAAGAATTAGTTGATATCTTGCTATTACAACGGGTTGAATTTGGTATGGTATATCTTAGTAACGTTCCATAACAGTTTCACAGTGATAACCACAATTACAGTGAATTTTTATTTTACACCTTTGATTTTGGATATGTTAATTGAGTTAAGTTCCTTTTCAAGCTCAGGACAGTTAATATATTTGATGTACTTGATTTTGGAAGTGTTATTCTGAGTGTTTCAGCCATTGCATTAATTATCTCCCTTTTGTTTTGATACACCCTGTATTATTTATCTACTGGTTGCATTTGGATATAGTATGAACGCACCTTTATTTTGTTGTGAGTCAAGATATTTGGTCTTATAGTGGTAATACTAATAGTGGAATTCATTTTGACATTTTGCCCCCACATATGCTAGGGGCATGCTAGAGGCCAAACTTTGGCATAACCTATCCAGATGTCAGGTCAAAGGGTTAGGATGAGATTGCATTAGCTAGTGGTTACCATGGTAACTGGTTCAGTAAAATTCCATCGGTTCATACTATACTGTGTTAGTAAATAGGGAGATATGGTGGTATTGGAATAATAAAATTATTAAAAAGTTGCAAATTTAGTCAACATAAATTGCCAGCTCAAAAGTGTTCACAGAATTAAATGAGTAGAATAGTTATATTTGTACCTCAGTTTTATGTTAGTTATTATTGAAAAAATTAGTTAATATTATAGCTTGATTGGTCATGTTTTGGAATTAAGTTACATTTCAATTGATTAATAACTCACAAGTTCTAATTCTCGGGCTATTGATAGTATAACTATATATTTTATTAGTGTAAATGAGAGTTACGTGGTAAATATTGGGACATTGTACGTTCAAAATATTCCAATATCTACTGAAAATGGTTGCTTGTTACAGAAGGTTTCTGCCTGAGTGGGCGGATTTAACGACTCAAAGGATTTAAAATTTTGACAGGTTTGTCCCTGTCTAATTGGTTTATCTTATGTTCAATCTGGTTTAGTTGAAGCATTTAAATGCTGCCACGATTCAAAAACCATGGAAAATTACAGATTGACTCCAACGGCAGAAGAAATGCTGAGTTGGAAAAATTTCAAAAACATTTGAAAAGAGACCCTGGATCCAATCAGTACGCCCACTATTTTTCAAAATCTAGGTTGCAACGTGTCTTAATACTCTGCATGGCACAAAAAGCCAGGGAAGATATGACACGTGACACTGTTTTGTTTAGTATTACTCGGAAGAAAGTTGAGGGGGCTGTACTGTTTGGTGATTCAGAGGTATGTTCGAATTGAATACTAGTCTTGATAAGTTGGATTATATTACAATGATATATGGTTGTTTGATTAAATTCTCATACATTTTCTCGGACATTTTAATTATACTTTGATTACTATGCATTAATACTTGATTGAAAATAGAAATTTAAGATGTAAACAATTCACTCCTTGAAAACTTTCGTAGTCTAAAGTGGTTTTAGACACAGATCATCTCTAATGATGAATAAATTCCTCTAGTCCTACCATCCACAGTAAGGATAGGAATTGTGGTTATATTGTAGTGTAGAATGTGTACAAGTGTATTCCTTTAAGTAATCCTTTAAGTAATATTTACACACTTATACCACACTATAACTATGAATATATTAACCACTTGTATTCAAATATTAGCTGCCTTATTGGTTCAAATTGAACATCTTCAGTGGGTCGTCACATCCCGAGGACGGCAGAATAAGGACGCCATAAAGGAATCAGCACTACTCGCGATATCCGGACGTCTTTGTTTCAACGCCAGCTAGACACGTATTGTTTTCTTCGAGTTGGTCAACGATGATTGTTATATTGATAACAAAATATCGATTTGTTAATCGAATTCTCCAATTTCTTGTTATATTGATAACAAAATATCGATTTGATAATCGAATTCTTCAACACGTAGTTGGGAACACGTGTTAATCACATGAGTGATTTTTCTTGAAATATCCTATGGCTATAGTCGCCTCAAAAAGAAAATATTCATCAGGGATGAATTTTAACACATTTTCTATATGGCCACATAGTTAGGATTGAGTGTTGTAAACTCACACGTTGGAGTTGACTACGAAAAAGCGACAGCGACAGTAGTCTAGTCTCGTAGCAACCACATGGAGGTGGATGACCTCAAACGTAAACAGTGACTATGGTTAAAACTGTGCAGCGTCACGAGGGATTGGATCGACATTGTCATCCCACGAGTCGTCTCCGAACTATAGACATTTTAATAGAAACAATGAACACTTTTCATCGTTATGCATATGTTTATATTATATATTCGCTGGGGTCCAGCTCTCCGTAGCGTGGAGGTAGTGTAAGAGCAGCTAGGTGAGTAGTCTGGATGAGGGCAGTGTTGATCATTGGTATTTGGCACACCAAAGTGATGTCACATACCAGGGACCAATGACGTCCCTCATCCACACTGCCTACGTGGCTGCTGCTACATAGTTATAGCTAGCGCCCAGCTAGCGAGTTGAGAGGTAGAGTTGAGAGAGTGGAGTTGAGCCTTGGTCTTCGACCAGTCCGGCAGAGAATAGGGAACGAGAGATAGAATGATGATTAAAGATACCAGAACTTAACATGGACTCCGAGTGCTAATTGTAGTAGGAACCCCATTCGTGTTGTAGTGTATGTAAGTTTACTGACAAGTATTATATCTCAGACAAGAGTGCTTGAAAGTAAGATTCCATATACTTACACACCCACCCCAATTTTCCCGAAAACGGCCCATTTTCCATTGTGTAAAGCGTTTTTTCTGGCCGTTTTGACTAAAACATGTCCTAACCCCCCCCCCCCCCCCCCCCCCCCCCCCCCCCCCCCCCCCCCCCCCCCCCCCCCCCCCCCCCCCCGCTCTCAAAATTGTCTGAGATGACTAAAAAAATAATTGGGGGGCAACCTTTAACGATATTTTGGGTACCAATCAATGTACCTTTTCCAGAAAGTACGCCCCCCCCCTAAAACAAATCCTGCTTACGGGCCTGGGTTTGACCAACAACAAAAATATGTGTGTGGTGGCTGTTGATCATTTAATAATCAGCCATCAGAAGAAAATGACAGCTGCTTTGCCCAGGCTGCTTGGTCCTGATGTGAAGTCTACATTTGTACTAAAAAAAGTTATATCAAGGAGTAATAACTCCTTGGTTATATAGACATGAAGTTCATTATATTCAGCTAAAATCAACACTATAAAACTTCACAACGATATAGTAGTATGGTAAAAATAGGCCTATAAAATAGCAAATTGAAGACTTACCAGGTTTATTTCAGTCCATTAATCTCACTGGATTTTGACTTCCAACCATTTCAACTTCAGGTCATCATGTCCTCACTGCTTCTGCTATTAATACTAAGCAAGCACAGCTATAGGCTGTTATAAAACATAGGTCAGTGTGTTGGATTGGTGTGCTATTGTTAATCAGTCAAGGAGTGGCATATATTAAAGCATATCAAAATCTTTTGAGGATACACTTGAAGTGATCAATTCATGATTTTCTTAATAACCTGCTAACTTTATTTACAGTTCATACACTTATTTCTTTATCATGCATAATTTGTAATCCTCTTGGCCTTCTTCTTACTTCTTGCCACTATTTTATTCTTAGCAGTATGTCTCTCTATCTCAAGGGGAAAACAACTGCCCTAGTGCGTTTTGCATATCTGTGTGCACACTGGCTTGTATACTTTTGTCTTGCTCACAAGGTGGTAAAAGTTAGATGGTCTTCAGTATTGTTCTGGCAGAAGATTGGTGGTGATTATCCTCTGAGCACTTATCTGATAGACTTATTATTATTAAATCATCTTTATTCAGTCAAATAACCACATAAAAAATAAAGAAGAGAACATTAAAAACCAAGACAACTGGGGCCTATACTGACCACCAGGCAAGGTGTTACAAAAAGCACTATTGCACAACAATCAATATATAAAACACGTTTAAAAAGGAGGTGAGCCGGTCGTGACAGACCTGCTGCCATGAGGACCTATATAAAATTGGTAACGTTCCAATCCCGTTCATGTCTTGATTGGAAAATGGAAAAAGAAGACATCAGACTCTTTTTCGAGATGTTATTTTTGAGAGCTGTGTATTTAACGTTGCACTTTAGGGTTCGTAGGAGACCTCTCAGACGTGTCTTATTAGATTTTGTTATGAGGCCCCTTGATCCTATTTCAAAAGGGATCAAGGAGCACTTGTAGCCAGCGTCCGAGATATCTCCTACCAGGGCAGCATATCTGTCAGTCTTGAGTTTATTAGCTTTATCAACATTTGTTTCAAACGGCACTGTGAGCTCAAATAAAATAATCCTTTTTTGAGCAGGGAATGTAAGCACAATATCAGGTTTTTGAGCTGTTGGGATGATGTCAGGAGGAACTGTCCCCCCTCCGGTGAGGTACCCTTCTATATCAGCGTTGATCAAGACGCCTTTGTCTTTAAAAGTCTCGCTATCTCGATTATCCTATTAAGTACATCCAACAATAACAATACATTTGATGCACAGACGGTGGCGCCTTTTTGCAACCTTTCAGTCATAATTAAAAAGAATAGATATTTCAAAAGTTTAAACATATCCTAAAGCTTTGCAAATGACATCAGAAATAAAAGGGCCTCCCTCTTTAGCACAAACCATTCTGTATTAATCCAAATATGGGCTAAATAAAATGCTGTTAAATAGGTGAATTTAGGTCCGTTTTCCAATAAAAATTAAATAATGAAAAGCCCCTCCTATTTTTCTAAAACCTGGACGTGAAACATGTTTTTTATTTTACTTGGCCTAAGACACTTATTAGGAATGCCGGATTGTGTACAGCCAATGCAAGACAGCACAGATCAAATGAACTATATATGTTTACATCGTGCAAGGGAGGGGTTTGGAAGGGTGGGGGGGGGGGGGGGGGTCGGGAGGAGTTTGGCCTCTTGACTCTGCAATCTTGGACGGATATATAAGGAATCCTAATTGTTTACAAATAAAATTATTAAAATAAATTATTTATTTCATTAAATATGAGATATTTGATTACTTAGTAGGCCATATTCTCTCAAGTGTTGTTTTGCATATTTACCCAGTCTAGTAACACTCCTTTTTCGTTGAAACTGCATCCATAATCTTTCTATTTTCTAACAATTATAAACTTTATTCCCGACTTTAGTTTATGTTGACCCATTGTAAAGGAGAGCTAGGGAAGAGTTTGATATGATGAGAGGACCTGCTGCCAATATACTCATACCCAATAGTAAATACAAAGTAATAATAATATAGTCTATGTTGGTGTACTATTGAGACATTGAACTGTGCTATCCATTCATAAGGTTACTACAATATCCTTCCAAACTTTAAGTGCGTTGGCGGTCAAGGCATGCATGTGAATTTGTATTGATAGGTATACCGATTGAACTTAATCGATATCAAGGAGGGTTGATAAGGCAAAATGGGGGAGGAGGCCCTTTTTTCTTTTTTCCAAAATGGCCGCCCGACACATTTTGTCAAGATAGCTGGCCGGGCTATTTTTCAAGATGATTGCCTGCTTTTTTTCAAAATGACCGCCACTTGGACTCAAGAAATTACATATTGGCATCTTATGGGCAAGATGTCACAGAAAATGAGACCAAAATGATGTCTTATCCTGAGTTCTGAGACAAAGAGAACCAGTTTATTTCACGGGGCAAACAGCTTTATACAAGGTGTGCTATTTATTTTTGTTAATTAAAAATATATATATATGTATGTATATATATGTATGTATGTATGTATATATATTTTTTTTTTTTTGAAAAGTAAAAAAAGAAAAAAGGAGGCGGCCCCTAAAAAGGAAGCGGGCGGGGACGCTAAACATGATTTTTAATTTTATTTGGCCTAATCATCTGCCATCAATAAAGTCTATCGGTGAGGAGATTGAGAGATATCTTCTGTCATAACAATACTGAGGAGCTTCACAATACTGAAGACCATCTGCCTTTACGGCCTTTGTTCTTGCTCTACCTAAACTTGATAAAGACTGGTATATCCAGTCGAAACGTTGACCACTTCTTTCTCCCTCTTCTTTAACCCCGCGCATCATCACCTCTCCCACTCACCCTATGTTGAGACTTGCAGTTTTGCCTTTTTTAGGTATATGAACAAGATTTAAATACTGAAAATGGAAAACAATAAATGATATGAATATATTACATTATTGTTATGTATAGATAAGATTGTAAGCAATATAAACTCTTTTAGGCTTGCAAATAGTGAAATATTAAACTGCATTACTACGTGTTCAGAATGACATTTTATGTAATATGGAGAAAAAAACGTGGTACGTTTTTGGTCCTACTTGATCTATCTGCTGCCTTTGATACCATAGACCACAGCATCCTTCTGTCGCGTCTCTCATCGTTTGGTGTCAGAGATAGTGCACTTGAATGGATCCGCTCTTATTTGACTGATCGAACGCAGGCTGTAAACATTAATGGTTGTTTGTCATCATTCATTCCGCTACTCTTCGGTGTCCCCCAAGGTTCTGTACTTGGCCCGCAATTCTTCACAATTTATTCATCTCCAATAGCGAACATTGCATGCACACATGGTTTAGAAGTGCATATGTATGCTGATGATACACAGCTATATTTATCTTTTGACTTGGATAGTGCTTGCGATGAAATTGCCTCTCGTTCTCGAATTGAATCTTGTATCGAGGACATAAAATCTTGGATGACTGCAAATAAGTTGAAATTGAATGATGACAAAACTGAGCTTCTCATTATTACTTCAAAATACCATCAATCAAAACCTAGCACTGATTTTCTTCAAATCGGTTCCTCCAACATTAAAGCTTCTACTAGTGCTCGAAATCTAGGAATTATATTTGATAACACGCTGTCAATGGACAACCACATCAAAAATGTGTGCAAATCAACATATTTCCAAATAAGGAACATAAATGAAATTCGCCAAGTGCTTGATGATGATACTGCTGCTACACTTGTTCATGCCTTAGTCACATCACGTCTTGACAATGGCAATGCTTTATTATATGGGATCACTGAACGAAATCTCAATAAACTTCAACGAGCTCAGAATGCTGCTGCACGAATGCTCACAAGGACTAGAACATTTGATCACATTTCACCTGTTTTACAGCGTCTCCATTGGTTACCTATTCGGTATCGCATCCATTTCAAACTTCTTCTCCTAACCTGGAAGGCCCTACATGACATGGCACCTTCTTATATCAGCGATCTTCTCAATCCACATATTCCATCACGTCGCCTCAGATCGTCAGATAAACAGTTTCTCTCAGTTCCTCAGACACATTCTTCATATGGCGACCGGGCTTTCTATGCTTGTGCACCTAAACTGTGGAACTCACTTCCTTCAGATCTTCGATTTTGTGATTCACTTGATGGTTTCAAAAAGACTTTAAAAACTCATCTGTTTAAGATTGCTTATGATTTGACTGATTGACTTATGTAATTGTGTTTATATTTTAACTGTTTGTTTTTATTTGTTTTAATGTTTGCGCCTCGGAATAGGTTGTCTAGATAGATGGCGCATTATAAATGCATTATTATTATTATATTATTAATATCAACTCGAATGTATCGCTATTCATTTGGCAAACTGGAATATACTGCTAATCAGCCAAATTGTCGTTGTTACAAGTCAAGCCACTGTGATGCCTCATATGTTACATCTTAAATATGATAGTCACTTAATGAGTTTTTCTTATGTACAACCTTCAGAATTATCAATCAGGTGGTCAATGGTAGAAAATGATCTTTTTGAGAGACTGGTAATCCCTCCATTCAGTTCTGTATATTGAAGATCTCTTAATGCTTGTGAAAATAAAATATGACTTTTGCAGGCTCATAACCCTGGACCTCTGGGTTCAGAGGCAGACGATCTACCACTAGGCCACAGGGGAAACCATGCATGGCGGAGTATATTCCCCCATGTATATACCCTGGGGCCATTATTTCATCGAAAAACTGCCGAGCCGGGTGACACAAGCACACCGCATTGTAGTAATTGGTAGTACTCAAAGAGTGTTAGGGTTAAGGGGAGGGGTACATTTAATGGTTGTACCGATCTGGTTCTGGCTAATCAGAGGGCATATTGTTTCCTAAGAAATCAGTCACATTTATTGTTTATAGTCTGTTAGAATGGTTATAATTGACCGATAGGTACGTTTGTCTCTTAGAATTGGGCAAATGAAAAGTACTTAAGCAACATTTGACTGGTTTTTATCCGTTTCCGTCGCACTAAATAATAACAATAAAATAAAAAATAATAATAATAATACAGGACGTCTAGAGCGCAGCACGCAAAGCTTCAATGCGCTTTACATGAATAAAATGGCCAAAAATAGACAAAAATGGATGTTTGGTTGTCACTGCATCTCTAGAAAAGTACAACCAGTACTCAGACCAATTTACTATCAATCTGTAGCTGAGATTAATAGCAAAGTTATGAGGTAGGAGGTAGAACTTATAGAATGACCCCCGTATGTTGGATTCAACAGTCTCACCTTCCTTCGTCTACAAACTTTATAATATCAATTGTCAATCACCCATCAAACATATTCAGTAAATCTTAAAATATAACAGACAATTAATTGTAGACAATCTTTTTTTTACATGCACACACACACGGTTTTATTTGTTTCCATACCAAATCCAACAATCATGTTCATTGTAGTTCATTGCTATGCCATTCTCTTTTATACAAAAAAGAAGTGTGGATTTATGGATCTATGCTTGAATAGTCTTTACATGCTTTTAAATACATATCTCTGAAGTTAGTCCATTGTTTTATCAATAAATAGAATATATACAATATATGCCATTATGGCATGCTAAAATGGTACTAACAGAACAACAAGATACTTCTCAAAGCATTATAAATTTACAACTGTATGATAGATACAAAAAAATCACATATTTGGAGGTCTTTACGACAGACAAAATCCTACCAATATCCACATGCAAGTAACTGTACAAAATACTGAAGTTACGCTACTATACAACAAGCTGAAAGTTATAGTTAATAGATATGAACTTTTGTTTCATATAAGCTTAGGAAACAGAGAGGTTGTGGGGTGAGACCCCGTCCCAGTAAGTGTTTTTTTTCAACTATGCCGAGTATAATATCATGATGTGAAAGTAAATAACCCTCTTACTAAGCTTTCTATATACCTTTCTTGGAATCCAAATTAGAGTTGAATACAAAATACCATGACATTTGAAGCTGTGTGGACTGTGGATGCCACACCCCTACTTCATCCATCACCCACATTGGGGCAGCCCTGCTACCACTAATATTCTCATGCATGTTTCATCCGAATATCTGACAAATGGTGGATTTTGTGTGCAAATTTGATTATTTTCGTTGTTACATGCTGATCATAAATGTACTATGACTCCGAACACATTTAAATTAGGCTTGTTGTTTATAAGCAACTTTTTAAACTTGAGACCAAATCAAAATGTTACTTTCAATTAACCCCCTGAGAACTACTGGCCGATTGGTTAAAAAGATGGATACATCATTTATTGCACCAATGAGAGACATTGTTAGAATAATTGTATCCCTGATAGAGATGGGAGGGGACTGAAACAGTTTACAAGCTGCATTTGAATTGGCTATTCATATGAGTACATCTTGTAATAAACCAATCAGAACCACTGTAAGATAGACAGGTACACCCCAGGGGGTTAATGACAGAGTGTTGAGTTGTAATTGTCCAGTCATTGTCCTTACTCTTTATGTAGTTGGGTTTGTGGACAGAAGGGTACAATATTAAATCTCATCAAGGAATTCCTGATATCTGTTTTTTATCCAACAGGCAAATCTTTGCCATCGGAAACGTAGCGATTACGTGAAAAGTATTATATGGAGCAAAAGTCAACATTTCACTCAAATACCAACTTCTTGGCTACAAGATTCAATGACTTTTCCCCCTTCTGATCTTTATTTATCATATTACAATGTGCTTAAGGGCAGTGTCAACCCGGCACTTGTTTCAAAAATTGAATTTCATATTTCTCTATTATTTTATACTTCTATATGTATTCTATCATTACCATCATAAGTTACTAATCGAAAGCGGTTATTTCCCGTTCTTTTGGGTGATTTAAAATTGTTATTTTGGTAAGTTTGAGTCAGGAAAAGGTGCATGGTTATTTGGCGGGAAATTAAGCGAAGTTCCGCGCTTTTCAAATGCTGCGCCAGCTGTTCGATCATTGCGTCGCGCGCTGAAACTTCCCGTGCGTAATACTAGAAGCGCCGCTTAATATCCGCGACGTAGACGCGAAAAACAAAAGAGCGCAAAACAATGTCTAAAAATGTAAACAAAGGCCAATCTTACTATCATTTAAATTTCAGTTTTCTTCCAATTTCTTCACATTGTGACAATATAAATTGAATCATAATAGTATACTCGCCTTTTAGGTCACACGCCCTTGTAATCCATGAACATTTAGCTTTAAATGGTGGAAAGTGTCAATATTTTTACTAAATCGATGTTTTCTAGAAGTTCAAATTTGAAGGAATTTTACGATTTTTCAGACAACATAAGTAAAAAAATATCAAACTATCAGGTAAGCTTTTACTACCATTGTGTAGAGAGAGGACTTTCAGCGCTAGGAGGCAAATTTTTATTTTTTCGATTATGGATTTTAAACTCGAGATATGCATCCATTTTTAGCGAAATGTATGCAAAAAAACACGACTTTTACACTTTTCCGATGTTTTTAGCATTATTTCCAAAACTAAGCCTTATTTTGGAAAAAGAAAAAATTGCCTCCTAGACAAAATTGTCTTGTTTACAAAAATGTATATTAGAACAAATTACCATTTTATATTTTATAGTTATGCTGTCTGAAAAATGTGGGGTAAAAAAATCTCTTTTTGGTTCATTTCTCAAAATTTAGTTTATTTGGTATCACATTGATATCATCATCGGATTCCTTATCAAATTTCCTTTCTAAAAATGTATACTTTTATGTACTTTAATTCAATATTCTCAAACTTAGAAGCAAAAGTTGATCGTCAAAATAATAGGGTTGACACTTCCCTTAAACTAGAGAATTATGTACAATTTGTGAAATTGACCTTGGTATTGTGGGTATGCACTGTATCGTTGGAATGAGGCTATGTCTCAGATAAATAGTTTGGTTAGAGTAGGTTACGATTGATTATTATAAAGCTGGTACTATATTATCAATATATTGATTTACAATAAAAAATTGTTGTTTTGACCTTATAATTGTTTTCAACCCTCTTCAATACTCATTCATCTAGCATACCTATGTAATGCTAATGTGTTCACTAATAATATATTATATTATAGATCTTATTTGCATACAATTCTGACGCTACCCTCTTGTGCTGAATAAAAGTATCCTTTAAAGGTAGGTGTTCCAATTTCTAGCCCGATCTTCAACTTGATTAGTTTAATTCTACATGAAGGGTCATCCTTAAATAGTTGTTTTCCAAAGTTTGAGTTGCATCACTCCAATTGTTCTTATTTTAGAAGTATAAGGTGACATATCTTGCGCCAAACATTTTACAGAAATAATGAGAAAAATTTGGGGTTTCTTCTGACATCAAAATATGTTGATGGGTAAAAAAAAGCTAAAGTGATCGGAACATCCACCTTTAATTAACTCCAAATTAGCAAGCCTCCTTACAGCAGTGAATAAATGAGCATGATCACACACGAATATAATACATCGCATCTTTATGCATGATGTGAGCATATGCCACATTCATTTGTGGATTAATTTGTGATCAAATGCATATTTTTTGCCAATTTAGAATTATTTAAAATATAACTCTTGTTTTAATATCAAGAGTATATTTTTTCTGAACTCAACATTCATATTTTACTCTTTTTTAGATTGAAGCCGACATGTTCTCTTTTTGAGATTGATAACTCCATTTGAACAAAACCCTACCAAATTGCAAGTTAAAATGAGCTTATGTACATTTGCAATCCAATAATGGCTATTACTGTAGAATTTGGCAGTTCTGTGCTACATACTATTCACAATTCATGTGCACCAAAAATGTTAAAGAACAAAATGCACACATTTATGTTCCTATAATGTACAATATAGTGAATATGTCTATATAAAGACATACGATTCAAACGTTTGACATACATTGGGAAGCTAATGAATTGTGAACAATTACTCTCATAAAAATAACCATCTTGTCAGCTTCTTTGACAACGTAACCAGAAAAGTAACATAACATGTCAAACAACTATAGAAAGTTATATATACATTGTAGTAGAAGCACTTAAACACACAAAACTTGAACCAGCAATTTGTAAAAAAAACATTTTGAGTCCCGTGTAACAACGACCTGCGCTGTTAGTAAGTGAAGTAGTATTCTTCTGGTTTCTGATACCTGAAGCCCATTTTCTCATCGTTTTATTTACTTCTGTCTCACAATATATATGAAAGCTTTCCTTCCTTTAATATGCGACCAGAATTCAACTATTTAGAAACCTTAACTCTACATTTCAGACCATAACTCTACATTCAAGAGCCAATAATTTCTTCTCTGACAGACCATAACTTTTCATTTGTGATTTTTCATGTGACGGACCATAATTCAACATTCAAGCGTGACATATTATAACACCATGCAGAACTAAACATTTGTGAGCCCTGATTCTTACTCGAGACCATACCTCAATATACCTCATATGACTGATTATAACTTGAGACCTTTCATAATTCAATCCTAGTTTCCTGTTCAAACTGCCTCAACCAAAAAGTGGTACCTCCTCAATTTACTATAATACATTTTACTCATGGCAAACATACATTTATTATTTTCCAGGCATTGTTATTAGAAATATAAATCAGATCCTGAAGTTTGAGAGTGTTTGAGAGTAATGTACAAAAGCACATTTGTCAACTAAATGGACTCATTTATATACAGGATTCATTCATTGTTGATATTACATGTTTTTTTAAATTTGAGATGCTAAACCCATGTAGCAAATATGCATATCCAGTACATATGAAGCTATATCATCAATTACAACAACAAATTCCATGGCAAAATAGACAATTTAAACAATAATTGATTTTGAGGTATGTGACCCCATCAATTTTCCCCTCAAAATTGAGATTTTGGTATCAGATTATCAGAATAACGGTCACGTTTTTCTCATTACCCTGCACAAATTTCAGGCCTATCGTTTTAGATGCTACAAGCCATAAAGTAGTGAAACACCCCCAAATGTAGTTTGTGTAATGTCTTGGTCAAATTGGAGGTGATTTTCTGGTTCTGTTATTAGAACCACTGAAGTAATTTAAGTCAAATTTAGAATAAGACTGTACTTGAGGTAACATTGGGTAACCCGCCTTTAATAATTTATGGTCACCTATCATCTCCGTCTTCAAATCTTTAACAGGAAACTTGAATTCAGTCGTGAAGGGCCTAACATTGAGAGCTGTCATATTTTGTATCAGACCATACATCAATCAATATTCTAGAGCACACCGTACTCTTATCTCATATTTATTTTACGAAAGTCATTCGTTAATATTAAACCGAGACGAACAACCAAAGATGATTAAAAACCTTGTACGTTTTATAACATATCAATGCAATATATAAGGAGGCATAGGCTCGTTGTTTTATCTAGCACTCAGTATGGTCTAAATATTTGGTAAGAGCAAGGGCATAGAAATAAAAAGAATGTGCTATAAAGTAGCAGAAGTATGGTTAACAATATTGGGCAAGTCAGAAATATTTTTAACACTCCTGTTAAAAAGTAATCATTATAATCAAATTCTGATATTATTTAATATTAAATATTGACTGAGATGGTATAAAACCAAACTGTACATGGAAAACACATTGACTTTTGTCACTGACAATACCATCAATTATTATTTCAAATATTGAATAACTTTGATTTATTAGGAGTTTCTAATAGTTTCAGAATAAAGTTGATGATGCTACACAAGATTGACTGTGTGTCAGTTGTTTAGAGGCAACTGCACGACAAATCAATACATTTTTACTTTGGAACCAAGGAATTGCACGAGGGGCGTAGCCCCGAGGGAAATTCTGAGATCCGAAAGTAAAATGTTTTGATTTCCTCACAGTTACCGATAAAACAATTGATCTAAGTCAATATCCTGATATAAAGCTGTCAATTTGAATTGTCACTTTAATGATATGGATGTGATTTGTACTATTAATTATTCAAAAAGTTACACTTTATGGCATTTTAACAATGCTTCCCCATTACAAATTGATCAGTGCCAATGAACTATTTGGGCGAACGAAACCATTCACATGTCGCGTAACTACTGCGTTGTGCAAATACGGCATGCCTTTGCGGCATTACGCGAGCTTGTTTTGACGATCGAACTTGATACACATTATACGTGGGGTGAATAATGTTTACACAGCGGTACTTGGTTGTTTGTTAGTAACCTGCGCTTATTTGTGTGTAGCCGTAAAGGACGGCATTTGATTGGGTCGCACATATCATGTATATTCATGAGGTTTTGAATGATGCACAAGTGCCCAGAATATCATATCCATGTAAACGTTTTCTAGATTCAATATGTGTGCAGATATTTCATCCGATTTGCAACTGCACTGAGTAATCTGTGGCAAGGTTTGATTTTATATACAAAATCTAATCATATTTCACCCATAAGACCAAATTCATCCTAACAAACTAATTCCATTCCATGAGCATATTTTAAAAGATTAAACAGAACCCCTGCCTTAAATATTGAAAAATAAAAATGACCTTGTGTGAAAACCTTTCTGACTTGTCTCATATCAAATACAAGACTGGAATATGTTTATGCACTTTTAAAGCCTGAGTAAAAACAAATACTACATCAACATTTAAAGAGACTCGTCTATAATAACAAGGCTATCTTTGCACAAAATATTGTGTTTGGCATGTATGATACAGTCAATAGTATACAAATATTGACTGCAATGAGGGGCATGGTTCAAATTATAGGCCCAAGGTGATCTCAAAACCAGACTATGGCATAGTCTGGTTTCGAGATCATCGGGGGGCTTATCATTTGAACCGTGACCCGAATGAAAGCAGTCAATATTTGATTTATATACCAAATATATAGAATGTTGTCATTTGATTGGTTAAAAGAACATTTTCTATCAACTTATTCACCTTAGGCCAACCAAAGTTTCATGAAACGAAGGTACAAGAGACCAAACCTTCACCGTTCTGTTGCTAAGTAGAATCGGACAAAAATATAGGGCATAGTTGTTTTTCATGACGTCATATTGAAATTGAAGGCATAGTTTGATTATCCCCTCACTTTTAACCTGGAATCAAATGACAGGAATCTATGTATGCGGTATATAAAGACAGCTATTACACAAGACATTTTAACAGTTTAAATCTTAAGGATAAACAGGATGCTACACAAATAGCGAGGCAGTCACGAGCAGACACACAAACCGACAAACATAGTCAATCAACACAAAATGGCAGGAGACCGACCAAATACACTTAATAAGGTTAAGTCAAATCATTATCTGGAGTAGAACGTAATAATACAATCTCTATTCGATCCAGTTGCTTCCTTCTACCCAGTGGCATAGCCAGGGGTGGAGGGGGAGGGGAGGCCCTCAAAAAATTGAAAGGACAAATTGGGTTGAAAAGAATTCAAACCCTGCTAAATCAGCCATTTTGGAATTTGGACCCTTTTCACCTTCTGACCGGAACGATTTTCTTCCAAATTTGGTCTTGTCTGATCTGAATGACCGGGCTGGGACATCACCAACAGTGGCATCAATGTTTATTATTGTACAGTGGTGGGGGGGGGGGGGGGGGGGGGGGGCACTCTGCCCTCCCATGCCCCCGGTATCAAGGCTTAGATGCAGCTTTTAAACGAGCATAGACAGCATTCTTCTTTGATCGCACGGATGAATAGGTGGTATTCACATCGGAGTTACATGCACGATATCATGATGTGTTCTCGAAAGTACACGCTCATGTAACACCCCAAACTTGAGCTGACATGGAATATAGGATGTATGTAAACTCAATGGATGATCTTAAAATGCATCAGCACTAAAACAAGAGACTAAGAAATTCTACTGAAGTATTATTATCCACGGTAATGTCTACTAAACCATGGAGAATGCAGTTCACACTTTATTCAGTTGCAATTTCAACCTTCACATATTGGCCTGAAAGTGTCTGAACCACTGCATTTTCCCATCTTTCGTAACTTCTCCCAAACTGAGACCCAAAGCACCATTTCAGTATAAAATAAATAGTATATGCTTGTAAAAGCAGAAGTAGAGACTAATATTACTTTTCCCTCTATTTATGCACCAAATTATTTGTGCTCAGATGAAAATGTGTAATACATTGCATGAATCGCCAAGTCAGGCAGTTTATACAAAGAATCATATTATTTAATTTACCAAAATGAAAAATTACTTAAAATTGCCAGAGAGAGGGAGAAAAATAACCACATTAGTTTATTTTGACCAAAATAAAATTTCTCTTTAGAAAATTTCAATTATCATTTGATTGTTTTTCTTCCCTCTCCCTCACTTTACAGACCTTATTATCTTGAAATGTGTAAGAAATTTAGACGCTGAAATTGCTTTGTGAAAGATCGTTCATTTTATTCCATTTATCGTTTTATTTATCTTTTGATTTGATCATGTGAAATACCTGGAATGAAAAATAAAATAAATACAACTTTGCATTTTCTTTCTACAATGAACTCACCCAGGTTATAGGCTGATCTTTGGCCCGGACAAGTAATTGAGATGTATCAAGCCTATACATTTCTTATAAATTAGCCTGACTAGCAAAGTAAAGCATCTTTCATGGCATTTTCAAAACACCATTAACAACGGTATTAGCCACGGCTTCCTTATGCCACATTTCCCACGCACCCCTAGGACATGGTTTTTTTTCCACTACTGGGGGAATCCTAGATAAGATGCTTAAATTCCGCGGGTAATCTCGCTCGATCTGAGGTATCAGAGTAATGAATGACACCATGTTTGTTTACATATATACTTTCAACAAACAATATTCATAACAATACACTATTATGATATAAACAATTACTATTTTTGAATCACATGTGTTTGCCATAGGGTGTTAAAAATGAACCATTCAAACACCCTGAACAAATGGCATGTTGATGCTGTGACTAATTGTGTTCTGACAATTGGATGATTCTTTGCTTTTACTAGTTAATATTAAATGGGCAACTATCTTTACCAGTAAACAGGAAGTAAAGACACTTTGAGTTGAGAGATGGGTTACTATGGTTACGATAACTAAAACCAGGGGGAGCCACTCATATTGAAAGGCAAGTATCTTGCTCAAGAATGTATTTCAGAGTGGACCCTAACATGTATAAGTAGTGTATCTTTTGTACCTACAATGACCCCAAATATTTTTCCTGTTTTGACATCATAAGAAATGTTTACACATTAGAAGCCCTGTCAAGAAAAAACTACTCACATCCACATCTGAATAAAGGTGCCCTCCCTATCCTGGGGTTGAGAGTATAGCTATAAGGGACAGGAGTAATAACTCATATCAGGATGTTGTCTAATAGGGGTTTTATGCTACCAGATAGACCTTTACTTCATGTACATCATACTGAATACAATTGCTGTATTTATAATCCTACTAAGTATCAAGAGTATGTGTGCTGATATAGAGACGTCATTTTATGTTAACATTGTGATATTTTTAATTTTGAACACAAATAATGATTTAATATTCCCAAATTATTGGAATATGTTATGCCGACAAGTAATACTCTCTCTTGTATGATCGTAAAAGTGGGGAGTGAGTTATACATGCATTGACATTGTCAGAAATGTGAATATTATATTGTACTCATTGTGAGGATGCCTTTCTATAAACCATTGTTGCAATATTTCTCAATTATTTCGAAGCCAAGTGCACTTTGTTTTACAAATGCGTACATGTTAAATTAACTCCCTGTAAACTTTGCATTTCAGATGGGTTACATAAAGCACAGGAGGTCAAAACTCACATTGTTTTATCTGTGTTCTTAAATGATTTGGACAACAGATACCTTGCTTTTTGTAAGGCAGGGTAGATTTTGAGAAAAACAAACCAAAACTTAAGTTATTCTTCCCTGTAATTCCTGCATAAAATAAACAATAGAGACCTGTTTGGACATGCCTAACGTTGGGCTAGATGCTCTTATTGATTGATCTCTTTTCTCCAGGAATTACAAGAAGGATCAACCCAACTGTTGAGAAAAGTCACTTAATGGACATACTAACTTCAACAATATGATATGGTCAATAAAATAATTTGTCTTGCGTCAAGAGAAATGAAAAATATTGCCAGACATAACTTAATATTTTGAGTCTTGAGAAACTCATCTCCAGACCTGACCAATTGCAGACTTTTCAGGCAAACAAGTCTTGGCTGGAACCTCATTAATTGTGACTCAACCTTATTGAGTTGAATCAAAATGACTCGAATACAAATAAGTTAAGTACATGCACCACATAGTGCCTATATAATATTATCAAATTACGACTTAACTTGGCATTATCAGATAACTTGACTTTACTTTCCAAGCGCAAAGATTGACTCAACACTCAATGTTCTAGACTTAATACTCACTCAATCAATGACTCAATAGGACTTGATGTGAGAATGTGAGATTTCACTTTGTGACTCGTTTGATGCACAATGACGTTGATAAAAACATATCAATATCAACACAATTACTTTGATTTCCCCATTTTTCGAGAAACAAGACATACACATGTATCGACTGAAATTCATACACAATATTACTTAATTTTTTGTTAAAGTTCAATGCAAAAATGGTATTAAGTATGCAATATACCTGTATGTAAAAGGTTTCAATCCAAGTAGCATATGCATGTTTGGTTTATTTAGGTGTACTACACTGTGCATAATTCCATGTTCTCTGCAATTAGTGGATCTTCAGTTTTAAAATTGGTGTGAATAATTATGGATAATTAGAACATGTTCAACTAACATAGTAACTTAAAGCACCATTATAATATTAAAAACCTCACTCTACCGTGATTCACTCCAAACGAATCTTGTTATTTTCAAGATATATGTCAGATCAACGCTTGCAATTAACATTATGAAACTACATGAAGTGGAGGTTAACACTAACACTTTTGGGATGGAAATGTTGAGAAAAAACTATCCACGAGTGGAAATGGGCGAAATTTAGCGGGAAAACCAGACTTGCCGGCGATGGGAGTCGAACATGGAATTCACTGTCTTAGTCCACCCGGCCAATTAACAATTCCGTCCGCATTTATCAAATGGGATTTCATGGAGTTTAGGGTTAATCAAAGTGTGGTAACTTTAATATGGGCTTCCCGGAATTCAATAAAGGTGTGTCATTTTAAAGCAACTGATCTGCCACACTTGATTTTCTAACAAACCAAATACAGGCTTTGTAGGAGGAGATCACATATTTACCGCTCACTTTTGAATAGCTTTATAACACTTTAAAACTGGTTGTATAAAATGTCTGCATACAGAGTGAATAGATGGCTATGTGGGCGGATCAAATGTTACAATAACGGGTCTGCGCTTAATATCATATCATTCAGCCTTGTGTCTAACACAAACAATAAAATTATATAACAAAAAATGTACAGAATTATTTTACATACCCTGAAAAAGAGGTGAAATGCTACATGTCAGGAAAAAAAGCATCTATCACTAATTCACAAAACATTGTGCAACTTAAATAAGTTAATACTGTCAGGCTGGTTATCATTTAAAATTCTGTAAACCGGTTTAGCTAAACTGGTTATATATATATAGTAGATAATCAGTCCTGATTGGTTCCATACATGGTTCTATTTATATGCACTGATGTAATTGGTTGACTCAGATATGTATATATATTTCAATAGATACAGGATAACCAATTCAATATGGGAAAAAATACATATTTCCCACTCTCAATTGTCATCTTCAAAAAAATTAAAAACCGCTATTGGACAGTTCCGTAGCGGTGTGGGCCAGTTTCAATTGTTTATTACCAGTTCATCCAGCTAAGAATAGGATTTGAAGCACAACTTGTAAGTCTGCGTGGCTTTGCTGATTGGATGCAAGTGGACCCATAAAATGGCTCATTCTCAACAGGCTGTAAAAGGCTTCCCAAATCAGTTCTATAGAACAAAGAAGTCACTTAATATGCAGTAGCCCAGCTTACAAATTAGACCAACACAGTTGGAAGTTTGGCAACATGAAACTGGGTTCTGGTTAATTTAATAGCTGTGCTTCATCAGTTTGCCTTCAGCCAAACAGTAAATCTCACTCCATTTTCAAGCAAATCAAGTTATCCAATTGCTGTACAGTTACCTCTGATAATGCTTTAGCTGGTACTGGGTTGATCTGGCTGGTCTATGCACTATTAGTCTATAGCTTCTTGGAATATAAGTTTGATAAATCCTTGGTCTCCAGCTAGGGGTGTGGCACAGAAAGGGCAGGCAGCCTGGAATGCATGGGTACCATGGGGTAGAGGAACTTGAGACCAATACCTGTACAAAAGTAACATACATACAAAATATCAATATTATAGTTCAAATTACACAAACCTGGACATTTCAGAATGTTCATGTGCAAGCTGGTCAAAATATAATTCAACTGGATCATACTGAGAAGCAGTACACACTGGGTAATGCAGAGGCATATACCATGTGTATGAGGTTCTTGATTCTTAATCACAATCTGGATCTCTCAAGCCCAAACCCTCTATGTACCCCCTACCCTATACCCCAATCAAAAAGAAATAAACACAAAAAGAAAAAGTTACAATAACGACTTAAAATAAAAACAACTTGTGACTAAAATATGAATATATACAGGAGAATAAATCAGAGGAAATCACTTGCTTATCCAACTTGAGGCGATCTAGATAGCTAGGTCCCCATATAAATCTGGGTTATGTCCTGGTAGGTGTGCAAATGTTTCTTTCTAGCCCATGTGAACATTTTGTTCACCGATGGGCTAAGAATCAGATGCTCTGCTAAAGTGTGAATTAAACAAACAAACTCTCTTACGAAAATGTATATCATACATGACTTCAAATAGCTGATTTAACTAAATAAATAGCCTCAGCACTGGATTAAATACAAATTCCTACTATATCCCTTTTTAATGTCCCAGACAGCCGGGAAAATATATTGCAACTTGTGCTAATTCCCAATATGTTTATATCAGTCACCGTTAGATCCCAGCCATGCCCCAGGTACTATAGTCGCTGGCAGAGAAGTTCAGCACTATAGTTTAATAAGTTCTAAATTGGCGAGAAATATTCGTTTTATATCTATCTGCGCACAAAAGTAATCCAAGCGTACTAGCGAGATTATGGCCACATGCACGCGTCAAACATATGATGCACAGTGCACTTCATGCACGTTCGAGTCCTTCCGTATTCATTAGCTGCTGCAAGGAGGCATCGCCAATTTGGGACTGATCAAACTATAGCTCAACACACACGTTATAAATGATGAGTGTGTGGGCAGAATCATTAACTATGCCATGGATACAATTGGACCAATTGGATATGCGCGTTGATTGGGTCAAAGCTGTGCTGTTCTATTTGCCCAATGGCAACTACATTTCTGTGTTTATACTTAGTATCATAACAGAGAAAAAAATGCTGAACTTCTTTGCAGCTGACTTTATAGAGTTCCGATAGATTAAATCATAATTTGTTGTACTTACTTGGTTGTTTTTTCTGAGCATACATGACCGCATGGGCAGAAGGCATGACTTGGTGAGCTAGAATCCACATAGAAACTTGCCTCATTACCCATTGTAAGAGCCTCATATGGACCAATCTGATGAATTACAACAATCAGTTCATCTTTATTAATTACAATATTCAACTTTGCTTGAAGCAATTTGTAGATTTGCACCCTAGATGATGTAATTGTGTTTCACAAGACTATTTTAGACATAATTACAAATAAAGTCTGTAAGTTTTCATCTAGCTTGCCTGACGTTGTATCTATTATTTTCCAGCCCATACATCATAACAATAAATATGTCTCAAAGTAATACATGTTAATATTACGGACTGAAATTTGTAATAGGAAAGCTCAACTTTTTTTCCTTTCATAGTTTGTTTCATTGACTTCTTAGGATTTTTCAAAAAGGAGGGATTTAATTTGAAGTATCAAAATATAGGACAACTATAAGTTTCTGTCACATACATATAATTACACTAGCTTGTATTGTTTTTACGAGCAACACTTTAACATTTGCTATCAATTTTGATGATACTGACTATCTTCTGTCAATTAGTGTATGCTTTAGCCATTTAGTGCGGTCTACTGAGGATATTCACACCACCTTTCTGTCAAATTATTTGACATGCAGACATTGTAAGGTGTATAGGGACATCCATCTGTCAATATTTTGGCAAATTGCGAAGGAAAAAGATGACATGTAAGAGGCTAATGGCATAATGTATTTTTGTTGGATTATTTCATGTTAAAACATGAAATAAAGATACCTTTTTGGATTCATTAAAGAGCAGTATCCTAGTTTGTGTCATTACAGACATGGTTGAAACAATGGTCTCACAGAAACAAAATGATCTTGTGAATGTAATATTCCTTACAAAGAGGTGAATATTGAGTAGGTACTTTAGGCCCTTACTAATCGGGTGTTATATTTCCTGTCTACTTTTTCAGATTACTGTGAAGCAAATATTTCTATTCATTTTATTTATACTAAGTTAATTATTTCAGGGCTTTTTTTACTTCTACCAATGAAGAAAATAAACCATTTTCAAACTCAGAAAAATCATCGAAACACATAGTGAGGAAAATGTAAATAGTGAAACTTGATTAGAAATATGCAAAATAATGATCTCTTTCAGATTTTGCAATGCCATTGGGACTGATACATCCGATGCAAAGGCAGCATTATTGAAGTAAACAAATGCAAGTATTTCAATAATAATTAAGAAATATTTGCATTGATCTCAGTTCAATTTTTGAAGTTTAAACGTATGGTGATGCTAAATATTGCTTTTGCGACTGTCGTATGAGCCTTACGTACAAGTCACTAATACGATCCCGGGTCCTCCAGCATGGATGGCCTTGTCTTAGTCCACTCGGCCAGGGGTCACGCGCCTGCAATTGACAATTCGGTGCGCATTTATCACCCGCCGTCAGAGCCGGCGAGATAGGTTGAGGCGACACATGCTGCCAACACAGTTTTCATATGGGATTGTATGGGGTTCAGTAAGGGTGTAAGGGTTATGGTAACGCTAGAAAAAGTGTATAATAACCCTAACACTTATGGGATGGAAATTTTGAAAGAAATAACCTTGGGTGTAAATGGGCGAAATTTAGCGGGAAAAAATGGGCTTGCCGACAACGGATTTTGATCCCGGGCCCTCCAGCATAGATGACCATGTCTTAGTCCACTCGGCCAAGGGGTCACGCGCTCGCAATTGACAATTCCGTGAGCATTTATCAAACGCTGTCAGCGCCCGGCGAGATAGACCGAGGCTACACGTGCTGCCAGCATAGTTTTCAAATGAGATTTCATGGGGTTTAGGGTTGTAAGGGTTATGGGTCCCTATTTTACAATCCTGCTTGTCAGGGTTTCTACTGTGCCTCCTAGCCTCTTCTCACATTTGTATTATGTTATTTTGTTGTTAGTTTGCTGAAATAAGTGATTTGATTTAAATTGAAATAGTTATAAGAGTGTATAAAAAGAAGTCGCTGCCGTAATGCTATGGACAAAATTAAAGCTATTTTATGTGAGCGTGATTTGTTGTTGTTCTCGGGGCTGTGTCCAAATGATAATACGCATCCAAACAACTATACATGCATGCGTGTGGTGACCAATCAGGACACACAGTCATTTTTTTGAATACTTGCGGTACGCACTATAGGGTTTATGCACCGTCGCGCAAGCATTGGTGGAATCTTGTCCATAGCATTATGACGCTGACTACAATACCAGTGTGACTTACATCTCTACACATAGGACATGTCCTGTCTGCTTTTTCTTGGTTAGCATTACTATCCCACTGATGGTATCCATGTACATGTCCACACTTTAAATAAGCATATGGCTGCTTGGAATTCTCTTCTAAAAATTGCTGCTCCAAGAAAAACAAAACAAAAATGAAGATGGATAAGTTATTAATTTTAACCCTCTCAACATCTGAAATATTCCTTTGGAAGATGGCAAAAAGATACAGCATTCATATAGACAGTGTATGGAAATGTCAGGGGGATGGTTAAAACATTGGGTTACCATTGAACTGCAAGTAGATGTAGCAGGTGCTGTAATATGGAATGTCTGTGGAAAGCAGAGATGAGGCATGCATAATCATTAAACATTTATCAGCCAGCCCTTTGGATTCATCTGGAATTAAGATTGATAGATATATTTTTAGATGAAATATTGCACTTTGGAGACTCAAAATGTCTTATATACCGTAGAGTGTGGAGGGAGGGAGTACTTTAACATATCATTTCAAAGTATGGAGCACAATCATTTGGTTGGTAGACCATCCACTAAAATTCCCCCGCCATAAATATTGTTATCAGTAGTGTTATTTTGAAATACTCTCTTTTGATTAAATTATTCTCAATTAATAAGTAACTTACTTTAGCTGTTTGATGTCTGTGTTTTGGTAGGACTAATGTGTTGAAACCGATGGGACACTGTGGTCTTGAGTCGTTGATATCTTGCCGTAACTGTTCTAAATGTTTCTGGGTCTGCGAACATTGATAGATTAAAGAATTGTGTGTAATGCATGGCATAGTAAAGAAAAATAAATGCATAGGATATTATCTCTAATGAGTTGATTTCTGGGATATATATATATACATCAATTAACAGACCGCCCAACCGTGCAAAGAAAAGATAACTTGCTTGGCATAGTGAATTAATTCAGTTGCCTGATGATCGCCTAGAGCGTGAAACACTGTATAGTAGCTGTACTGTGGTGTACACTTATGTTGATATATTCATCAATCCAATTGTCAACAACTGATGGTCAGTACTGGTAGGAAAATAGGATCATTAAATGTCCATTTCTTGGAGCGGAGTGGAATTACGGACTCCACGTTATATCTTCAAGGATTGGTGTATGTAAGAGTTCTTGAAGGCATGTTCTTATAATAAAGAGGTAAATTTAGTTGATAAACTCTACAGGTACAGAGACATAACTGATACGATACAAATCAATTGAGATCAATGAATGGTTGATTCATAAGCACCTCATCGGTGTGTAGAAGGCATAATTGATGACACCGATAGCTTAAAGGTTAAGCATATAAGCATATATGTTTCATGAGTTATATGAATGTCTGTTAGGCCCTTTTTTGGCTGCTTGGGGTAACATCATTTACAAGATGTCAAACCTCGTGCGGTAAAAAACAAAGTCTCATAAAAATCATAGTGCGAGTCACTCATCACAAAATCTGTAGCAAGCCAATTTGAGATTATATTTGCTAGCTGGTAACACTGATTAGCAGATTTAATATAAGGCAACATTTATTGAAATGTTTCTTAAATTTAAACAATTTGTAGCAATTTACTCATGTTTAGACCTCAACTTTTTGGGATTTGCTTCTTGGAAAGGGGTATCTTCAATCATGTCATACTCATTTGACAAAACTTGTGTACATCTGTGGTTGAACCCCCATGTGGATTTTTTATCTCTCAATTTGGAACTGATTAAATAGATATTCCTGCAATATACTTACTGGTGTTCTTAGGAGCCCTGTTGCAGACCTCCATAATAATGTAGCTCCACACAAGTCTATTAATGTACCATCTTCTAATATGTTGTTTTCTGTCTCAATCTATAAATATAAATATGAAATAGAAAATCATGTATGTGACCTGTCACCTCGAAAAGGTACATAATCGGGGCAACGATCAAATTTAAGTTGTGACAGGTGACAGGTCATATAAGACCTTGATCTTCAATTGGTATCTTTCCAAAAGTTTCCAAGGAACTGTAACTTTACTCTGATTATTACTAACATTTGTAAATTAACATTAAATAGCATTGACATCCACAAGCAAAACACAAGCTTTATTAAGACTACAATTAAGGGAAATTGGTGTTGGTACATTGAGCTAATTTTCCCAATTCTATTTCACATTTAGGAGAGCAATCTTCCAAATGCTAGTTTTGCAATAAACTCTTCTCTGTAAAGGTTTGAACTATATACTGACTAATACCCTGATCAACCTCACCAATCCATGTTGAGGGATGTTGAGGGTTATAACGATGGTGGTGATGAAATGATGAAAAGGGGACATGGAGACCTGTCAAAGGTATAACAACGATTCTTTCATAGATTGTAGCTTTACATGCCTGTTGCATTTGTAATCCTATTTTTCTCCTTTCAAAGATAAACACGAATCAATATAATTGGTGTTTCAACAATTTAATAATGTCCCCCCCCCCCCCCCTGAGCAAGTATATATTCTACACACAGACACTTCCCGCCACAATCCTTGTTTGGTATCCCTCCGGATATACCAACTTGATCTTGTAGTTAACACATAAAACTCACCATTTTCCCCCTTTGTTGTGATGACCTTGTTTCCCTGAGTGAGTATATATTTCCACACACAGACACCTCCCGCCACACTCCAGGTTTGGCATCCCCCTGAAATCCTCCTCTTGGTCTCATAATTAACACACCGTTGGTCGTCAAACCATCCATACCAGGTTCAGTCTTCCATTTACATGCTTTCTCCTGTAGGTAGTGATGAATAATAATTATGCAATACAATTATGTTACAATGTCACTAAGGCTGTGAATGCACGGGTAGTTTCGTACCCGGGTACCCGACCCGTTTTTCAACCCGTTTTACCCGACCCGAAAATATAAACTAAGTACTAAGTTTTAAGTACAAATTTGTCCCCAAAATGACACATAATGGGGTCAATAGAGGTCATTTGGGTGACAAATTTGTACTAAAAAAATGAATAAAAAAATGTGATATTCCTTAATTTTCTCAAAAGTTCGGCATAATATATACTGGATCAATCTGTAAGTCAGTGTGCCTATGTGATTTCTGCTAAACAGGCAGGGATCGACTTTCACCACATACCTAACAGTGGTCCACCATCAGCAGATACGTGGGCATGTTTTGTTGTTGTTCGTTCGTGGAGCTACGTCCAGATGCACGAAACGTGCAAACAAATATGCATGCATGCGAGTTACGATTTCACGATTGACCAATCAGGACTCGCAATCATTTTTTGAAAGCGTCCGGTACGCACTTCCGGGTTTATGTATGTACGCTCGTAATGCCTGTACGCACACACACATTGGTGGAAATATGTCCACAACATTATGACACTGACTTTAATAGTATACTGTAAATCGAACGTATAAAATGGTAATTCTTCAAAAACCAAGAATCAGCACAACACTGAAATGTTTTTTTCACCATATTCTTAGCAAAACCCATTGTCATATTGAAATAAAAGATACTTAAAACATTTTCATACACAATTTCTTGAGATAATTTATTTCAAATCAAATTACAGGGTCAAATTTAATACTACAAACCTTCCAATAATAATGCCTTTTGATAAAAGCACTTAGAGGCATTTTATTCACTGATTGACCTCTCCATTGTTCTAAATGTTATCACGCCTCATTTCAAAATATTGATATTTTACAATTTAAGATTAACACTTCATGTATATAGACATTCACACCTTATAAAACGATACTTTTCCATCACCTTGGCGACCTACATTCCGATAAACACCAGAATTGCCAGTTCTAAATTAAAACACAGTACATAACAGGCCATTGGCAAACCCTAGAGAACAATTGCTCACAAATGTGTACTATTTCATATGAATGAAAATGACTCAAACAGTTGTTCTTAATTAGCCATCCTACGGTGGTATTTAGCGTAAGAATGGCCTTTGGGTCACATCTTCTATTCTAAATGGATTATTTCATGGTGGAATTATATTTTTAGCCCCAAGGTTCAGTTTTGTATTTATGTAGGTACGTTAGCTACTGGTATGGCTTCTCTTTTTTAGAATATGGTTAATTTGGATAAGTATAGCTTGCATTTCAAATTCACTATGATAAACGAGGCTTATTTCAAGTCAATGTATTAAACCGCAAAATCCCACAGGCTACAAATATGACATAGTGGAGAATACCAGTCTTGCACATAATACATGCAAGTGAAGTGGTGTTAAATAGTATCATTTTCAGTTAGACGAATGTGGAAATATTCTTATGTGTGCATGCCTTGTCATGTTGGGCTTACCTTAAGCGTTCGTTTTCAATGACATGGTGGCATAGTTTTTATGTTTATTATATTTTTGATAAAATCTTCAGCAAAATGTGTGTCTCTGAGAGCAATTTGGATACCAATGATATTTAAAATTTTGAAAAATCAAATAGAAGAAAACAGGTCTGGAATGAGAGTCAATTTTGAGGAATTAACATTTATAAAGGAGGCTTCCCTTCAAAATCATCATGAATTTCAACATTTCAAGTCTATCCTGAATGGAATCTGATGGAACTGTTCAAGACATTCAATAGACTTACCCCAAGGAATATATTATGTGTAGAATTGAACCCAGCAGCATATATACGCGATGAATAGGGTGGGTTACGATCCACTATAATCCTGCATGCAAATCTTGATATGGTGCTCTCTAGAATGGTGCACTCCTCTTGTGATTTTGCGCCCGGTACAGTATCCATAACAACAAAATCAATGACTGGTTCGGTCGAGCGACCAATCTGAGGTAAAGGAAAAGACATGTATTAAATATAATTCTAATAAATAGTTTTAATATGAAAGGGTCAATGCACTTACATCTCTTTCTTGGTCTTAGTCATTCATTAGCTCAGAAAGCACTTCTCTATCCATAGTTATTTTTGCGAGGATTTAATTTTGTGAATAAAAATTTGCCATTAAATTAACAGCACATGAAACGTTATGTCATTTACAGTTCCTATAAAAAAAACCAAAGAACCGCACAAGCAGGAATTTGAGTGTCAATGGGCCCTGACAAACCCATTGTTAAAATTTAAGAAATGTTTTGAAATTATTTTAAAATTGTTGAAAATTCACTAAAATTTTGACAGCCCCCACCCCTGAAAAAACACTTGATTGACTGACCCTATCTGTTCGCCCTGCAGGACAGAGATTTTTTCTTCGTCGTCTACGCTAAGCTAAAATTGTGAAAATATCTGTACTAAAAAATAATCCCCTTTTACAGTACAGTAATGCCTTCAATAGAGTGCATGTGAGGTCATTTTCCTGGCATCCAGCAACCTTAACATTTTTGAAAATGTTCCAAGTCTATATTTAAAAGGTAATGGATATTACATATTTTGATAGAATAAGGCCAAAAAAGTCTTTATTCTGGCATGAAACAAATTATCTTATATTTTACAAGATGTCCCGAAATGAAATAGCATTTTATAACTTATAATCATCTCCAATCAATTTTCAAATTTTCAAAGAATTATACAATTTCCATCTATTGATCAATCATTCAATTATTACCAATTTCATAAAAGGTTCTGCATTAATGTTAACTCAATAATATGTGGCTCTTTTGTTTTATTTCTGTGGTCAATAATGATTAGAGGATTAAAATATTTGAAACACCTGAAGAACCGCACTTTGTGTATACTCACTTGAAACATGTCAGTGTTTGGATCTGATGTGTACTCCACCACTATTGTTTGATGCCTAGATAACGTATATGATATAGTGTGCTTGCTTTTACTTTTGACGCCCTGTGGGAAGAGAAATAGACAAGAGAGAGAAAAAGATGAGGCACCGTCACACAAGCAACCTCGCAAAAGGTGTTTGCCCTGAGGCAAGGCTGATTTGGTTTTGTCTTTCTGTATGGCAAGTACAATTTCATGCAGCAGTCCTTATTAGATATTATTCCTAGGTGGTGTAAGTAAGTCTCGCTGTCACTTTATAACAATATCACTTTGAGTCATTCACATCCGCCGTTAGTAGGAACGATGCATAGCGTTTGATGTGACAGTGCATATACATTATGGATTGAATAATATGTGCGAGGCCAAAGAATATATGGAACATGAACGAATCTGAAATATTGAAAAAATGTAATCAAATTTACACTTTCTTTCTTTTCCCCTGGAAATTAAAGGTGTCTGAAATATGATGAGGAGCTAAACCGGGGAGGGGCACTGACATTGGAAAGGGGTATAGGTGTGTGCCGCCCTGAAGATCCCCCTTTTCACCCTCTTCTGCTACCTCTTAAGACCCCCTTTTGAGACTGCATCAGCTCGTAAGACCCCCTTTTATTGAAAATTCAAGAAACGCGAAAACCTGCGTTATTACTAATCAAATTTCTTAAGACCTACTTTTTCAAGAAAATCAGTTCTTAAGACCCTATTTTCCGCCCGGGGCTAAAACTAGTCATTTGAGGTATTTGACAAAATCAATTTCATATCACCTCTATATTTCACAATACAAGGCACATTTTAATACTCGATAAAATACACACTTGAAGGTTATTAGTATTGTACACATTTGATTACATTTGAATTATAAGTAAGGGAAATTGTCATATAGCAGTCTGTCTGCATGAGAACACAAATTCACTCAGCTGTATTGTGAAAATGATGGCAACCTTCTGAAAATGCCAGGTAATTATCATCAAGATTGAAAGGACAATATAGTAAATAATCATTGAATTAATTCAGCAGGTTGATTTGCAAACTGTAATATCAAAGTTGCTGTAATATAGTCTGCTTGTCTATCACGAGACGTAACTGCATCATTCACTGATTGCAGTACATAAACATGCGCGCCAACTCAAAGCGATGGTGTATACACTCGCACATAGAAAGACGAAAGACACATACTTGTGCGTAAATGTAGCGCCTGTATGATTTACGTCACTGTCCAGAGGAAGAGAAATAGAGTAAAATGGTAGATTTCTTGTTACTAAACCAACTTCTGTTCTGTTGAGTGGCAGCGGAAGGAAGTGGCATCCGAAATCAAATAATCATGACAAGGTATGAACAGAAATGAGTATCCCGTTTTCTATTCATACATGTACAATCATTTAATAAGACAAATCCTCTAGGGGCAGCTTGACAAATAACAGGTTATTGTTGTGATACATGGCCCAGAAGTGGGGGAAACATATAAATATTCAGTAAAGTGAAAGTTTCCTGATTGGGATTGGTTTTTGTAAGGCAAAAAAGCCACCTGTAAGGCAAAAAAGCCAAACTGTTCTACAGGAGGGGGGGGGGGGGGGGGGGGGGGGACGACGACGAACGGACCTCTCATGTGGGGTCTGTCGGTCAGGCATTTTTTTTCTTTTTCAAAATTTCCGTGAACATTTTGGTGAATTTTCAACAATTTTTGGAATTTTAAAAAAAAGTTAAAAAATTAAAAGATTAAAAAAATCATAACAAAAAACAAACCCTCAAATCATTTATTTTTGGTCGATTGTGCCCGTAGATCAGCCTTCCCCCATTGCCTTATGGTACAAAAAAATGTGCAATTGTTAAAAAATGTGCAATTGATAAAACTTGTAATACCTGTCCAGGTTTTTGTGCACCAAGTTCATACTGTTTGTCTGGTTTTACACCGTTGGCAATCTCTTTCTTGAATAACGCAAATCGACTTCTCCTGCGCCCTCTATTGCCTGATGGAAGACAGCCATTGTATCTGTATGACAGAAGATAAAAAAGAAGTGGAGAGAATATATTTAGATTTGATAAAGTGCAATTATCATCCATGGATCAATATCATAACGAAATCACTCATGTCTTACTTTCAGTTACCTGAATTGGCCATAGTCTTGTACGCATTTAAACACGGTTTTAAGCTAAACACAAGTTTAACTTTGACTTTGAACACATTGTTTCATTAAACGTAATTCTGGCAAATTTGGAAAAGGTGCCTCAGGGGTTAGGGTTATTGTAAACAAGCGTCTAACTCACTTAAAAGTGTCTATACATGTATCTTAAACATGGGTATGGGGAGTAGTTTAACTCATGTTTAACTAAACATTTGCACCATGTGCACGTTGTGATTGTCCTTTCCAACACCATGGTGCATATGTTGGGTGCATATGTTGGGTGCATTCGAGCTTAACAATGATAGACGTACATTTGATGCATTCCTTTTATTTCTTTCTACAGCAGCCCATTTGAACTGCTGATTATTGATAAATATACCATATCATACAGAGGTACGCTTCAACAACTTTTCAGGGGATGATATTTATCGTGTTTTCAAACAAGTTTTGTCTAAGGGATATACTTGCGTCTGTTCAACTTAAATATGAGTTTACTTATCAACTATTTTAGGCTAAAACTGTGTTTAGTGCGAGAATACAGCCCAATATGTTTTTCCTCATGATTCAGTTATTTTCCAATTCATTTGTAGCTTTTTTATTTTAAGATTGTATGTTTTTGAATTAGTTTCTTTACAACAACTTATAGTTAAGAAATATTTGATCTTCTTTCATTTCAAAGAACTATTATGGTGTGCCAAAACAGTATTAACTTCCATTTCGGCAAAATGAATGTTTACTCCTTCGCCATACATGGACAAATTATTTTTCACACAGTGGAGTTCAACAACCTCTATAACATCCTGGCTGGGGGATGTAGTGGTAATTTTAGACACACATCAATCAAATAATGAGATGTCTACTCCAAAACCAAAATCAATATCGATTAGATTAATCATCTGTTACCATGGAAACTATATATGTATTTGGCATCAATGCAATTGGTAAACAGGATGTTGGATTGCAATTAAACAAAAAACAAGTAAGTATATAATATTGTCACGCATATAGCAACGTGATCCTGCAGCATAATGGACATTATCTCTTAACAATTTGTTTAAATATCATGTGCAAATCACATTATTCAAAGCTGACATATCTGAATCGATTACAACATAAGCTATGTATTGAACTACTTCAAACATAAAACATGAATCGCTATTAAATTAATCAAACCAACCCTCATTTTCTTCTTTTTCTTTCTTTCTTGGAGCATACAGAAAAATGACCGCTTTTATGCTATTTTAGCTTTTTTTCTTCCCGATAATGCGATTGAGCAAATTTTCAATTGCGCTCTTCAGCGGCCCTGAAAATATTATAGTCCTGTTCGCATCCTTTTGGGTCTTTGTCTCGTTGTTGGCACATGCTTGGTGAGGTTTTCAATGCCTGCGCTTCCCCTCCCCTGTTTGGATTTTGCGGGCTGTTACGTAACTTCCTCTAGTGGCCATATTGTTTCAAGCCATCAATGCGAGAGGTCGGTGTTTGTTTGTGCTGGAGGTGGGAACAAACAATTGTTTGGGTTTTGTCAGTCATTTCCAGGGTTATTTACATCCAGTTCTTTATTTCTTGCATGTTTTAGCATGGCAGTATGAGTGTGAATTTACGGTCATGACATCTTACAAATGATCAAACTAAAATGAGTAAAACTAGAAACAACAAAATGGCTGATGAATGGTCATCCAAAGGAAGCATTGAGAATTTCAGGGTTCATAAAATTTAAAGGCTAATGCATGCTTGCTGACCTGAATGGTAAGACAGGGTGTGAGATAAAGGTCATGCAGATGCAGTAACACAGCTCTGAGGTCCATTTGATTGACAACAGCAATTGCATGGCCAAACTTCAAGTTCAAGATAATTTAAGGACAACATATTGGCCTGCTGTTTCTACTGGCATACATGTACATACGCTCTTCAGTATTTATGCTTAGCACTGTGTTCTCTGTAGTCTGTAGAGCGCTATAAATGTTGTGAATAATAATATTTATTTAAGCACATAATGGTCGATCCGAAATTTAACTTTAATTATTATATATATATATGTATGTATATAATCATTCAAATTGTATTCTCTCAAAATCTCATCCTCTCATTGTTAATTCACTTCAAGTCAATCAATGTGATGCGATCAAGCAGATTGAGTCGGATGTTGGGAATATTGATCTTGAATTATAGGTAAATAATAGTAACAAATTCTTATTTTTTTCCTTTGTTTTCTCAGTTGGAAACATTTTTGTTGGGGTTTGGGCCATACTGTAGCATTTTTCACCTGCTTTTAAATTTAATATGGAAAAATATCAAAATTGAAAAATGCCGACATGTGACTCTTCACTCCATCACTACTGCCTTGAATATCAAATCAAAAATAAACTAAAATATTCTTCCCACATAGAGTAATAAGAAAACTAGCTCATTCGCCCTTAAACATTTTCAGGCTGATTATTAAATGAAAATCAAATTAGCAGCAGAGATCCAATCTTCTACCGTATTTGCTGAGTGAATTTACCATAACATATTTATCCTCATAATTCTATTCATACATATAATACCAAATATCCAGCAATGATCTTGGTTGAGCTAATCCAAAGAAAATTACATCAAGCCATATATAAAATCTCCTAAGGGTAAGAATATTCTCCTATCAGAATCTAAACGCTTATTTCAGTATCATTACCTTTGCTATGTTCTGTGCTCTACACATGCAGGCAATTACTGTAAACACAGCCAATTTATTTGCGCCATCAAATATTTGTGTTTTCCTTAATGCATATTATTACCCAAAAAAAATTGATTATGAACTTGAAAATGTTTTGAATAATGTAATAAATGTGTGTAATAAAATACAATAAGGTACTAACAAACCACATCAATTTTAAACAAAATGTGATTGTTATTCTTTCCAAAACAAGCAAAAATGTCACCCACAAAAATGATGGATGTCGTAATATTATTTAAAGGTTGGCCGACTTGATCAGACGGGTACGCACACATCACATCCCAGCAGTAATAACAGTAGCAATGTACCCAGCACTGTATAACCGGCACATACGTACACAGGGGCGGCGTATATTCTAGAAATAACTGCAGTTCTTGGTATCGGTACTTTCTTGGAATGATTGAATCACACCAAAAGATTAATGGGAAATTCTTTGAATAGATATTTATGAAGTACAAACAAGCCACATTCATTTTATTAATAAGATTGAAAAACATATTTGAGAAGTTCTATCATAAACATTTGTGTATTTTACAACCAAGTGTTAAGAAATATTTTCTTCAAATATATTATTTTTCACCTATATTCAAATCTACTTCCCAATCTAGTTTCAATATGAGCCTCATAATATGAGATATTATAATAAGAAAATTATTAGAATACTGGAGCCCTAAGGCGAGGGAAAAAACCACCCTGTTTTATGGGCCCGACCAACACACGTTTTCCAAGATTTGTTTTAGATTTTATTAAAGATTTCCCCCCTCAAATCATGTACAATCAGCCGTCTTTTGGCAGAAAATCAGTCGAAATTTTTTTCTTCAAAAAATGTTCGAAAAAATACAGATTTTTGCCAAATGTTGTGACATTTTTAGGTAAAAAATTAAATTAAATTAAATCAAAAATTTAAAAACCCCAGACCGACCAACCTTACTCAACAAGTTCGTCCGCCCGTAAAACACGGTATTTTTCCCCCGTCGCCTAAAATCATATTTTTCTTAATTAAGAACCTGTAAAAACAGGTTTCTAGGTAAAACATTTAATTAATTCATGGTTTATATGAAATATTTCTATTGTCTTAAAGCATATTATATTTCATAATTGATCCATTTGCTATGCATAAAATATAATAAATAGTCTTATTGCCTGAAATATCATTATACAGAACGAAGCCTTCCATATTATTTTTTATGAGTGCCCGAGTGGGCGGTATAATGCTTACATTTACAAATTTTGTTGGCAAATTCAAATTTCTATTCCATTTTGATTACTAAATTTGGAATATAAAAGAAAAACAGGATATTGAATGGTATGTTAAATTAGAATGAATAAGAATGGCTTAGTTTAAGACATTTTAACACTATTGCTTATTCACACAAAAGTTACTGCACACAAACGACCAACTACACTGCCTACTGATTAGCTTAGCATTGTTGCTAAGCCTTTCAGGTTGTCATCAATACACGGTAATACACCACAGACTCAATCACTACTTTCGCGACAACAAATGAGGTATTGCACATGCTGAACTCCATCTAATTGCAGTTAAGAATTTAGAGGGGAAAAAATCCTGAAATTGATGAAATGTGTGACAAGGAAACCCTAAAGGCTAAAAGTTCTGATTGGTCACTGCAAAATTTACACACAATCATGAGCATCATCCATTTATGACAAATTGATTCCAGTTCTATTCAAAAATTCATCACTTACTAAAATGACTTGCAGGCAGACAGTGAAAGCAATAAGCATGACATATTTTCATACATGAATTGATCACAAATTTCACAACTGTCACTTGCAAATTGGTCATTTTCTGTATATCACATTTTAAAACATAAAACAAAATGTATTAATTTCCAAATAATGTTAACAATTTTTTCAGATCAAGATCATTTTTTCAAATTAAATTGAAAATCAGATGAGGTAAACGCTACAGCTTTCCTTAAGAATGACCACTTCATGTTTTTGATGCGGAGGTTTAAAGAACGACCCATACTGTACAAACACACAGTGAACAACCAAAACATGATATTGTATTCTAAAATAGCCACAGATCCAAAGAAATCATTGCTTTATCCGAAGACATGGGTTTAATGTCTTAGCTTTTTCCATCCCTATGTCCATCTATCCATCCCTATGTCCATCTATCCATCCCTTTGTCCATCTATCCATCCCTATGTCCATCTATCCATCCTATGTCCATCTATCCACCACTGTCTTTGCTTTATCCATCCCTATGTCCATCTATCCATCCCTATGTCCATCTAACCATCCATATGTCCATCTCTATATTTATAACAATTGGCAAAACAGCCACGACAAACCCAATAGTGACATAAGCACTAAATTAAAGGGATGCCCAAACATCAAACAAACAAAGAAACATAGACACACACAAATAATACGCAATACAACACCCCCACCCACCCAACCCCCAGGCAAACCTGAGAGTGGATTCAAGCCTATTGGTAAGGGTGATATTTAGTGGGTGCCAGGGTGCCGTACTCAAGAATGGGTTCAACCAAGGCTAAGTAAAGAAGCCGGCGGGTTTTAGGGGAGGCACTGTTGAAAGCCTTGTGGATGTAACCGATGGTTTTTCTGGCTATGTCCATCTATCCATCCCTATGTCCATCTATCCATTCCTATGTTCATCTATCCATCCCTATGTCCAACTATCCATCCCTATGTCCATCTGTCCATCTATCCATCCCTATGTCCATCTATCCATCCCTATGTCCATCTATCCATCCCTATGTCCATCTATCCATCCCTATGTCCATCTATCCATCCCAATGTCCATCTATCCATCCCTATGTCCATATATCCATCCCTATATCCATCTATCCATCCCTATGTCCATCCCTATGTCCATCTATCCATCCATTCCTATGTCCATCTATCTCCAATGCACGCACATTCATCCCCATCCAGCCATCTTATCATGATGACATTGGTAGCTGTGTGGATTACTTAACATACCAAGGAATTACATACCAAGTTGTATTTATAACGAGGTGCGGAAGATTGAAACGACACTCATAGACCCCATTTATTTACTGATGGGAGAAAGTTTACAATGGGGTTCACATCCCTCCTTAGGCAATGCCAATGGAATAAACAATCTCTGCAAATTCTTTTACTAATTGCTATTCCTTCCAAGTATTTCCTTAAAGTAATTCCTTCCACAAAGGCTTGTTCATCCTGTACATACATGTATCTCATTCTTTATGGTACAATTGAAAATCTAAAGAGATTCTTTGAAAGTGCTGTAATAGATATCTTTGGTAAATCAATTTATAGACTATGACTGATAGCAAATGGTTCTACCATGTTATGCTCTTGATTTTCATTATCATTATCAATCAAAGTGGGCTATTTTAAATATAATGGTAATTTTGAAACATTTGATAAATATTTCTCTGGACCATACTTCATTCTAGAGGTTATTTTTTTCAAGATTTTCTAATTTTCATTTTCTGTCACATTTGCGGAATACTGTCAATTTATTTACAAATGCACATGAATTATCAACTTTGTATTCTGAAGAGAAAACCCATTAACAACAGAATAAGTAATATATGTGATCAAATGCAAGTTCTTTAAGCAATATTATGTGATCTTTTTAAAATATTTTACACAGGCCTATTTTGTGTCTGTCTTATAATGATGTTTGACTTCAATCAGGAAATCCTTTCCTGGACTTAAAGATCCATCTTGACCATAATTCCTGTAAAAAAACATCACAGAACTTTACTAAATAAATCATGAATGAAATCTGCTTTAAATTTTGGGAATTTGTCAACATATTTGTTTACATTTTCAGCATAAAGTATTCCCTACAAACTATATTGTATTCCCTTTTGAAAAGTATTTTCTGACTTGTGAGTCGTTGAAAATAATACACCTATCAGTTGTAAGACGCACCCTATGACCCCCGGGAGTGGTGCGTCACTTTACCGAGGTGCGTCGACTTCTCATGTACCATGACGCACCCTGTGTCAAAAAAACGACGGACCATTGCCTTCCAAATACGCACCCTCCGTCAATTTTTGGACGCACCATTGGTGGATTCTGACGGACCATGACGACGCACCCCGTCGTCAGATATCGTTGACTATAACTGGATAAAACACGATGACTACTGGAAATGAAACTACTTTTTAATGCCCTTATTCGATGTTGTCAACCCTGGCCCTCGAAAAATTATATAGACTCCGGACCGGGACCGGGATGGACCATGGACGGAACCAAGAGGAGAACTTTTATATGCACAATGTTATGTCTGACTGGTCTGGTCTAAAATTCATAAAATATTTAACTGATTATCATAAACGTCAGGATGAGGATGAAACAATTTCGAGAACATTCTGCCCATTCTGCTTTCGACCCGTTCAGTGGCGTAACCAGGAGGTGGGGGTGGGGTGGGGGACTGGGGGTGGGGGACTGGGGGTGGGGTGGGCGGCGGGGCATCCTTCATCCCTTTATGTTATACATGTAGGCTTGCGCTTATGCAATAAGGTAAGTAGAAAATTGGGTTCTCGAACGGTGTATAACCAAAATTGGGTTCTCGAAAGTGTATTTAAACATTTGAACTTCGGATTGGAAATTACACCTTCTATAAACCATCAAAGGATTGAAGGGAGCACTTTAAAAATACCAAAAACATTTCTAAATTAATCATCAATATCACCCATATACTTCGAGAAAAGGCATCTAAAAAGGCGGAACATACACGTACCACTTATCACAATTTGTGATAAGTCCCCCCGGGGCTCCCCCCTCCCACCGTTATGCCCCCCAAATGAAATTACAAACTCGATGTGAACTTTTGTAAACTAAAACAAATAGTCAGATATGCCCCCCCCCCCCCCTGATGATCCACATGCGATGCCCCCTAAATTTGACTAAAATTGCATGGACAACACGGCCACGGGTGATTACGAGTGGTTCCCCCGGTAGAGTAGTCTCAGGCCAAGACCCGGGGGGGGGGGGGGGGGGGGGTTACTCGCCTAAGATGGTATACGGGGGCGTGCCGCTCTATCTAATGGGTAGCTTTTTGGGCACAAAATCCCTAAACATAGAGTATGATTTTGTGCTGGAAATCCCTAATGATGGGGTCACTTTTTACAAGTGGGTCTATTTTCGCGATTTTTGTGTCTATTTTCGCGAAAATTTGCAAAAATTAGGTCTATTTTCCCGATAATTTGCGAAAATTGGGTCTAACATGAAGCAAAACCCCTAAAAATGGGTACCGTTTTTTCCAAAAACACCCTGAAAGGGTAGGGGTTTTGAATCTCCAGCGGCACCCCCCCCCCCCCCCCCCCCCCCCCGACCAAACCAAATCCGAGTACCGGGGGCTGTGGCCTGTGATCAAGGGAGTGGTCATAACCAGTCATATCGGAGACTGTCATTTCATTTCGGTGATTTCGGTGATGGGGACAACAGTGGCGGATCCAGGATTAAAATTTACGGGGTGGGGGGGCTGACCAAGACTGTTTTGTAATTGGTACCAAATCGTAAAAGGTCCCCAACATGAAAGGTACAGTGGTACACAAAAAAAGGTATATTGTCAAATTTTACGAGGGGCGCCCGCCAACCCCCCCCCCCCCCCCCCCCCATCCCCGGACGGTGTATCCGCCACTGGACAGGGTGGAAAGCCTGGCAGGGGATGCCCGGCTCTCAGCTGGGCCTGGCCTCGAATGTATTTTAAATACATTCGAGGCCAGGTGTTAAGGGTTGTTAATAACAACCCTTAACACCATTTGGCCTTATTTCCGGGCGGCTGGGCTCTATTAAAAATAGTGTTTTGTTTTGTTCAAATCAAATATCTCCCAGTTTTTTTTCTCTCTTTTAATACCCGACTTTTTGTTGTTTGATGTCTGTGTCCGTGAGCTTGATTGACAAATTATGTGTGACCTTTCTTCGGGGGGGGGGGGGGGGGGGGGGGGGGGGGGGGTGGTGGGGGCGGTGGAGGGTACTCGCCTAAGCGGTGGCGCTACATGTAGTGCCGCTTAGTCGCTTTTTGCTAAAAAAAACACATAATGGGGTATGATTTTGTGATGGAAAATCTCTAAAAATAAAAAAATTGCCCCACTTGCTACAGATGGTTCTATTTTAAAATCCTTACAAATGGGTATATTTTCACGAATTGCGAAGATTGGGTCTAGTTTTCCACAAAGAAAATCATATAAATGGGTGTATTTTCGCGAATGCGAAATTTTGGTCTATTTTCCAGATAATTTGCGAACGGGGTCTATAAATGAAGCAAAATCCTTAGAAATGGGTACCGTTTTTTCAAAAAATCACCTTTTAGAAATGGGTAGGCCTATGTTTTTTTATTTGAATCTCCTGTCGCACATCCCCGACCAAATTCAATTCCGGGGGCCTGTCCTACTACCTCTGTGTTCTTAGATTGTTCTGCGCTTGTGCGGAAGAGCGCAATGCTGATCCCCTATCTTATACCATGAAGATGCTTGTATACGTGACACTTCTCTTAAAATGAAAGGTTCTCGGTCTACTGCGGTTCCTTGTTTTTTTCGTTTGCCAAACTCTTGTATTGATGATCGAGTGATTTCAGGCATTTTAGAACATGCGGTATAAAATATCGGAGTGATGTTTGCGGTATTAAAGTGGAGCCTGGTTGGCGGTATTAAGGAGTTATGTGGTATAGTAGCCCTATAGCGTATATTTAAAGGTCGTATTTTGTTGTTCGTAAACAGATGTACACTGTGACGCACCCATGTAAAGTGACGGACCTTGACGCACCCTCCGTCATTTTTTTGACGGACCAAAGGCTGCCACTGACGTACCCTCCGTCAAAAAAAATTGGTAAACGACGCACCCACGACGCACCTCTCCCGGGGGTCATAGGGTGCGTCTTACAACTGATAGGTGTATAAACAACTGTCCTGGTTTGGATAACCATCCAGGACAGTTTATTTTTATTCTTCAAACCATGATTTTAAAGTTATTAGGAATCGTATCGCTCTGTAACTCTGTAAGATTTTTACGATTTATGATCAAAAATGTAGATCTGCAAGAAAATCTGCTTTCAAAAAACAAAAAAATCAAGGATAGAGGGCGTTCCCTGGAAGAAGAAAAAAATTGCATAATATGCCTTTAGCCCTAAAATACACTGCATGTGGATGTTCCCATATGGTTCCCATATGGTTCCCATATGGTTCCCATATGGTTCCCATATGGTTCCCATATGGTTCCCATATGGTTCCCATGGTTGAATCTTGCCAGAATAAATAATGATGGTTAATGATATAACTTGGGGGTAAAAATGTGGATTCTTAGTTTGACCTCTGGTGAATGCAACAGATCAACAATCCTTTCCTAATTGACCTTATAAGGTCATCAATATTCAAATTTAAGCTTTGGTGCTGAAGAGCATTTTATTAATAGTCTCTAAGAAAAGTACATGCGTGACAACATTCACAACATAAATATAGTGAAGTATATACCAGGCTTTTGAATCCAATTTTGACAGGTAAATGTAATGCGTAACCTAGTCCATAATATTAGCCCGTATTCATAAAAATAAGCAATTGATTTTACTAACCTTATTACTAACCATTTTCTTGAATCTTTATACATAAAAATAAGCAATTACGCATAAGCAAAATCTAGAAATTTGAAGCAAAAGTAATTACTAATTCTTATAAGTAATTGCTAGACAGATTAGTAAACTCATGAAAGGTTATTCATAAAGAACGAGCATTTACTTGTGTTTTTACAAGCATCTCCATTTGAAGCTTGTCATTTTGCCAACACAATCATATCACTTTTGCTGCCATGTTTCTACCTATGAGAGGACAACCTAAGGTGTATAACGACAGGTGTGACCGTACTAAAATCAATCCTACCACCTACAGAACATTATTTAGGTTTGACAAGGAACATGTGGATTGGCTTGCCGAAGCATTTATACCGGAAAATAATGAGACTCATGGTGGATGTTTGACACCATTGGTGCAAATGCAAATTGAAACGATTTTGGCTTATTTAGCTGATCCGGGCTATCAAACTTCTGTAGGCCAGCAGAACATGGGCATATCTCAGGCCACTATTTCCAGATACGTCACACATACTTTAAATGGCATTATTGCATTATTCTAATATTGTTTTATTGTTATATATTCCGAGCAATTGCTAATTTGTGACAAGTAACAGGTGTTCTCATAAGTAAAAGCTTATGAACACGTTTTTTTAGCAATTATAAATGCTAGACCTTTTACTTATCTATAATTGATTTTACTTATAGCTTTTACTGGTTAGAAATTACTTATTTTTATGAATACGGGCTATTGTATACAAATCCTGCTTCATTCAATTGTGTTGTGATACTCTATTCCGCCTTGTACTTGTTCAAAGTCCAAATGTATTTCATTAACATTGATTGTATGGTTCATTCAGTATTTCCTGTAGGATTCTCAGTATACCAAAAGCAAAGATAAGGTTTGAAAAAGCCTGTACTGCTTACATTACTACATGTTGTATACGTCATATCGATATTGGCATAGATTTTAAATTTGCATCTTAGTTCAAAACAGGTTAAGCTAAGCAAAGTTGGGTACCCTGTGGATCAAATTCTGGTGAAAATTGATATCGAAATTGGCATACCTATCCAATATACATAAAAAGTGTGTTTCTACAAAGAGTTTTTCAACGAAAATTGGTGATATCGGATCTGTATAAACAGGTCCTCTCCACTGTTATAGAGGCCAATCTTTCAGCACATTACTTTCAAAACTAAAGATAAAACCCTGACGATTAGACATCTAAACTGTAGGGAGAGATCAGTAATAGTAGTGTTTTCACTCACCCTATACAGAGGGTGAAATACCCTTCACGTTTCATTCTCACCCTTGAAAAATGTACTCAAGAATGGCAAATATTGGAATCAACTAGCACTCATTTTAGCCATCATTTTAACTTTCATCCTCAGGAATTTTACCCAGTGAAATTGATGACTGGTGAGACACATGATATTATTCATTAATACCAAGTATCCACTCAAATCAAGTGTTGCGCATATGAGACACAAACCAAACTTTGACCAAATAGTAAAGACCCTATAGACACTTTGTGCATACATCTGACAATCAGACACTGAGATACAGGGAAGATGACACATAATAAAGTAAACAAAGGGATTCCCTGGTTGAATATTTTATTGATATTGTGTAGATAAAGATCATAATTAGTGTATTCAATGTTTTGTTTATGACACATTGTATGTATGTAGAACTAATGAAAGCAATAACAACTAATGGGTTAGTATTCAAAAGGAAGCAATACAGGACATCCAACAGTTAAAACTATTTTGTGATTTGTGTGAACAACTTAATGAGAAAAAGATTCTTGACTAAAACATGCGTACAAAATAACTTCATGAATCATTTCCAATTTTCCATTCCACAAGATCTATAACAAACACTCCGTACTTTAAAAATATCCTAGTAAATGCTCAACTTTGAAGTAGTACAGTACATGTAGGTCACAGGTTCCAATCTAAAATGTTGCTAAAAAAGAATCATGGGTATAACTCGGTGATTAGATGGGTCGATGAGTGGTACCTGCTGCAACATGAAGTCATCCAATATCGAATCTGAATCCATTCCAAATAGAAGCGTTTTCTCATAATTTCAACATTGCCACAAACCTACTTATCCACCTCATGATGATGAATATTGATTGGTCAAAGTTACTCAATTATAATCTATTCTAAATGTTATGACCAATTAAGAGATCTATTTAAGAACGCTAATTACACTGGGACAGCTAATGGTGAGTACATGTAGATGTACATTCTATGCTTTCAGTACATCACATGTACTAATTGACTTACACAACATCATTACAACACACTACAATACTGCTTGCATAACATTAATGTAATAGAGTGTCTCTGAATTCAGAATTTTCAATCTCAAAGATCTAAGTTTACAAAATCAAAATTCATATTTACAAATTAACTTCTCGAAGTTTTGTGTTTACTCAGGGTAACAAACAAACACAAACACAAATCTTGAATATTTTAAATATTTTGAATGAACTAAACCTGATATCTTTTGAATCAATTCACCCAAAAACAATTTTACTGAAATATTTGGAAACGGCAATACATGAAATTTTGATTATTAAGAATGTAACTAAAAGAGGACAATTAGTGTCCTTTTCTCTTTGGGTGGGGTAATCTACTTAAGGAGATTATGCAAATATGTGATTGATAGAATAGGTTGGTATAATAAATTATTATGTAAAAATAATGAATAAATATATCTCTACACTAAGCTGTTACACTTTGGACTTAGACCTTACAAATTAAGAATACGGATTTCATTTTCAGATGTGCAAAATGAACACTGTATTAAACAGTTGGTACATTTAACCGACAGATGTATTGCTATTACTTCCAAGTATTGTGATATAGGACGGTGATTCAGGGGTGAATAATGTAGGCAGCATTCTCAGAAAAATTGTGTTTTGTAAGAGGTTAAAAGAGTGCATGTTTCAAACTTTTAAAAAGTATAACCATGGAAGTACATTCATAGAACTGTAGGACCCATATGATCCATACCCTGAAAGCTATACACTCACCCATGGTTGACGGGTTACTGACAAATACATACATGAGGCATTTAATGATAAAATATAAAGGTAGCATCCACCAGTAATTTTACTGGATCAAATTCTCGTTGGTGAAAAACCAAAATGATAGCCCAATTGCATCCTGATAGATCAGCTAGTGTTTTATGTAGACAGTAAAATAATGTAATTTCAACATTATTTTTCATTCTTGAGTACATTTTTTAAGGGTGAAAATCAAAAGTAAAGGGTAGTTCACCCTTATTGCTGCGGGCATTTGCGGTTGAAAGCATTTGACAATGGGGGTAAGTATGGGTCAAAGCAGGGTTAGGTCTGTGTGAAGATGTTGTCCAATAGACCTATATCATAATTATTATTTGTTGGCATCCAGATTTATGTTTTAACGACTTATCAGGAAATCCTGTAAATACATGTAGTTGAATATTGGTACGCCTACAATATAGGTCTAGTAAAAGCAAATACCAAATAAAACATTTTATAAGTCACATTAAGGCCTAGTAAAAAAATAAACATGTTTCCCGTCCCCGCCCGCCTCCTTTTTGGCCGCCGCCTCCTATTTTTTACTATTTACTATTTCCGAAAATTCTGTAAAAAATAATTTAAAAAATAAAAAAAAAAAAAAAAAAAATTTTTTAATTTTTTTTTTTTTAGTGATTGATCCTTTGCCCATAGGAATGGCAGGTGTAATAGAAATGCAGTATCATTTTATAGCATGTTCATGCCATGCATGACACGGAATTATTGACATGGCTTCTCAAATAGTACCATGGGGACCAATACATGTAGGCCTACATCCTTTCGATCAATGTTTTGTTCCTCATTCAACCTGAAAAATGAAGAAAACATAAAGAAACAATGTGTACTTGGCTCTATATATTTAATATTAGTTAAACCTTTTCATATTTTTATTCCTCTGGCAATTATTAGAGTGGAAAATCCTGTTTAGGAGTGTCTGCAACACAGTCAGTTGGTCACTTTCGACTTGGCAGCCATCTTGAAAAAATAGCAAAAAATGGGAAAATAGTAAATAGTAAGACCCTCCCTCCTCCTTTTTTTTAAAAAGTCCGGACGGGAAACATGTAATTTTTTTTACTATGCCTAAATTGTACATGCATGTAGCTAAATTGTCAAAAACATTCTCTGGGAGGGAATTAGGTTAAAACATGTGACGGAAAGGTATTTTATAACAAAGAAAATAAAAATTCATCTATGAAAATAAAAGTCAATTTTGAATAAAAAATTGTGTGGCCCACATAATTTAGTCAGTCAGCTAAAACTAATAATTGTGAATGTTGAATACTATAATCATGATTGGCAATCTAGACTGTCCAGAACAGCCTTATTAGCAGCAATATTATCATGATTATATTCATGAGCTAGCCATACATCAAGTGCCATCATGTTGTTAGAGTTGACCTTTACCTCAGGACAAGGTCATCATTAACTGCCTGGCTGGATACTAACTGCCTGGGTGAGCATCACATTATTCTGCCTGTGGCTCACTCAATGATAGATTCAACAGTTTATCACTCCGGTTTATCGTAGTAAATGCACTTATCAATTGCAACCCCGGCTTGGGGGACCCGGGACATGGTGGGGACTGTATAGCGGAGGTACAAGAAAGATTGCCCGACTATGCAGGGGAGTGTACGGGGACGTACAAAGTGTGCACCTTACACAAATGTAGCGGGGACGTCACATCGTAAGTTGTACGTTCCGGCTCAAGTCCCCCAGGCCAGACTTGCAGTTGATGAGTGCATAAGTACTATGAAAGTTGACAAATATTGTCTTATGAAAGTTAACAAAAACATGAAAAAGCACTTAAGTCAGAGATATTCTAGAAATCTTTGCTACATTAACCACTTCACCAGAATTGCGCTCCCAATTTAAAACCACTTCAAAATGTGATGCAATACATACATAATTCTATACAACATTTGTAATGTTTGCCCTCTTTTGAGTCGGATTCAATTGGTTTGCACACAATACATGTAACAGTCTCAGCCAATTAAAATAAATGCACGATTATTTACCTCACCACTAAGTTATTCAATCCGGATCAGAATTTAATGTCTGTATTAGCACTGCAATTTCGTGGGAATTAGCTGTAGAATTTGACCCATGAAATCAGGGTTTTATAATTAAGTTGTCAGGGCTTTACATTTTACACGTAGTTGAATGGCAAATAAGGTCAGTAATAATTGACTTTTAGCAACATTATACAGTTGAATGCCACAAAACGCATGAAATAATACATGACTCTAGGCCAATTGCCAACCCACAACTGTAAAATCTGAATGTGTGTATGATTAACAGTTCATTCAAGTCTTACTCATTTTCCAACACTATTTCGTAACTTTGTAGCTTTAAGTAATCCTTTGTACTGTACAAATTGGTTTCAATATATTGCTACTGATAGCAATGGTGTACGTGACAATGATGAAAAAACCCAATCTTGTTCATTGAAGAGACGACTCCAAATAGTTACATTTAAGAATTTCAGTGTTCATTCCCCCTCAACAATTTGGTTAGATCGACCATGAAGCTGGTCTACTAGCTTCATGGACTAACCTATACAACAGGTTCAGTGTTCATTCCCTCAACAATTTGATTGGATCGACCATGAAGCTGGTCTACTAGCTTCATGGACTAACCTATACAACAGGTTGCAGCTGTTTTTATAATTTCCCTTGAAAAAAAGTTAACATTATTATGCTGCATCCTTTTTTTAAATCCCGATAACATTTGATCTACTCATGTTTCAGAGCCCAACATCAATCCATAATACCATTTGATCGTTCTTTACACAGTGTCCACCACGTCAAGCATTCATTTAAGCGCCATGCATCACATGTAACAGACAGACTGTACAGATAGAGACAGCCCCAAACCGACCCCGATATTATTGATGTCACAATCCGTAATAAAATACGTTTTCCATTTTTGATCAATATAGTTTAGTCACCACACCACACCACCCGTGCATGATGAATTGCTTTCTTATGTACACAGCATCATATTTGCATTATTTTTACGAACCTAGCATGTGTCTCAAGTGCAAATTCTCAGAGTGTTGCATAAGGACAGCCTGTTATATTTTCAAAATGAATATAATCAGAGAATGCCTGGCCTGGGAAATTCAAACTAACTCATACCTGAATTATTGGACATGTGTACATGTAGGCCTGACAAATTATTGTAACACACTTTCGGAAAAATAAGACTACTAAAATATTTCGGTGTATTGAAGCATATTGACTGCCTAAGGAAATCACAATTGCATATCCCTCAAGTCTACTGTCACTGTCACATCAGTGAGCTATTTCATATTCAGATATCAATAAGAATACCTTGAGAGCAAACTATAAACTACTTCATTGGTAGGAATAATTTAGATACCTTTTTCGAACCATTGTGTTTGAGCTCCGTAGCTTTCGAGGTCATCACGACCCCTTCATTCAGCGTAGTGTTTACTTCCCTCCGTTTGTCACATGACCACCTTTTGGGCGATCACATGATCGCCCAAAACATAAACACTACGCTGAATGAAGGGGTCGTGATGACCTCGAAAGCTACGGAGCTCAAACACAATGGTTCGAAAAAGGTATCTAAATTATTCCTAAAATCATGATCGAACCCAATATCAGTCTACATGCTTCTACTTCATTGGTGTGTCAGCTGCTGAAAAGGCACCTTGTGATTAAAGGGGCATTGAGAGATACCTATGGGAGTGCACCCTTAATTTTCCTGGAAATTGAGTTTTTTTGCACCAAAGTAATACTTAGGCATATGCTAACTACCATCTGAAACCGTTTACCTAAATTCGCAGTATATCATGTCATATTTCACAATTTTGTAATTTTGATGTAGATCACATCGAAATTATCAGCAGCATTTGGCACATATGGCTTCACCAGAATGTCTATCTAGCGCCATCACTTCAACCCTTTCCTATGAAATATTACGTTTCAGTGTTCTATTATACCTTAGGCCACTTAAAATTAATTATAAGATTCTCGTAGCACTACCTTTCGAAAAGTGAAGAGGGAGGGCGGTTTTTATTTTATTTTTTACTAAATTGACACTCAAATATGGCTTTTTTCAAGCAAAATTTATATTGCAAGTGCTCTTTCAGCAGCATCAGAGTAAATATGCATCATTTTAAAGTTTATGAGGGTTAGACCCCCAGAGTTCTATGAAAACATGTGGAAGTGATTTTAGTTGATTATTAATACACAATAAGGCTTCTCTGGCTCTCAACCGATAAAAGTTCAGTCTTAGAAACTAAATAATTTTTGAAAATTTGAAAAATTTAAAAAAAAGTTTATCCTATCTCAGAAAGTGAGGGAGGGCTACAAGAATCAAATTATTATTTTCAAGTGGCCTTATTTATTGAAATTATTTATTTTCTTCAAATTTCATTTATCACCAATCTCTTCGTGCCCTTTTAAGTTGGGGTTTTGAACTAGTGTTGATAGTAGACAAAGAATTGGAACATTTCTTCCCACAATCTGTCAATCCCTATGAACAGTTTCTCATGTACTATGTTGTATTCCACAGAAGTCAAAGATTGATCTACTAAAATGCAAAATAAATCTTTATGCAAAGCTAACAGGGTATTGGCACACCATTAGGTTAATAACCCTGGTTATATGCATGCATACAGCAGGAGCAATTGCATCTAAACACTTCAAAAGAAGTAAGTTCCCCTTTAGGGTTTCCCTTATATTTTCAAAAATATACATTGGGTTGAAATGGGTTTTCTGTCAAATTGTTATGAGGTTCATACCAATACTTGACCAAAATTTCAAATCAACAGGTTCTGTCATGTTTGAGTGAGCGTGTATTGAATGACAGAATGTCCCATTTCAAAAGTTGTTAAAATAATGTTTAGTAGTGTGTGTATCCACCACGTTGGTGTATCAATTGATGACATCGATTTATCATAGTGTTGATGAGGCGCGCTACTCGATATGGAAGTCCAACTCTTGTTGTACCAGAATTTTAACCCAACTGGTGCTTCCATGCTCAAATTAGCATGCATTGAAAGAGGGAATGTTGCTTTTGAAAATGAGCAATATCCTGTGATGAAGGTTGATCAGCCAGTCAATGTGGCTTTCACTGCCTGATGCAAATGTGTTTATGATCTTTGGTCCCCATATTGTGTATGTAACCATGCCCCATTTATCCAGCCAGGAAAGATCCTCTTTATTTTAGAAAATTTTGAAATTAAACGTTATTTTAGCAACTTTTGAAATGGGACATTCCGTCATTCAATACGTGCTCACTCGAGCATGACAGAACCTGTTGATTTGAAATTTTGGTCAAGTATTGGTATGAAGCCCATAATCATTTGACTGAAAACCCCATTTCATTCCAATGTATTGTTTTGGAAATATACGGGAACCCCTAAAGGGGAACTTACTTCTTTTGAAGTGTTTATTTATTACAAAATGAAAAACATTTCCATGAAATGGTGAAAACATTTCCATGAAATGGTGAAAACATTTCCATGAAATGGTGAAATGCATATGTCATGTTGCAGCATAGAGTTAGTACCACAGAGCTATAGACTGTTTAGTGAAATATAAAGATATGAACTTCCCGAAGATTAACTTAACCCTACCCCCCATCCCCCAATTCTAAAAATACTACTTCTAAGCCCATCTCAAAGTGCATGTGTGGATGTGGTTTTCAAAGACATAATCAACTGAGCTATTAAAGCTGAGGGTATCCGAGGGTCGTGGCTTATTAGAGGGTGGTCGACTGGCCGATGTGCAGAGGGCCCTGGATCGATTCCCGGCGATTTACTTGGACCAGTGTTTTCTCTTCCAAAATTATGATCCCGTTTAAAAACCCGGTTAGGGGGTTAGGGTTAATACACATTTTTTATTAGCAAAGGTTAGGTTTTATGTTATGGTGACCGTATGATAATGACTGAGGAACATGGGAACATTCTAGCTTTCATCTTGAATGCAATAAATGCCAAGATACAATTAACATACAGGGGCAATATTCTAAATGTCCTTTTTCAATGCAAAATTCACAAATAGATATTACACATACATTTGAATGTTACTTTCAGTTGAATAGGAATATGTGATAGCAATCAACCTAGGAAATAAGCGGGCGACAGGCGCCGTTCAGCGCCCGTCGGACGGCAAAAGGCGCCCGTATTAGCAAAAAATGAAGAGTACGGGCGCCTATAATTTCACCATTTCGGCGCCCGTTGTCCGACCCTAGTTTGAGAGAACTGAGACCAATTTCTTCCATCGTTTATCGTTTCATATCGCGATCGCACATGACATGCTCACAGAACCATTTTTCGGCAGCTCAGGTAGTCTAATAGCTGTATCAATTCATCGTGCACAAGTCTCAGTTCAGATCTCGACGGCCGAGTACGCTGTAGAAGTAGAACTGTGCCATCGAATCAGGGGATAAAATACCGCAGTGCACCCAGGGATAAAACCGCGTGTTACGGCAACGTCATGATTCACAGGTCATCGCCTCCACGTATGCGATGCGTAGTATTAAGTTGACCTTTTGAACCGTGTCTCTAATTACGAGCTTCATTTATTAAATTATTAAATGCCAGCGTGGGAATTGCGCCTAATCACAGATAGTCAAGTTTTGACTATCTGTGATTTAATAGCCTCGTGTGACTCGTTTGCCTATGACAAATACGTATTTGGAGGCTGTGTTTTTGGATTTCTGGATCGTAAAATAGTCGATACACGGGCCGATTTCATCAGTATTTCGCACATTTCGATGTGTTCAGATGACAAATTGAATATTTCAACATTTCTTCATAAAACATCTACAAAGAATAAAACGGACCTTTTCCAATGCGTTTTTAATTTTTTTGATGACATTTTCATACTATTATTTATCAATACAAAGGTCAATAAATTATTCATTTCACCATTTTGGCGCCCGTTGTTTTCCTAGACTGTTTAGCGGTGCGTGTAATTCTAGTACCGTTTCATATAGATTTCGGCTCCTTGTTGACATCTATATTCTGTCCATTTTTATTACAAAAGGTTGACCTCTCTGGTATCTACAAAGAATAAAACGGACCTTTTCCAATTCGTTTTTTATTTTTTTGATGACATTTTCATACTATCATTTATCAATACAAAGGTCAATAAATTAATCATTGTGGGTGTAAATGAGTTGAAATGGTATTTTATAAAAACGGCCCCTGGTTCCACCGAAACGGCCCCTGGTTCATGACAAAACCCAGTGAACCAGGGGCCGTTTTTTTCTAAAAGTGGCCCCTGGTCCTGTGGTCCTTATTTCCTAGCCTGATAGCAATGTACAGGGTGGTTCAATAAAACGTTGACAGCTTTTTGAAGCCATTTTTTTGAAATTCTGTAGATTTAAAAAAACTCTTTTTCAATATTTATCAACTATATGATCTTGACCATCTATGCTGAAAATAATTGTTACAAATAACCTTACGGTTGCAAAATAACAGCTATTTGAACAAAGTCTGTCCCATTTCACTCTGTCCAGGGGTACTGATTTTGCGACGTTACATTGAATACTGAATGATGAATTGCAATCTAAGATTTGAAGATCCCGCCAGGTGAAACCAGTGTTATTGTTAACATCTTAACTATCTATTCTAACTATCTATTCAGGTGTGAAATCAATACGTAATAATAATACCACAAATGACCCTAATTAGAATTATTGATTTTCATAGATTGGAAGTGTAATTGTCTATTATACTCTATGCCTTAAAAGCGACGATACCCTTTAATGTTATCTTGCTGGTCATTTCCCGTAGACTAACCCGTGGACAAAGAGATTTTGGAGAAATTCTCTTCAAATAGCTATCATTTTGCCGCCATAGCATTATTAACATTGAGACTTTCAGCAGATAGATGGCCAAGATGATATTTTTTGAGGAATATGTAAAAAATGTTTAACCAAATCCCACAATTTTGATGGTGGGATCTTCAAATCTTAGATTACTTGCATGCAATTCATCATTCAGTATTTAATGTAACGTCGCAAAATCAGTACCCGTGGACAGAGTGAAATGGGACATGGGACTTTGTTCAAATAGCTGTTATTTTGCAACTGTAAGGTTATTTGTAACGATATTTTCAGCATAGATGGTCAAGATCATATAATAGATAAATATGGATTTTTTTGATTTTTTAATCTACAGAATTAAAAAAAAATATAGCTCCAAAAACTGTCAATGTTTTATTGAACCACCCTGTATATGAAATGAAGTATATGTATATAGGAATAATTTTACAGTATTTTAGAACCCTGGTTTATTTTAATAGTTTATCTATTTTAAGTACAAAACGTAAAACAGTATTTGAGAAATTTAATTAATGCAACACAATGCTGTAGAGTGTTGCATGCATAATTTTTACCGGATGTTGTTTAGTTTGAGATTTTGAAAATTTTCTCTTCGGACTACATTGTATAAACTTGATTCTGTCATTCATACATTGTTAAATTTGCTATACTGTTATGTTATGGGGGGGGGGGGGGGGTGGATTGATCTTTATTATTGTGAGAAAATGTCAACCTTTATGTTAAAATTGTAAAGGAAAAGCCCCAGGGGGTTACTTGGATATAAAGTGGGAACAACTATCGAAATCACCATTTTCAGAGAAAAATTGTGTCTTTTTCAACACCTTGAATCCGTAATCGTATCATGTTCAACATGGTAAAATAGCCTAAAATGGAATATGGAAATACACTTGTGACAATTAGGAAAATCATTAACAAATTTCTTCATTGCAATCACAGCTTTATATGTCTGTTTTAAGTACCGTATGTATCATGATTACAACTTTTATACATGAGTCCCTCCCCCTTCCTCTGGATAAAACACAGCCTGCTTTAGATTTTTGGTTGTCTGAAAGAGATTGATTTCACTATAGAGATTTTGTGCAAAATGTTGTCCACCTGACAATCGTCAGTTATCAGACACTGTATTGAAAAAACAAACAAGCTGTAGTTCCAACACTGTACGCAATGGCGTATGCACAATGTTATAGCCCTTTAAAAACCAGACTTCATGTTCCTTCTTGTCTGGTTGAATAATGCACAACCAAGATAATATATTTATAATGTGTATATGATGCATTAAAGTACAGGCGGATGGCCATTGATAACGACTATTCTGTGTAATACTGCTAAGAGATGGTATTATAATGCACTGTATCTATGAGTTGAATAGCGAGGTCCCATTTATATTATACTCCATTAATTTAAAGACAGGATTCTAAAATGTCTTGGGGGTGGATAGTACGGGAAGAATATATTGACTGTGTACAAATCGATCCTATTCAAGTAAACATGCATTGATGTGTATGGAATCGAAAAGGGCAAGGGCATGTAACAGTTGCAATGTACAAAATCTGAATATAATGACGGTACAAAGATTTGCTTTGTTATAGGATGTATGAAGAAGCTCTCAATAGGCAATAACATGTAGTCCTGAAACAAAATGCAATTCAGTAAATATTAAAATGCTTATAAGTATACAAACAAATACACTGTGATCTAATTATAAAATGCTATCTTCAGTAGATAGCATGATTATGGTACTTTTGTGGTAAAGAAAAGGTAGGTATATTACATTATAATTTTGAAGTAAAGCAGATTTAGGATAGAACCTTGTATCTATATTTCCATACACTAATTTTTTTTAAAGTAATTTTGTTTACATTGTCAATAACGTTGTATCATTCCCTCTGTTTGTTTAACAATATGGAATGGTAACTCTTAATAGAACACACAAAAAAAAATTAAAAATGTTACCATAACCCTAACCCCGGTTTAGGATTTTTGACCGGGATCACAATTTTCGAGGAAAAAACACCAACTAAATCTCCGGGAACCTGCCAGGATTCGATCCGGGGACCCTCCGTTCTCAAGCCCCACCTTCCAACCACTAAGCCACGGCCCCCAGCTACACATTCGTGCAGTATACTGCACTCATTATATAGGCTCGGTTGACTACGTCATCGAAAACCGACGGCGCATGCGTTTGGAGAGGGACTTTGGATTAGCATTTTTTAGCACTCAGGGGGGTTAGGGTTAAGCCAGTGTATTGGTAAAACATACAAGAGTGCGATACTTCAAAAGAAAAGTTTAAACAAGAAATTATACATGTAATCTCACCCACATTTACAAATCATAAAAAACACTCATGAACCCCTATTATCCATGGATTTCTCTCAGCGATCACAACAAATAAATATATCCTTAATATCTACTGAATCAGAACCCATTGAACCACAACCTAATTATTATGATTAGGTTCATTTTCTTAATCTAAATGAATAGCGAAATTGAATTCAGAAATTATCCTCATTATAATATGACACAAATTGTTTTCTATTTAAAATACAAAATCGGTCCCGGTTGGCTATGCTTTGAAACCAGCTTCTTTTGATAATTTAATAAAAAAGTGCATTATCATTAAACCTTTCAGCAATATTGTAAGACTGGTCATTTTATCTAATTTAAAAACAGCTTACATGAATACTTGTACCAATCTCCCAAGCTATTGTGCATTGACTGACCATTGCTGGACGGGAAATTACAAGAAAGATGACTCAACAAATTTATTTAAATGAGAGTTTATTTGTAGGTAAGAAACGTTTACACATTTCATGTACCCGTGTTATGCCAAAAGTTTATACATGTAATAATTGCCTGCTTGCATTGGGCAATCGATAAAGTTGACTCTTTATGATTCATAAGTAATACATGTCGCCGTATATGAGATGGGTCTTGCTTGTTTGTCAAAACTATCACGTTGCTTTGAAAATGTGGACATTGAGTCGTAACACTGTAGTAAATTGTTTCTTTTTCTTTGCTTCTTCTAGTTATGTACTAGTGATACTAGTATTATAGAGCAAACATACATGGGCGATTCCACGGTAACACGCGTTACATTTTAGGGCGCCATTCTTTATTCTCCCCTCTATAACTGTAAAAGTAGTCTTCAATGAAGTTTACATCTTTTGTATTGTAATACCCAAGACTTAAGGCTAAATCCTCATGCTAACACCAATATGAAATATCAGCTCATGTTAATGTAAGACCGCTCTGAATATCGGTAACACGCGTTACGAAAAAAGACGCACTAAAAAAAATCCCAACTTTGTTTTGCTTGTGTATTTAAACTAACCTACCTGCAATCAATTGGTCACTACTGTGAGCAAGTACCTACCCAAGGTTTATAATACTAGAATAATAACAAGAATTTCAGTTCTCACTTTTTTGTAAATTGCAAAATAGTCGGTAACACGTGTTACGGTAACACGCGTTACATTTTGTCCATCCATAATTTACTAGCTTTATATTATTTATTTAATTTCTAAATTAAAATTAAGTTTGACTTTGACAATGGAACTAACATATAAACCATAAATAGTGATAACTAAGGCCAAAAAAAAAAAATTGTTATATTGGCGTAACGGGCTGAACAAAAATAGGGTAGGTAGGTAGGGATTTTTTTTTTTTTTTTTTTTTTTTTTTTTTTTTTTTTAGCAGCTGTTTTTGAACAATGTTAACCGAGTTTAAACATTCCCTATTGTTTGTTAGAAGCACCGTCGTATTTCGTTCGAGAAAAAACATTTATTTTTTTCATTTTTTTATTTTTTAGGGTCGGTCGGTTGGTTTTTTGTTTTTTTTTTCACTGAAAAAAAAAAAAAAAGTGTAGGGTCGGGCGTATTTTTAGGGTCGGGCGGGTTACGCCAATATAACCATTTTTTTTTTTTGGCCTAACTCTAAAAAAATTAAGGTTTTAGCACGTTTTACTGAATATGAGTTCGGTAACACGCGTTACGACATTTTGATGGCTTATAGTGGAGTGGTGGTTATGAATTTAGCAAATTGTTTACTAATTTTAAATAGGGCCTAACTAGTAGGATTAAAATTATAAGTGGCATCAATTAAAATCAAATCAATTAGGAAATATTTTCAAAAAAGTGTTGCTTCGGTAACACGTGTTACCGTTTTGGAAGTAAGAAAAGTTTAAAAAAATCACAGTTAACAACACTCAATGGTTGCAATATTTTTTTCCTGGACGTTTGCATAGGCTTTGCACAACATGAATGTAAAATTAAATCTTTTGGAGCATTTTTTAGTTTTTTTGCTCCGTCACATTTTCATGGAATCGCCCACATGTACAATGTACATCATATTTATGAATTTCTATTTCAATATAAAGATTTCTGCATTTTGATTCATTTTAGCAAATTTCAAATCCTTTTGGCTCAAGTTCATGCATATTTTCTACTACATTGCTTGAATAAAAATTTGTTATTAGGCTAAATTAAAATAATCATTTGTCTCAAAGCTCCCGCGCGTTAGTTTATTGGTGCGCATTAGAAGAAGAAAAAAAGAAGAAAAAAGCGAAAATGTCACAGATTTTTCAGATTTTCATTGATCACATCATTTTAAATACAAAAGGTCACTTTTACAAGGATTTCAATATTTTATATTAATTTTTTTTTTTTAAACTTTAAAAAAAACGAATTCTGCATTAGGTTTTGAAAACTGAAGAGCTTTGAGACAAAAGATTTTTTTAATTTAGCCTTATTATAATTGTCTATAGACATCCTCTATGTGTCCTCCCTCATAAAGTAAATTCAACATTTAAAATTGCAAAAAAGATTATTTTTGTTTTGACTCCTTTGCATCCATCCATGCTTGCCCCTGGTCATACACCAGCATCTTGTATCAAAAGACAATCAGTATCAATCATGGTACATACATACATACCTCAGTATAATTCGATAATACTAACGCAGGGACCGCCATTGAATACAAGATAGTTTGGTAGACAAAATGTGACCTCTAGATATGATTTGGTTTAATTGTCTCTAGATGTCAAAATAGTGTACCCTCAGCAGACATAATATAACAGGTACCCATTCCCCACACCTTCACCTACCCGCCATTTAATATTTACATTTTACGCCGTGGGCACCTCTTTTGAGAGTATACAGCTCAGCTCATTATACATTTCTTATTCTAATGTTACAGCTTCAGATATTAAAAACGTTTATTATGTATACACAATGAGTGGACGGACCATAGACGATGGAGTGACTCACACATTATATTTGGAGAAGACACTTCAAATGCCTATAGATGTATTAATTACATTTACAAAAGATTAAACGCAAATAATTAATTAGTTTCGGGAATTTGAAACAGAATCCTATACAAGTCCGGTATGTGCATGATTGTATCAAATGATGAGATGTTTTACCGTATTTCAAGAAACAATAGAAAGCATAGAAGCTCATTGTCAAGGGATCTACATATTTATAAAGCTTATGATTGCCTGGGAATAATATGTCATAATATCACCACAAATGTTATCATTTACACTGCAGTCACATTTAATACATGTGTTCTATGGGAGACTTGTTAAATGTTAGAGGTCACAGAGGGGGTCATGACATTCAGGGGGGTCAGGACCCCTGCGATCCCCCCCCCCCCCCCCACACTTCCGCCGCCTATGCCAGTATCCCATTCCACCCTGAATAGGCACTTTTGTCTGCTGTCATCTATAATGTAAATTAACAATTAGCGCAACTTGACCTTGATCATGTTTAGCGGAGGAGGCCTTTTTTGCTTGTTCGCCAAGGCGAACTAGCATATATAGGCTTGGAATTGGTACGCGTTATATATGGCTCCGTTCCGAGTGTCACTTTGCACAGAAAACCTAATTGGTGTCACTGGTATAATATGCCAAACGATACTTTCATACGCTCATAATTGATGGACGAGAAGTGTGCCATCCGTGTCGATGGTTTTGATTGGACGAGAGATTGATATATCATCGCCAGTGAATATTAAACTGGGTAGGCGTTGTAACTGGTACTTATACCGAACATTGTATGGGCGGCCAATGGGGTTAAATATATTGAATATATACTTGGAATTTGTTAGAGATTTATAAATGATAACTTTTTTATAATGAATATTAATAAGTAATATGAATATTCATGATTAATTTGGGATCCTCTTGAATCATCTCGGTTATCTCGGTCAGTGGCGTAACAGCCGGGGGGCGGTAGGGGGGGTCGCACAGTGCCCCCCTGAAGGTGCTCAGCAGGAAATTCAAACCTACCCACCAGGAAAAATGGAGGGGAAGGGAAAGAAAAGAGAGAGAGAAAGGAAAAAGGGAGGAAAAAGAAAAAGGAAAAGGAGAAAAAAAGGGGAAAGAAATAAAAGAAGAAAGGGAAAGAAAGAAAGAAAATTTCGCCGTACAAAAAACACAACAGTCAACACATTGTTGACTGTTGTGTTTTTTGTACTGCGAAATTTTGTTACTGTGCGGAATTTTGTGACCGTGCGAAATTTGTGACCTTGCGTAATTTTGTGACCGTGCGAAATTTTGTGACCGTGCGATTTTGTGAAGTTTTTGGACACACCCCCCCCCCCCACACACACACACCTACGTGAAATTCACGAGGTGACTGAATGGGAAAAAAATTGGGGCAACCTTTTAAAAATTCCGGGACGGAATTATTCTAACCATAATTTTTTGGGCTGTGCCCCCCCCCCCCCCCCTGACAACCAACCTCTGTTACGCCACTGATCTCGGTTCAACCTGGACCATTTCACTCAGTTCAATCCGGATCATTCATATTCATGTTAATTATAATTCATTATTGCAAATTAGTAGTCATTACAAAATTATAATTTATCTTTTTTTACCCCGATTTTAGACTATATTCAATCAATTTAACCTCATTGGCCGCCCATACAATGTTCGGTATAAGTACCAGTTACAACGCCTACCTAATAGGCTAGCTGTGTCATCGTATTGAACTTTTCGTGAAATTTTGAAGTGGATTTGCGTGATAGATCGCAGTTGTCTTCTTCATTACCTATAGATTAAAGGGCCGTGTACTACATTTTTATTACACTTTTAAAAACAGCTCATAATCTTAGATCAAGTTGAGACTCGATTTGACTCATACGGTGAATTTTGGAGTTTAATTTTTGATAGACGGAAGGTTTATTTCGTATGCTTCGGGCCGCCATATGAAAAATACGTTGATTTTCGTCTTATATAGGAAATGTATATTATTACGTAATGTTTTGAGAAATTGTTTTCCAATTGATCCATCAGAGAGTTATCTCTAGAACAGGTCTGCAACTGATTTTTGTCTGCATTATTATTTTTGAGTGATTTTTGGCCAGTTTCAGTTTAACCAATGAATGAATTTGTAGTAAGCTTACTTACCATTTTAAGCTTACAACTTCTGACTTTGATATTTCTAATCCGAGATTTTAACCACCCATAATCATGTTTATGGTGCTAGGGCATCTAGTACAACAAATGTCTTTTGATCACAAATCTGTTACTGATTATAGGTAGCTCAAATTCGTATCATAAAAAGCAAATAAAGCCCGGTTTAATAAAGGCACATTATATGATATTTGCCTATTTTTTCGGAATTGGTTGAAAAAAAACCATTTTTCCTTGAGATTTCTACACGAATGTCATTTATGTTCTCAAATTGGTTGCGGATTGACCGTGCAGTGATACTGATATATGATACGTAGCTCAAACTGTGATATCGTCCTTTAAAAAGTAAATCAGGGCACACTATATGAAGATACTTTAGCATATGGCTAGTTTGTCCACAATTGAATTGGTCGGTAAAAAAACTGTTTTTCCTTGCGATTTCATAGGGAATGTCATTTATGACATCAAATTGGTTGCGGATTGACCGATCAGTGACACAGATATTATACGTAACTCAAAATGTGATATCGTATCCTAAAAAGCAAATCAGGGCACATATGATAGTTTGTCTATTTAGTCCCTAATTGGTAGAAGAAGAAAAAAGTGTTTCCTTGTGTGATGTCAACGGCAACGCTATTTGTCGTCAAATTGGTTGCTGATTGACCGATCAGTGACACCGATATCATACGTAGCTCAAAATGTGATATCATATCCTGAAAAGCAATTCAGGGCACATTATATGATATTTAGCCTATTTTGTCCGGAATTGGTTGGAGAAGAAAAAAACACGATTAGGTTTTGCGATTTCAATGTGAACGTCATTGTCGTCAAATTGGTTGCGGATTGACCGATCAGTAACACCGATATCATACGTAACTCAAAATGTGATATCGTATCCTAAAAAGCAAATCAGGGCACATTATATGATAGTTTGTCTATTTAGTCCCTAATTGGTAGAAGAAGAAAAAAAGTGTTTCCTTGTGTGATGTCAACGGCAACGCTATTTGTCGTCAAATTGGTTGCTGATTGACCGATCAGTGACACCGATATCATACGTAGCTCAAAATGTGATATCATATCCTGAAAAGCAATTCAGGGCACATTATATGATATTTAGCCTATTTTGTCCGGAATTGGTTGGAGAAGAAAAAAACACGATTAGGTTTTGCGATTTCAATGTGAACGTCATTGTCGTCAAATTGGTTGCGGATTGACCGATCAGTAACACCGATATCATACGTAACTCAAAATGTGATATCGTATCCTAAAAAGCAAATCAGGGCACATTATATGATAGTTTGTCTATTTAGTCCCTAATTGGTAGAAGAAGAAAAAAAGTTTTTCTTTGTGTGATGTCAACGGCAACGCTATTTGTCGTCAAATTGGTTGCTGATTGACCGATCAGTGACACCGATATCATACGTAGCTCAAAATGTGATATCATATCCTGAAAAGCAAATCAGGGCACATTATATGATATTTAGCCTATTTTGTCCGGAATTGGTTGGAGAAAAAAAATCATTGCGATTTCAACGCGAACATCCTTTATGTTGTCAAGTTGGTTGCGGATTGACCGATCAGTATAACACCGATATCATACGTAACTCAAAATGTGATACGTATCCTAAAAAGCAAATCAGGGCACATGATATGATAGTTTGTCTATTTTGTCCGGAATTGGTTGAAGAAAAAAAAATCACGATTTGGATTTGCGATTTCAATGTGAACGTCATTGTCGTCAAATTGGTTGCGGATTGACCGATTTGTGACACCGATATCATATGTGGCTAAAATGTGATATCGTATCCTAAAAAGCAAATCAAGGCACATCATATGAAATTTTGTTTATTTTGTCCGCAATTGCTAGGAAAAAAACCTGTTTTCCCCGGCGATTTCAACGTGAACGTCATTTATGTCGTCAAATTGGTCGCGGATTGACCGATTAGTGACACAGATATCATACACAGCTCAAAATGTGATATCATATCCTGAAAAGCAAATCAGGGCACATAATATGATATTTAGCCTATTTTTCCGGAATTGGTTGAAGAAAAACCCAAATTTTTGCGATTTCAATGTGAACATCATTTATGTCGTCAAATTGGTTGCGGATTGACCGATTAGTGACACTGATATCATACGTAGCTACAAATGTGATATCGTATCCTAAAAAGCAAATCAGGGCACATCATATGAAATTTTGATTATTTTGTCCGCAATTGCTAGGAAAAAAACCTGTTTTTCCCGGCGATTTCAACGTGAACGTCATTTATGTCGTCAAATTGGTCGCGGATTGACCGATTAGTGACACAGATATCATACGCAGCTCAAAATGTGATATCATATCCTGAAATGCAAATCAGGGCACATTATATGATAATTAGCAAATTTTTTCCGGAATTGGTTGAAGAAAAACCACAATTTTTGCGATTTCAATGTGAACGTCATTTATGTCGTCAAATTGGTTGCGGATTGATCGATTAGTGACACTGATATTATACGTAGCTACAAATGTGATATCGTATCCTAAAAAGCAAATCTGGGCACATTATATGATATTTTCTGGATGCATGATATGGGAATTGCTCACATAAAACTCTAATATGTTTCACACTTGTTACAAGCATTTCCCTTTTTAAAGGGTTTTTTATTTGAGATAAACTTTGCGAACATTTGAAGAGGAGGAGGCCTCTTTTTAAAAAATAAAAAAAATCATGGTCCTGATAAGTTGGTCACCATAAAAATGTGTTTAAAATGATTATAAGAAAGAAGCAAAGCTGTTAAGTGTTAGAAACATCCTAAACTCTGAAATACTGGAACAAAAAATGAAGGGGGGGGGGGGGGGGGCACTAAACATGTTTATTTGATTTATTTGGCCCTATCAAACTGTGATGCAAATGCTCTTGTTCAGTTCATTAATAATGCTTTAAATGTGGCTCCAAACTAAATTCCCACTGTTTGTGTATGGGGAGCAGGTGCAAGAAAGAACGCATCTAAGAAAAATCATATTATTGGCTTCCTAGTTGAGAACAATCTGGCTAAAATTACATTCACACGTAAGATTTTGTAACTTCATAGCTTTATAGCATTTGCATGGACCCGACTACGGTTTTATTAACAATATCACGTAGCCAGAGACTGGATATGCACATCACATTATAATGCAGATAGAATAAACTGAAATAACAAAATTGTTTTCATAAATTTTGGCATACCATAGCCTAGAGTAACATCGAGGTGTTTCTAGCCATGTATGCACAGACACGCAATCTTCACCGTAGGCTTGATGAAGCCGTACTCAGATATCACACCGTTAAAGCTACATATATAGAGTGTAGTATGGAAGTATATTGTGTCAACTGTCAGGGTAAATGTGAAAGCCATGTTGTTGTACCGGACTTGTGTCATATGAAATCAAGTAATGCAATGAGAGAAACACATGCAATTACGGTATCTTCTTAACACAAGGCAAAGTTTAAAAAATACCATGTTAAGCATCCAGACTTCTTCACAATTATGAAAGGAAGAGCCCCCACCCTTTTTTAAACCTTTTCAGCGCAAAATCACCTTTGTTAGCGATGAGCTTTGTGAACCTTAAAAAGAAGGCCTCTTTAATTCTTTTTATTTCATAGTTCTGAGGGGAAAAGAAAATTTCAGCGGACCCAATGAAGCGGGAGGGGATATTAAACATGTTAATTTTTTTTGTTTGACCTTAGGCATAGTAAAAAAAATTACATGTTTCCCGTCCGGACTTTTTAAAAAAAGGAGGAGGGAGGGTCTTACTATTTACTATTTTCCCATTTTTTGATATTTTTTTCAAGATGGCCGCCAAGTCGAAAGTGACCAACTGACTGTGTTGCAGACACCCCTAAACAGGAATTTCCACTCTAATTGCCAGAGGAATACAAATATGAAAAGGTTTACCTAATACATAGAGCCAAGTACACATTGTTTCTTTATGTTTTCTTCATTTTTCAGGTTGAATGAGGAACAAAACATCATTGATCGAAAGGATGTAGGCCGACATGTATTGGTCCCCATGGTACTATTTGAGAAGCCATGTCAATAATTCCGTGTCATGCATGGCATGAACATGCTATGAAATGATACAGCATTTCTATTACACCTGCCATTCCGATGGGCAAAGGATCAATCACTAAAAAAAAATTAAAAAAATTAAAATTAAAAAAAAAAAAAAATTGTTTTTTAATTTTTTTTACAGAATTTTTGGAAATAGTAAATAGTAAAAAATAGGAGGCGGCGGCCAAAAAGGAGGCGGGCGGGGACGGGAAACATGTTTATTTTTTTACTAGGCCTTATAACACATATTTTAGCTTCCGTGATTTACAAAAACTGTATCACCTGTCTTAAAAAAAAGCCTAGATGTAACATTAGATGTAACATTAACAAGTCAATATAATTAGTTTTATGAATATGGAAATAAGATTATAATTAGGCAAATAATTAGATTATACTTTGTCCTATTCTAAATAATGCATTGATTCTAGTTCTTTGTGTTAGCTAAGTCATAGCTCTGTCAACTGAGACAGAGGGAATAATATCATTGGCATGTGTGGGGAATATTGTTAGAAATAATAACAATCAATAAATCTAGCCCGATCTAATAATATATGAGTGCATTATTAATTGGGTAGGATTTAATTTAGAATACCCTATCATTTTTATTCCTCACTGTGTAAGTACATGGAGGACATGCAGTGGTAGAGTATACTAAAGGAACTCCATTTAAGTTTTTTATGATATCAATTTAACAGGACAAGAAAAACAATGATGACTCCATGCATAATGCATATTGCGTATTGCATAATGCATGGATGCCAAGCAAGCAGGTTAATTATGCAGTATGCATTACTCCCTTATTTCACACTGAATCCAATCTAGGATTCTGTTCTCTCTACAATCATCATCCATCATAGAGTAAACAAGATCACCTCTGTGTTGATCTAAACAATGTGTGTGGCTGATATCTAATTTTCAATCGGGCAAACCCATCACAGACAATAATGTGAAAGTGCGTACTTTAGCACACGTCTTAAAGGTATATTATGTGATCTTTCCAGGGAACGCCCTCAACATCGAAAAAAAAATAGAAAGCAGATTTTCTTGCAGATTTACATTTCTGATCATAAATCATGCATACATTCCAAGTTACAGGGCGATACGATTCTTAATTACTTCAAAATCATGGTTTTAGAGTGAAAATAAACTGTCGGAATTCCGACAGTTTATATTTTTCACTCTAAATTCACTCTAAAATCATGATTTTGAGGTAATTAGGAATCGTATCACTCTGTAACTTGGAATGTATGTATGATTTATGATCGGAAATGTAAATCTGCAAGAAAATCTACTTTCTAAAAAAAAATCATGAATAGAGGGCGCTCTCTGGAAAAGATCACATAATATGCCTTTAATATTACTCTGTAATAAGGCAAAATTGTTGTTGTTGTTAGTTGCCCTAAAGTGCCAAAAATCTTGAAGTCTGGTCCGTCGGTTGATTTTCCTTTCTTTTTTTTTCCTTTCTTTTTTTGCTGACAAATATTACTGACAGACTGTGGTTCATATAAGACAAAAATAAATGGTTAAATGTCAATTTTAATGTTTCTAGTGTGCTAATAATCTAAAAACTATTTATTCAAGCAAGCAAACTTATTTATTTCAAGCATTAAATAGTAATATTTTGACAAATTGGGTCTGTGAGGCCATCCCGATCTCTTTACCAACCTCCCTTCATCCGTCTTAGATTCAAAAACCATTGAAAGTTTCAAAACCGGTGTAAATAAGCATGTAACGTAGATTAAGTTCATTATGTCTGTCTCATCATTCGCCATTTTGTTTTTCTCAATTAGATGTTGCTTTAAGCAATTTTATTGAGTATTCATTTAGATTTAGAATCAGACATGTTGCTATGATCTTTGTCAGTGTTGTGATGCTGTCATCAGTTCGCTTATTTCAAAACATGGGGAGAGCTGGTTGCATATGAATCTTTTATCAAAAATATTGTCCACTGCTAGCTTGCTTGCTCCATTATTTCCACCAAAGGTTGTGTATATTTGTATACCTGTCACATCCTATATATTATAATACTTTATTCCGTATGTAGAGTGTGAAGGGTATTACATAATGATTCCAAGTATTCACTGTATTGTGTCGAATATTATTGTGTAACAAAGTGTTACCACCCCTTACAACCAAACCAATGGTCTGAATATGCGGTATAACCATACATTGTATGTGCCAGAGGGTATGTGACGCTGGACACTCTAATCCAAATTTGCATTTTCAAATCCATTTCTGTGTACAATATTTATATGTGTTGTGTATATAAATCAGGGAATGATAGCTGGTTTACTGCAGGCATTATTCATTGCAGGGTCAGTCTGCTCTGCAAGTACGGTCGGTCGTCGAGGTAAATTGAAACAACATTAGGGAAATGCATGGTGCATTAGAAATACACAAAAAGATAAGGGGCTTTCAGGGATGGGTATCTCCAATGTATGTCTTTGAAACTGAGGATGCTGATTGTAATCCATAGCTATCGTTATCTAATGAGGTTTTAGCGCCGGAATTCAACGCGGATGAACTTTTATGCTGGAATTAATAGTTGAGTGTTGCGGAAAGAGGAAGGAGTTCATAAAATGTATTGCTATTATTACTGTGTAATTAAATAATAATACATTATTATTATTACAGATCTCATTCCTCTTTATACACCGCAACACTCAACTTTGAACTCCAGCATCAAAGTTCATCCACGTTTAATTTCCTCTACATGTAGGTAAATGGGGTTGTATTGTTTGTGGAGGTTTGTATCCAGTTTGCATACAATTTACAGAATATCTTCAAATTTTGTACACGCTGACATTTTTGCGGGGTTGCATTTTCACGATTTCACGCGATTAAGATGTATCCATAAAATTAAAAACATAATAACTAGATTTTGGATAAATTCCTTATTGCCTTACAAATCGCCATTTACCCTAATTGCTATATTACAAATTTGCTTTTAAACATAACATGCTAATTGATGTTTTATTGATGATGATGGACAATTAGTATTTGCTGCTGCACAGCTAGTGTATGTAATGGAATTGTTCATCCCTGCCAGCAATGTTTCTGCTATGTAGTGTTGATTTTACCCAAACCATGGAAAGATATTTCTCGGAGAAGTAGCAACTACTGTTTACAAAATAATAACGATAAGGCTATATTAAACAAATCTTTTGTCTCAAAGCTCTTCAGATTTTCAAAACCTAATGCGGAATGCGATTTTTTTTAAAAGTTTTTTAATTTTTTTTTTTTATAAATATAAAATATTGAAATCCTTGTAAAAGTGAATTTTTGTATTTAAAATGATGTGATCAATGAAAATCTGAAAAATCAGTGACATTTTTTGATTTATTTTTCTTTTTTTCCTCTTACGCGCATCAATTAACTAATGTGCGCGGGAGCTTTGAGACAAATGATTTTTTTGATATAGCCTAATAATAATAATAATAATAATAAAATTAATAATAAAATAAAATAAAATAGTGTGCTGGTATATATTTTCTTGGCTCGCCCATCGCAAAAATGTCTTTTGGCTCTTTCGATGAATCATAAGTAGGGCCTGTACCTTCATCAAAGGGCAAGGCAAGGTCCTGTATTGTATGTAACTCTTCTTACACAATTCATCCTTCACCTTCATTCTTAAAGGTACATTTAGTGATTTCTTTCTAGATTTAAAATTTCTAGTTTAAAATGCCCAGTTTTAGAACCATACAAAAAAGACTAATAATTGCCAATCACTGTTATCTTCACTCCATAAGTAGTAAATAGGGGAAATGCTTAAATTTGAAAAAATACTATAGATATTATGAAAATGTTCACATTTTAAAAATAAACTGTGAACAATTCTTAATTATCTATTTTACTGATCTCTCTGAGCAACCCTTAAATATATTTGATCAATTGTGTTGAGTATTGGCCTTTAATGATCCGTCTGCTAACAATGGTCCAGCGGAGATGATTTGAAAGGATTGCAGGTATATATTGCGTAATAATAAATCTGGCTAAATGTTTTTTAACAACGTTATTTATTTGCAAAAGGATTCAATTACGGCCCTTTCAGTCTGGTTATCATTTTCAACCTACATTTAGAAAAGCAATACAAAAAGTACAAAAAGTCTTTTTTTCCACAGAAAAATGATGGTGATCACATCTCTAATGACCGAGTGTGTCTTTAAACTGTGTTATAAGAATTTGTAGTGTTCCTGTGTATAAATTGGACTATGAATCCGGTTGAGAATTAGTGAGGAGATGATATTTGAAACTGATTTTCCTGTTGGTTTCATTCACCTCATGACCTTCCTAGTATCCCAGAATACACCCTGAGAATGATATTTGAAACTGATTTTCCTGTGGGTTTCATTCACCTCACGGCCTTCCTAGTATCCCAGAATACACCCTGAGAATGATATTTGAAACTGATTTTCCTGTGGGTTTCATTCACCTCACGACCTTCCTAGTATCCCAGAATACACCCTGAGAATGATATTTGAAACTGATTTTCCTGTGGGTTTCATTCACCTCACGACCTTCTTAGTATCCCAGAATACACCCTGAGAGTCAGTTGTACTTGGAATCACACTTTAGTGATCACATGGTAGATGAAATTGAATTTGTGGGGTATAAGGCTAAATTTAAAATAAAAAAATTGTCTCAAAGCTCCCGCGCACGTCAGTTTATTGATGCGCATTAGAAAAATGAATATCTTAAAAAATCTTCTTTTTTTAAACTTTTTTTTATTTATTTTTTATTTTTCAAAAAAGAAAGAAGAAAAAAAATCCCAAAATGTCACAGATTTTTCAGATTTTCATTGATAACATCATTTTAAATACAAAAGGTCACTTTTACAAGAATTTCAACATTTTATATTTAAAAAAAAAAAACTTAAAAAAACCCTGCATTCCGCATTAGGTTTTGAAAAACTGAAGAGCTTTGAGACAAAAGATTTTTTTAATATAGCCTAATGGGATACTAAACAGTACAATGTACATTGTACATGGAGATTCAATGACCAGGAACTGTTATACCCTCTTATCGAAGATTTTGGGAAGTTTTGGGAGCAAACCCCACTAAGTTTGTTGAAAATCATGATATTTAAACATGTTTCATTTTTAACAACCCTTTTTCTTAAAATCAGTATTTCTGAATCTCTAATACAGATCTATGGTACTGTATTCATTAACCTCAATGCTTAAAGGCACTTGTTGAGCTCATAAGGATTGGACACCACTCTTTTGAGGAGGATCGGGCGGGCATGTTGAAAGGAATTTGTAATTATTTATTTTTGTCAAATTATGGGCAATACCTTGATGCCTCCATCACTACTGATGATTGGCGACCATATTTGCACTCTTCTTAGTGCTCTTTCTCCACTTTGTTCTATCTTGTGCTGCACGTTTGGCTTGAACATAGTTGAGACCAGTCCATTCCCTGATGTTATCAAACCAGTTTTTCTTCTGTCTGCCACGTTTTCTCTTTCCTTCTACTTTTCCCTCAATGAGGTTGAGAGATAGGGGGCTTCCACTTCCCCTGAGCGTATGGCCGAAGTATCCTAGTTTAAGGCTTACAACCTTTCCCAACAGTTGTCTATCTGTTTCTATACTCCCTTTCATAATCCCTTGGACATAATTCGCGTTATTTCACGCGAGCGTATTTTGTTGTTGTTTTCGAGGCGCGGCGTCAAAATGCTTGACAGGCGCGATAAACACGAACAAGGTCACGCGCCGGCGATCACGGCGTGTGACGATTTCACGATTGACCAATTAGGATGCGTGATTATTTTTTTAAAGGTACTAGTACGCACTTCCGGGTTTACACACATACGCACCTACGCATTACTACGCGAACCTATGCACATACGTACGCAACTCGCACGTACGCATGATTTGATGGAATTATGTCCAAGGGATTATGAAAGGGAGTATAGCTCTTGGCAATAATTAACCAAAAAGGTCTATAAGATATTTTAATATTCATAGACCCTATTAGGTCTACAGCATAGTTAACTCCTTTTTCACTTGATGATTTAAAAATGACCGAAAGTCAAGACAGATTAAGAGCAAAACAATGATTTTTACAATTAAGAATGTCAAATTAAAAATAAATCTGTAATTTGGGTAGGCATGCTTTTGTAGTAAAAATAAATTCCAAGATTTGAAAATTAGGGGCGGGCAATGGAGGACAACCAGCCACCCAAACAATGTGTTTCTGCAAGGATCTATGCTTTATATTGTATCAAGTCCTGGTATAGTTTGATCAGTTCCAAATTGGTGAAGCCGCCTTACAGCAGCAAATAAAAACAGAAGGATGCTGGCGTGCGTGCATGAAGGCAACTCTTGCACTGTGCATCATGCGTGCCACCAATACCAAGTGCATGTAGCCATAACCCCGGGTGTACACTTGGATTACTTTTGCGAGCGTAAAAAACAAATATTTCTCACCAATACGGAACTGATTTTTAACTATAGCAGTATTTAATATAATAAAAATGTTAAACAAGCTTTGGAAAGATTTAACCATGGGTTGTAGAATAAATCAGTATAAATTATTTGTCAACACCAATAGGAAATGTATTAAGAAATGGAGATATGGTTATTGACTTGGATTTCCTTTCCTAAGACCCACTGTTACAGGTCAATAACCATCACATCATTTCGCAAGAAAATTGACGCTGGAACACTACCAAGAGGTTAGTTAGTTTCCATTGGCATTTTATTACACTAACTCACCTATAAATTTACAAGCTTATATGCACAGCCATGTCTGTTAACTTATATCAAAATAGTAACTTCCTAGGTGTGATTTTGCTATCAAAATGCCAACATCATAATGAGTATTGAGTTTAGATAAAACCCTTGAGTTGGCTGACATCACTAACCATGCATAACCATGTGTCAACAATGTGGTTAACCACGTATTTATTAAATGGGTTTCCACAATGTCAAGTTCAGTTTATTGTTACAAAAATAAACACATTGTGTTGGGATATGTATGTGTCAATTACTAGAGTGAATATTTCCAGTCAATGATTTTATCACTATTTTTACTAAAGGATTTGATTAAAGGAAATCCGTGCCATGCAACTGTAGCCCTCAGACATGAAGTATTATTATTATACAGACCACATCCGTTGGTTAGCGAAGTTTTTGAAAGTGTCGCACAGATCAAACTGGCTTTAAAATGGAAACAAAATCACTTGTATAGATGTCGCCATATTGATCGAAGCTATGACGAAACAGGTACAAGATTTCCACATCTCTGTGTATTGATATCTTCGATTTATGCATTGAATCCCTGCGTGATTGCGTACAGCGACCTGCTACTGATGATGAGGTTTTATTAACGATGACGTCACAATATCGGGTATGGCTATCCCATCAGCATTTGCGACACAAACCAACGAATATTATAGTTTATACAACAACTACGAAAATCATTCTTATTTCATTGTAGGATTATTAGGTCACGTGTGATTAAATATCCGCTCCATTGCACGATTTGCCGTGCATCGACCCCTACGATACATTGCACGGTAAGAGGCTCGGCCCTAACACGATTTACGGGTTGCCGCCCATGACTTGACAACCTGCTTGACAACCTTTGACCCAGTGCAGATTTTCTTAGTGTTGTATAAAACAAATAATGAATGTTTTCATTCGTGCAATGGAACATTGCATCTTTCACCCCATGAAAATATTCGAACCATTGCACACAAACATTCATTATTCGTATACTAGTGTGTTCAATAAATATGGTCAATCTACTATATTCTACTGTTATACATTAGATAATTATTTTCCTACCAAATTATGCTTAGTTTCATGAATCATTGTTGTAAGACTAAAGGTGCGTTCATACTCGCGTCGTTGCGCATCCATCGATGTCGACGGACATCGGTGCGCGAGTTGAAGCAATGTCAACTTTTGTCCGTCGACATCGACCGATACGCAACGACGGGAGTATGAACGCACCTTATGACCCTGTACACAGTACCAAAATCCCTTCATTGGATGAAGCGTTAATGAAGATCAACTAATGACATGTGTAGTGTGTACGCTCTTACCTTCATTGAATGAAGCAAAACTAATCTTCATTCAATGATGCTAAAGAGGTTCTTTCGATGATGATACATCTTAATTCAATGAAGCGATTTGGTAGTGTGTAAGCTTCCGTCATTAACTAATGAAGATCAATGTTCATTGAATGAAGCGATTTTATAGTGTGTATGGGGTCAATGAAGATACATCTTCAATCCTTCATTAACTAATGAAGATCAATTAATGTTCATTGAATAAAGCTATGAAGCGCTTAGGTATTAATGTGTACGCTCCCTTCATCAACTAATGAAGATCAACTAATGTTCATTGAATGAAGTTATTTTATAGTGTGTATGGGGCCTAAGACGACAGAGGGGGATAGTTACTAACATTTTATTTTAAAGTTAAACCCATTTATAAATTAATTTCAGCCCATTTTTGAAAATTAAGGTTGAAGAATGTCATCTCTCCCCACATTTAAAGCAATTTTTTTCAAGGATTGAGGGCGTCCCCTGGAAAAGATCACATCATATACCTTTAAAGTAGGCTTAATGGGCACTACTGTCAGTTAGTAACTTTAGGTCAAAGTGATATTTTCTTCCAATGTTCTGATGCTATGGTTTTTACAGTAGCTATAATTCTGCCTAAGGCGTTTTTTTTTTAGAAGGCCGCCTTCTAGACCTATACAGGGTGAATTAAAAAGAATTGTGCACAAATTGTAACGGCCCTTGACCTTTAGAGATACTTTTGCAATGAGCATGAGATATCCTCATTGATAAAAGGAGACTAAAAAAGCTCAACTTACCCCAAGATGACAAGCTCCCCATATTTGATGGTGGAGGTTCCTAGCGTCTTCTTGCCTTCATCATAATCATCTAAGCTACAGGTCTGTATTGTCTGACTCATTTCTGTAATGTGTTGGTTGTGATGTTGATGATGGTGGTGGTGGTGATGCTTGGAGGATTCTGGTGACCTCTCCTCATCCTCTGATGGTTTTCTGTGGTGAAAATATAATAATAATTGAACAGTAAGCAGTGCTGTAGGACTTGAGTCATGGACTCACGACTCATTTGTAGGACTTGAGTCATGGAGTCAGACTCATTTGTAGGACTTGAGTCATGGAGTCAGACTCATTTGTAGGATTTGAGTCATGGAGTCAGACTCATTTGTAGGACTTGAGTCATGGAATCAGACTCATTTGAATGAAGGACTCCGAGGACTCGGATGCTGAAGGCTTGGACTTGGACTCGGACTCAGATGTTGAGAACTCTGCTGGAGGTTTGAAATCCTGACTCATTTTTAACCTAAAACAACAGCTGATTTGAATGCATTTGAGTGATTTGGGACCCATGTGGCTTTTGTTGTTGATTTGGGAACCATGTTTAGGGTTTTCCTCACACAGCAGCCTAATGTGTTTATCCCATAATATTACAAAATATGATCTAATAGATACATGTAGGGGCTTTTCTTTTGTTCAGATCCAGCAAGGTTAACCTTGAACGCTGCAGGAACGTGTACATTACAAAAAACAACCAATAATATAGGTTGGTTAGGAATTGAACCCGGGATTCCTGCGCGGGAACCCTAAAACTGGCCACAATGCTACACTAGATAATCTAGTGTAGAGGCTGATCGGTTAAAGGTTAACATGGTTATGAAAAAATAAATTTCTGATTTTGATATTGATAGGTACCTCACAATGTTGGACAATATCTAGGCTATCTGAAACTGCATTTAAAAAAAATTAAAATGCGGTACGTTCGCGGAACAGTCCATTATTGTCCAAGGGGTGAAAACAAGATGCGTCACGGACGGACATTTTAGTTCATGTTCATCATGCTATATTTTTATGTTAATGTAACATTTTCAGAGTTTTGTGATGTAATGTTGATAGCTGACACACTTTTCCATCAAATAAGATAAATATTTGGGAAAAAAGTTCTGGGGAAGTTATATCGCTGGTTTTGCTGTCCGTCCGTGACACAAAAAAAGTTTAAAAGTTTTTAAACTAATTTCAAGGACAAAGTAAAAAAATAAAAACATAGTGAAGTATCTCCCTTATATGTATTCTTTCCCATGCAGGAGTATTAATTAATTAGGGCAGGCATAAATTAGTTAAATCTTTAATTAATTGTCACGGACGGACACAAATTTTGTCACGGACGGACACTGTTAGCTTCTGTTCAGTTCTGAGCACACAAGCAAAGCTGAATACCACCCCTCTCTTACCATTAAATGAACTAGTCCATACAGGTATGCCCTTTATGCAAATGAGTAGGTTTGCTACAGCAGTGAGCACATGTTATGATGCTCACCAGGTGCACTGTAAAAAAACTTGAAGTCAAATGAAGTCATTTGCTTATTTGCGCATTTGTGAACCCTCAGCAGTTCTTCTTTGGTGAATCTGTAGTATAGCCTGCGCTTGTTAACCTTACTGCCTGTACATGCTGAAATAATGCTTGCAAATAAAAGGGGTAGCATGAGATCGGTAGCAGTATGGTGTAGCAGTCCCAAGTATGCAAATGAGCTCACTGAATACAACTGCCTGGTTTACAACCGGAACTACTTTACGGAGTAAAGTGCATATCTCATTTACATACTTGGGAGTGATACACACGACCCTTACCATGAGATCAGTTAAAAGACACTGTTTAAAATTGCCCCATATAATAAGTGTATGTAAAATAAAAGCAAGTAACAGCATTGAAATCAGAAAGTATCATTGGAGATGTTAGCACAAATTTAATTTTAAGCTTTGCACTATCAAAAGTTGCAGGCTTTTTCTTCATGAAACTTTGAAAAACTCAAAACACGGTTGGATGCCTACATGTATCCATTATCACTAACCTTTAATTACACAATTAATTGGACAAAAACTTATCAAAGAAGGGTCAACATTTTAAAAAGTTGTATCACAGCATACAGTCTTTTGCACAATTAATCGAACAAAATTTATCAAAGAAGGGTCAAAATTGTGTTACAAAGTTGTATCACAGCATACAGTCTATTTATATGATGCAGCAGGTCTATCTCTTGCCATTTATGGTAAGAGGGGCAGGATTCAGTTTGGCATTTGTACTCGGAACTGAATAATGTCCGTCCGTGACAAAATTTGTGTCCGTCCATGACAACTTTTTAATCACTGATTTAACTTATTATTGACGCCATTGTTAAGTTTCATTTCTACATGAGAAAGGGGGTATATAGAGGAGATAGCTCACTATGTTTTTATTTTTTCTCTCTTTCCTTGAAAAAAGTTGTACAATTTTAAAACTTTTTTTGCGTCACGGACGGACAGCTCTGCATCAAAAAGTTATCACAAGGGCAGGGTAATTACTTCCCAGAACTTTTTTTCTAAAATATATTTCTTATTTAATGGATAAATGTGCCATCTATCAATTTTTAATTAAAACAATTGAAAATGTTTCATTAACATAAAATATGGCAAGGTCAACTTCTACTAAGAATGTCCGTCCATGACGCATCTTGTTTCTACCCCTTGGGCAATAATGGACTGTTCCGAAAACTTTTTCGCATTTTTTCTTCTTTTTGAATGCAGTTTCAGTAGCCAAGATGTTGTCCAATATTGTGAGGTACATTTCAATATCAATATCAAAACATCATAACATGTGCTCACTGCTGTACCAATGTGAACCTTGAACCGATCACCCTCTGCTATCAAAGTGCCAAATTCTGCAACCTTTGAATATAACCATCACACTGGTTTTGGTATCTTGTGATCCTTTTTAATTACTAAGACTGAAAAATGATGACATACAATTTTTCTTACTATTTTGTAAGTATTTGATACCATTTTGTCATGTAAATAAGTGGCAATTTCAAAGTTCTTCAACATCTGTGTCCGTCCGTGACGCTAACAAATTTCCGTCTGTGACACAGTTTGTTACAGGTCTACCCTTCTCCTGTAAAAAATAAATCTGTTTTCAAATGCTGTGTATCAAACCATGTATCTCACTTACTATTTGACCTGGAAAGCTTGAGGAATATGGAATTGTTTAAATAGAAATTAAGAAGAAGTACTAAAGGTCCGGAGAACCCTATTTCTATCTTGTCCGTAGTGTTGGAAAAAGACTAATATCTTGACTGCTTTTTATTACTAAGACTGAAAATTCATGACTTAACATTTTTCTTACTATTTTGTAAGTATTTGATACCATTTTTTCATACTAAAGTGTAAATAAGTGGCAATTTCAAAGTTTTTTATGTAGTAAACATTTGTGTCCATCCGTGACGCTCAAAAATATCCGTCCGTGACAAAGTTTGTTACCCTACCCCTGTAAAAAATAAGAAATATTTTCAAATGCTGTGTATCAGATATTCAAACCATGTAGCTTACTTACTATTTGACCTGGAAAGCATTGGGGAATATGGAGTTGACTAGATAGAAATTAAAAAGAAGCACTAAATGGTAGAGAACCCTATTTCTATCTAGTCCGTCCGTGACACAAACATTTCCGTCATTCTATTTTTAGTAACAAACCACACCTTATTTTTTTTTGTGTATTTCAATAAAGTTGATGATTCTCTATAACATTAAACATAAAAAGTTGAATAAATGTCAGTAGTTACTTTTTACAAACTGTTTTTCGCTCATGTTTTGCACAAATGTCCGTCCGTGACAAACCGATCAGCCTCTGTAGCATAGTGGCCAGCTCTAGGGTTAGATTAACTGTTTTGGCAAAGTCGTTGATAAAGATATTTAGTATGGAGTTATTCAAGCGCCACATTTCTTACACGTTGCTGATCCCCATACTTCTTACAAAATTTAAACAATTGAGCGATTAGCATTTTAAATTAGGACACCAGATTTTTGTGGGTGCTGTTCAATCTCTAATCGCTCCAGTATTATGTGCGCTAGGGCTGTGAGAATTGAGCGTAAAATGTTGCAACTTGTACGTCGATTCCATGTTGAATGTCAGTACGTCGGTTCCATGGTTACAGACCAAAATCCTATGCGATGCAGGAAGATCATAGAAGCTGTTGTGACTCCTCTTCAATACATATTTTTGGGAATAAAACTATCAGGGGAGAAAAACGTGTCAAATTAGGTGGGGGGGGGGGGGGAAGTCTGGGTGAAAGATATGCTCTTTTGACGTATACACCATCAAACTAAAACACCCAATGCAATTGTAATATATAAGGACGTATGAAAAAGAATGATGCATGTCCCTTTAAATATCTTCTTTGATATTCAATTGGGTGTGTTAAATTAAACTCCAGCACTAGTTGAACTGCACAGCCTGCTGCCTGCTCGAGAGCGTAATAATATCGGCGCACACGACATGATCCTTAAATCAAATATGTGCCTTGACAGCTATAAAGACGGATGCTCAATGTTTCCTTGATGGCTAACATTTTTTGCAGTTGTCATGTCATAATATTGAATTCATGTTGGAATAGAATATAGATCATAAAGGTAGACGTATCATGGGTGGATGGGGTACATTTATGTGAAGTACACAGGTTAAGCCTGCCTAACACAAGTTATTAGTCGTTAAAAACAAGATCTGAATTTGGACAAAGTTTGCCCCTCCCATGCTTGTAAGATGCAAAATAAAGGCTTTCTAGCAGACAGTTCAGTGCCTTCAGATCTTAATAGAATACTGCGTCTGCATGTTATCGTTTTTTTTCTTGTTTTTACACTGTCCATTAGTCCATAGTTACTAGACATGTTTCATCAATTTACAGAGCTATATGTCGCACTTCTAAATGTCATAGTACCGTTAGTACGTACGCTAGCCATGTCACAGACTAATTTACGTTGAGGACAGGAAACACTTAACAGTTCTGTTTAAAAGGGTGTACAACCCTAGAAACACTTCATATTCATAAGGTTTCCTTCGCTCGATAGTCTTGGGTTTCGTGCTGGGATGTTAAGTTTGAAAAAGTTAGCCATGATATTTATAGAAAGAAAAATTGCAACACACAGTGGAAAGAATAACAAAAATAATTTAAGTTTATTATTTTTACTGCCAAATTTCCTTGATAGTGCTTTAACCCTAACCCATCTAAATCTTACAAAAACTCATAGCCAGAAACTATCTCCATGCACGTGCTGCTGCATTGCCTCGATGACGTCACCTACCGCAGGCATACATGTATGTGGGTAGAAAGTTGCTGCCCGCATATGCGCTGGGAGTTTAGCTCGGTCGATAGAGGGACAGACTTTGGTGCAGATGGTCCCGCGATCGAATCCCGGGGGTTGCTGGGTGATTTTTCGGGTAAAAAAAAAGGTACCTTTTCCCCCTCACCCCGATATATATGCACAAAAACATAGCCGCGGGGGTTAGGGTTAAGAATGATGTTCTAATTTTTCTTACTGGATGTATTACATAATGAAATGCAGATTAATGATACTGAATGAGTGTATCGTCAATACAAAATTGCATAATAACCCTAACCAGTAAAGCTAGTTTTTTGTGCGTATCGGGGGGGGGGAAGTGCTATTTTTTTGACCCGAAAAATCACCCAGCATCCCCCGGGATTCGATCGCCGGACCATCCGCACCCAAGTCTGTCCCTCCACCAACTGAGCTAACTCCCTAGGTCATATGCGGCCACAAACTCCGTGGCCACATATGCCTGCGGTAGGTGACGTCATCGCGGCAATGCAGCAGCACGTGCCTGGAGATAGTTTCTGGCAGTGAGATTTAGTGAGATTCAGTGCGGTTAGGGTTAATGTTTGCAATGGCATGGATATATCAATATTAGTCAAAATGGAATAACATGCAATCCCGCATGCAATGCCCCTCTAATTTTCAAAAAAATATAAATTGGGGGTGTATGGGGAGTTTGTCTCAGGAATAGCTTTCACAAAATATTTGTTGATCTTTCCAAGTCAAATTTTCAGGAAATCTAGACAAGTCTTATCCCATTCAGCTGGTAGCAATTTATTCATAGTTCATATCATGCATGCAAAATGTAATCAAAAAGTCTTTAATATGTTTATATTTTGACTTTTATCGATACAAAATACAAAATAGCATACCCACCGTCCCTCTTCATTTTGTATGCTCCCATATAGCCTTTAGAGAGTAGCTACAATGTATGTGCATACATGTACATAGGCGATTTTACTGTTTATGGTGCATACTGACATTTGATCACTTGGGAAATACTACTTTAAATTGCACCTGCCTTGAGTTTAAAGTATTATAAATGGGGAGGGAGTGAAGGAGGATTTTCTCAAATATAAATGTTGCAATCCTCTTCCATTATTTACACATTGTATGTACATAGGTGATATCAAATTACTCTCTGTGAATGTTTCTATATGAAGTAAGAAACAGGAACCTTGCAATAAAAACACTGTATGGCATTTAGATATGAAATGGTTGAATGAAAGCTTATATTTGTTTTATGCAATTTATGGACAAAAAATAATAATAATGGTTTGGGTTTGTAACCGCATGAGGCCAAATACGAACGTTAACCAATAGTTTAACCGCATGAGGCCAAATACGAACGTTAACCAATAGTTTTTCGTATAAAATGAACAATAAGAATTGTCTGAAATGCCCCCAACTTATGGTTAAAAGTAGCCCAAAATTGACCAAAACATAGACAAAATAATTAGGCTACTAATACTGTTGTGTAGTACTAAATCATGAATTGATACCACTCTCTGTTATTGCTACAGTACAGCTGTGATAGCATGAACTCAATTCATAGCCTATTTAGTATTTGGCTCAAAATTCTATCAACTAGTCTCAAAGCATTTATTTTTCAAATCCAATTGATCTTGAACTTGAACAAAGGCAATACCATTCAACTTAACACAATCAAGTGTCTACAAATACCACTATTGTTACCATCTATTGAAGGTAAGGCAGTTCACAATTGGGGAATTATGACCAGCCATTGAAAGTAGGCAGAACAAATCAATGGACAACAAAAAATAACATTGGTTATGGTTATATTGTCACCCAATGCCAAAACCAAGGTCAGACAACTTAATACAGGTATCACAAAGCTAAGACAATATTTTGCAATGCTCAAATGCTACCCAATACCTATAGTCCTTATACCCCTATGCACCATTATTGCAGATTCATAACCCTAACTCTAGTACACCACACTGCAACAGATTTGTTTTCAGACCCCAACATTTTGTTTTCAGACCCCAACATTTTGTTTTCAGACCGCCCCCCCCCCCCCTGGGATTTGAACAACAGACCTCCAGCACCAGAGCCCAGATCCTAACCACTACACCATGGCTGTCAGTCACACTCGGCTCAGTATATTCGTTTCATTATATAGTCTGGGTCCATTTTGTAGCCCAAAAACCTGCACGCCAGGTTATAAAAACATTTTTCCGCACAGTTGCCATGTGGTGTAGTAGAGTTAGCCTAGTTAGGGTTATTGTGATGAAAATTACAAAATTTTGGAATGAAAAAATAAATAAAAAATTTGCTGTTTAATGAAGACAAAAAGTGTCCCTCAATGGATTTTGATTGACGAACCATACCCTAAACTGGAACTGTCACAATGTTATTTGCATTTTTGTCTATTTACCCATATTTTTAATACGGTTGGATATTTTAACCAAAATTCTGCCACTTTCAATGATGTGTTAATCTAATAATAATGCTTTTACATCATATTTATAATAATTTTACACCTTCACTAAATTGCGCTTTTCACAATTATACCATAATTTCCAGAATATAGTTTTAACACAGGTTTTAATGACCACAATGAAAAATGAAAATAAATATAAAATTGAAAACAAAGAATTCCAGTTATAACACCACATGACCTCTGCATGACCTGTCCTGGCCTAAAAATTAACTGGGAAGTGTTACTTCACCCTGTGTAGTGAGATATGCAGATATTGATCGCATCTCCAAGGCATGATAGTGATGCTGATTTAAAGCAATCATTTCCTGTAGAATTCAATGGAATTCAGCAATGTTTTGTTTTCTGAATAGATCAATATTTGTGAGGCAACGAAAAAACCCGCCCTGCTGTACTTTTACAGGCCCTACTGATCTTTTCTTTTGCCAATTTCTTTTTTGTTGTTGATTTTTTTTGAAAATTCTTGATTCGGCAGCACCCCCTTTCAAGTTTCCGACTCGTGTCTTGCATGTTTATAAATATGACATTGTCATTGTATTGAATAAAGGGTATTCAATTATGAATTGGTTTATTACTTTATTCTGATGTTAATATACTTAAATATTGATTAGGCTATATTAAAAAAATCTTTTGTCTCAAAGCTCTTCAGTTTTTCAAAACCTAATGCAGAATGGTTTTTTAATGCGGAATAGTTTGGGGTTTCTTTTAAATATAAAATATTGAAATCCTTGTAAAAGTGACCTTTTGTATTTAAAATGATGTGATCAATGAAAATCTGACAAATCTGTAACATTTTGGAATTTTTAAAAATATTAACAAAATTGTTGTCTTCTTTTTTCTAATGCACATCAATTAACTAACACGCGCGGGAGCTTTGAGACAAATGATTTTTTTAATATAGCCCCAGTGTAGTTATTACCACACCCAAAATGATCATTGAGGAAAAATGCCCTGTTCCCATATCACACATTTAATGCATTGTTATTTTAAAAATTGAAAGAAATATTGGCTGATTGATTTTTATAAATATTTCATTATGTAGGATAAGCGCTCATGCAATTATTGGTTATATATAGTTCAAGGTTATAAATGAAAGGCCTGTAACTAAAATTGTCACAATTTGAATATTTGAGCGCAAATAGCCGTTGAAAATTACCAGCTGATTGATTACTTTAACGTGACAGACAAAAACTTATAATATGTAGGACTGCAATTTTAATTCAATGTTTTATATTGAGAAAAAATGGGGCTCCGGATACAAATAAGCAAAAATGGTAACCACATACATGTATGAATGAAGCATCTTCATTGCTATGGATGGATCCATGGACAAGTACTTTTTTCAGTTTTTCTTACCCAATATCATAGGATATGTTAAGTTTAATGCTAAAAATTAAAAAACAAACAATTTTTCTGTTTATTCATTTTTAGTTGTTCTTTTCATTTACGTTTCTTATTTTCCTTTTCTTTCCCTATTGTTTTGTTCATTTTCTTTATTTTTTATCTAATTTTATTTTTATTGTTTTAAAATATATTTTCTATTCCTTTTATTTCATGTGTGTTAACCTACTTTGAACAAACAAATACATCTCACATCCCAAGCTGAAAACATTTGACCTGAATATTATTTAGAACAAACATTGATAACCACCCGTTGCTAAATTATAAATATGCAGATTCCCACTACACAAACGGTCATGTTTCATCATTTGATCAAAGCATTAGATACTTGGTTTCCAGCAAGAGGATGAAATGTTTACATTACATCTAAGTCAAAACCACCGTTCCTTTTACAATATTCAGTTTTGTTAAAGGAATGGTGGCTTCTCCTTTATTACACAGGGTGTCCCAGAAGGATATATACTGTGTTTGACCAAATAATAACAATATAAAAACAACATTGCAATCAAAGTCTAATGGGGAACATATTTCCTACTGATTCTGTTCATTTCATCCAAATATCTTTATCCGTTCCGATATGGCATGATTGAAAATGGATGAAAACCTGCTTTTCACTTTCAGCGTATTTCAATTGATAAACTTACACAAAACTTTTATACTGCCACTAGACTAGTATGATACATCACTCAAGTAGAACAATTCCCCAACACCATTCAAATATTGCTTCATAAACATAACCAATAGTTGATATCTATTCATTTCAAAGTGGAAATCAAAAGAGGACACAACATTACAGGCTGCATTGAGCTTTGTGCTAAACATGATTGGTCAATGATTTTAAAAGAGGTCATTTTGGTCAAACTTGGAATCCACCATGTTTACAAAAAGCTAGTCCATAATTTATGTCAGAAACGTCCCATTTTCAAAATTCAAAATTCATAAGAAAGCTAAATATAATTTATGTAGATTTTAGAATCATAACCACTTTGCCCAATAACAATGGCATTGATAGCTAAATAAATGCATCTTTCCTGGTATAAATCATTCTGGGGACACCCTGTAATACAATTATTATACAATCAAAAGGCTTGCACACTCCATTCATTGTTGTTGTAGACATAAGCAACTATTGTCACCTTATGTAAACTGACAACTGAAGTACATTTGCAAACAAGAGATGTGACAGTTTTACATTCCTACTCTATTCAGTGGTCAACTTAAACAGAAGTAAATGGCATGTTCTTCATGATATAGGCCATCAATCTATCAATCATTGTCTGCATTGCATGACTACAGATGTATAATTGTAATTAAAATAAGAGTGTACATTGCTGATTCTTTACCTATTCATTGAGAAGTTGCAAGCAAATTTTGGCTTTTATTAATTTTGAAATTTTGATTTGAGCCCCACCAGCTTTAAAAGTATGCCCTTGGTTAGATAATGTAAGAATTTCTGCATAAGGTCATGTTTTTTAACCTGGGACCCAATTGCGTTACATTGTAAAATTTAGACAAATTACATGTATTTTTAGTTATGGCAGTATAAGTCAAAAAGTTTACATTGGAACTATGTAAAAGTATATATATTATGAAAGTATATACTATGGCGATCGCAAATATAGTACATAAGTCGACATATACAGGGTGACCCATATATTATACAGGGTGTAACAAGCAAAATAAGTAAGAAAATTGAATTCACAAATGGGTGTCAGCTGTGAACATGAAGTGATGATTAAATATTCTGACACATGTAAAGTATAGTTGATTAAATTACCCACCCACCCACATACAACTTTCATCGGACAGTCACTATTAATGTGTGCATATAGGGTGGTCAAAAATGCACATTTATTTTGTTTGAAAACATTGTCATATTAATTAATGCTAGAAGTTGAATATGAAGGAGTACAATTTGACTGATTATCATCTTAATTTAGCTTTATACCATTACCAGACACATTCACAATGCATTTCCTTTCAATTAAATCTATTAATTTGATATACAGGGTGTCCAAAACATTATATTTCAAAGATACCGAATTCCGTTTCCCCTTTTATTTTAAAATCATTGAATATTGTACTGTGAAATAATTTCCCAAGCATTATCTTGTGTAATTCTTGTTACTTATCATGTTCTTTTAAAGATAGGAACTCATACATTATTAGGAATGAAATTTGCACTAGATGGTTCTCATATTCCGTTCAAAAACAACTACAAACCCAGTCCATTTCCACCTTTTGGACAACTTTTAATTTTTAATTAAAACAATAACTGTCATTTTATGTTGTGAAATAATTAGTGATCCAGCACTCCTGTCTCCAGCAGGCAATTTGTAAATGAATTTATCTTGAGATATGACCTAATTTTAATATGTTGAATGTATAAATTTTAAGTTGCGCGAATACCGCAAAATATATTTGTTGAATGTAATTAGTAATTTGAGAATAATTAGTTATCAATTATAAATTTAGACTAATTGCAGACTGTAATTTGGGTCTGATATTAGGTATCAGCTATAGCAATAACTATGAGCCCCTTGATATTAGTGTTAGGATGATATTTTACTCTATATATCATTTCCTGTACAGCATACCTCCTCCTCCTCCTCCTCCGCCACATCCTCCTCCGCCACATCATCCACCCCGACTAATTATGCTTAACGAACTATAGTAATTAGCAGCAACAAAAAACTTCTTTTTTTTCTACTGAAATTAAATGGCCACTAATTAACTATTAAAATAAAACCAAAATGGGGTCTATCTGACATTAACTTTACAAATTACATGCATTTTATGACCATAATAGAGCAAAAATGTAACAAATCCACCTTTTATTGGTACCCAGTATAAAAAACATGACCATAAATAGGCACTTTATATGATCCCTTTAAGAAAACAAATATTAGTGCATGTCTGTGCTGTAAGAGCAACGCAGCCGAAAGATCCTCTGTTTTTCTCAGGTTTTATCCAATCTAAAGTATGCTCTCTCCTATAAATATAGATTTTACCAAACAACCAGGGTGCCATATATTTTTCAGAGAGGATTTCCTTTTAGTTCACCTTTGACCAATCCAATTTTCACATGTAATGGTAGCCCCGCCCCGGACATGTACATGTTATATATTTTATGATGAGACATATACATAGTCTCATTGGATTCCATGTTTGATCATCACCATACAACATGCAAAAGAATGTGTGGCACAACGAAATTCCTGATTAGTATAAATGTACTGTATGCAACAATTGGCAAATTTCCCATGATCAAGGTTGCAGGGTCATGTCTCAACTCAATTTGTATTGAAAAGGGTTATTCTAATTACAGCAATCCAAAATACTTACCTATGACGAATCCAATCAATCAATCAATCAATAATAATAAATGCCAAATAAATGCCATAATAACAATATATGGTACAGACCCTTTTGTTTATAATAGTGATCAACCTAAAATAAGGCAAGGACTAGCTTTTTATTTGGAGATAATTACTTTTTTTTATTAAATGCTGTTAATGACAAGTGGCAACTCATAATAATTACCTCTAAAAATAGAATGTTGCCATTTTGTTCTATCTCTACACAAATGTTTAACACTTTAATTTTTAGACAACTTTCCTTTTATGGATTTGAACATCCTCGATCAGGATCTATGATTTGAATCATGACGAGAACAGGATAAAAAGGGGCTTTTCCACCCTGATCATTTTGAGGGATTTTTGTTTTTGAAAATAAACTTCTGTGAGATTATCAAGTGCACTCACAACTGCGGATCGAACCCAGACCGCCATTATGGGAGTTGGACCCCATATCTACTTTGCTCTGGGTCATCCGTCATGCTCCTCAAACTCAATAGGTGCATGTAATGTAAAATTGGGGGGAAACCTACCCTGTAGTGTTTAACGGGCAAACCGACACATTTTTTCTTTGAATTTTTCAAAACTGTTCGACATTATGATTTTTCAAAAAACCTTTTGGGCGGAAATTTTGAGAGAAAAGAAATTAAAAAAATTAAAATATGTTTTTTGTTGTTCTTGAAAGTTTCAACAATTATTGAAATTCACCAACATGTTCACGCAAACACTGAAGAAACAGAACAAAAAACAAAACCCAACCCAAGTTTGGTTTTGTTTGTTGCCTTAGCACGCTATTGCTACAATAGTTTTTGCGCTTGAATATCTTACAATGTCCATGTTTTAATAGTAAAATTAGCATATATTCGAGGATTCAACAACATGCAAAATTATTCAACTTTGGGAGAGCAGGCATGACACTGTTCCACACTAAACTAAACTTTCAATCTACATTGTAATTTAAAGATTTCAACCTGTCATACCAAAAAGATACTAACATCAATTTTGTTACAAGATCCTAGGCTATTTATTCATCACATACTTTACACACCATCAAAATTAAACCACGCCAATTAATGCTGCTAGAATTGGCAACTGACCTGACCTTTGTAGGAATTCAATTCACTTGTACCTGCTTGAGTTAAATTCATTCATTCATGCAGATCCCGCCATCACAACTCCCTACCTTCTCTCTATTCTCCCTCCTAAATGTCCTGGGGTGAAATAAGGTGACTATTGGGTCAATAATATATTTATGAACAAAGTGGTTTCAAAAAGCTTGAGTTGTAATGTTGGGTGGCTAGGTTCATGGTGGGATACACTCCACTTGATGTAATGTTAGGAATACAAAGGTTTTTAAAGTAACAGCAAAATGTGTAGCAGCAGGTAGATCTTCTTTGAAAAGTTCTTTCAAATTCTGATCTCATAAATGTAATAAACTCAGTTCCCCAGTCTATAGGCTATTCCAAAGTCTAATACCAAGATATCATATTGTTGTGGGTGTCTAGGGCCAGGGGGCTGCCATTTTCTTTGGTAGGAGTCTCAAATTTCCAGGAGTCATTTTTTTAACACAGGAAATAGGAGGGTCATGAATTAATACAATTGTAAAAGGGGAGTCAAAACAAAATTTTAGATAAAAAACCCAGAAAATATTAGCAAACTTTGCGCGCACTTTGTCTATGTTCCAACATTGTAAAACAAAAATAGGGTCATCCACCCTAATTTAGTTTATTTTCACATCAACTGTTTCCCACATAACCCAGGCCTAAACTATAGACAGTGTTATATTAATGCTATATGGACATCATTCCAACAATGAGTGTGTACTTGTGTGCATGCGTACATTACATGCATATGAGCGTATGCACATTGCACAACAACAACACGGTCGCATGAAATAGCTTGAATTTCGGCCATAGCATTAAATGACAGTTGACTACATTGTATCTCGAAGTACAGAATTGTGTGAATGTTGTGGGAGGTGAGTAGGGGGACATAAAAATAATCCCTTTCGTTTAGGGGGGTCATAATAATAATAATAATAAAAGCATTTATATAGCGCCTAGTCAAAGGAGGTCAATGTGCGTAATACAAAGTTAACAAAATCAAAACAATACACAGCAAAAACACATTAAAAGGAATACTTTAAGTAAAATGCCTTAATCCACAACTTAGGTTATACACAACCATAACATATAAAGCGAGTAAAATACATATTTTAAAATTAAAAACATCATTAAAAAAACAGTAACAGTTTTAAGCATGAGGCAAAGGGGGGCAATTAACTGGCTGGAAAGAGGTGCGTTCTCAGGCTCTTCTGGAAAATAGCCATGGATGTGGATTGGCGGAGTCGCAAAGCCCACGTCACCATAAGTCCGTTTAGTGCTGTATAACCAGAAGTATTCTGTCATTACCGGATCTCAGGTTCGGCCTAGATGGAATATTATAGCGGCAAAGAAACTCACTGAGGTAGCTTGGAAGGAGTCCATGAATGCTCTTAAATGTTAGAAGTAGTATTGTAACTTGAAAATGACACGTGATTCCAGCGGTAGCCAGTGAACTTCCCTCAGGAGCGGAGCTGATGGTTGTCTCCTGTCAAGCCTAAAGATGATTTTGGCAGGGCGGCTCTAGAGTGTTTGGAATCTTGTTCTTTATTAACAGTAATATACCGTAGAGCAAGGAGTTTACTTAGTCAAGACGGGAGGATAGAATTAGTGAATGAGTGAGATGTTGGCAGCTTTCAGGCATGATGAATCAGCAAATTCTGTATACATATATAATTATGTTAGGCAGACGGAAATTGACAGTTGTAAGTATGAACTTAACATGACACGCAATCGTCATCGCTTGATCAAACACAACACCAAGGTTCGTAATAGATGGAGAGCGATAAAATGACAACGATAAATGACATTTTTGGGACCGCCCCCTACCCATATTTGTTCAATATAATGTGAAAAGGGGAATTTTAATGATTTTTGATTTGATAATTATAGCTTGTATTTATTGTTTTTAAACTTACAATTAAGCATAGTAATTCCCTAATAAAATGTATAGTTGTACAAAAAGTGTTAGTTTAGTAATATTTTTGGAAATGAATCTGAAAAGGAAACATTATCAAACGAAGGGAAAAGAACAAGGCCTATATAGGGTGAACCGTGAACAATGGGTCAACTCAAACTAGAGGGAACGAGCGGTTGGTCAAGGAAAAACTCTAAACAAAGAGAAAGCAATCAGGACAAATTATTCATGCATCATCAAAAAATTGCAAATGTACAAATAATACAAAATGAATAGACAAAAAAACTCTGCTAATACAGCACTACTCCCAGGGGCGTCCCCAGACCCTTTTTATTGGAGGGGGCGGGGGGGGGGGGGGGGGGGTTCCCGCCAGCAGCTGAAATCTTGATAAGTGGGAGGGGGGAGGTGGGGGTAGCGATGACGTTTTTCTAAACCCGGCTGAAAAAATTGCATGGTCAAAATCGCAAATGTACCAACGGAAGCTCGTGTGTACATGTACCATGCCTTTGCCGACAGATTTAATGAATGGGGGGGGGGTGACACCCCCTCTGGAGACACCCTTGACTACTCCTATTAAACGTTAATGAAATTGACAAATAACACCCCTTTTTTCAATAAGACGTCAATGGCCATGAGGTTAAATCATGACCCTTTTGAAGTTGCTGATACATCAATCATTAGATTACATGTAGTTTAAAAATATTTTGGTTTAATTCCTCAGGATACAATTTTATAAAGAAAAAAACAAGGGGCGATTGCCGACTGTTGAATCCAACATCACAATGATCAGGCCTGGAAAAAATGTTGATTTCCCAGCAAGCTAACCCAAATTTCCCTCCAAAATGTCCCACCATTTCTGATGTAGTCCTTTATAGAATTTGGGAGAGCAAGATTTCTCTCCAAAAGCCAAAATTTCGTTCCAAATATGTCCAAATTTCCACGCAAGGAGCTTCTTAAATTTGCCCATTTTATCCAGGCCTGCATACATTCATGGAAAAAATGCTAAACTGTAATCAAGTCCACGATCGAATAAAGCGTAACAACACTAATTAATTTCAAGCAATGTTTGAATCTACTCTAGGATGGAAATAGGATGTATAAATTGTATACATTATGTTGCGTCACGCAGTTGTGCCTAAAACAAAAAGTTAGCTTGAATTTCCAAAATTAGGCCCAGCATTAATTTCCAGTAAAAAAAAGAAAGTGTCACTTTTCAAAGACAAAGTAAGGATCGGTCGACTGAGGACAATATACAATCATACATTTGTTGACTGAATCTCAGAGAGGCTAGTTAGTAATCGGCTAATCACAATAAAGAAAAAATTGTGTTTACTTACAAAAGTGGCATTCTTTGAGTTAGGTACAACATGAAACAGCCAGTTGTATTCAATCAATCAAGATTCGGTCTATTCACTCCAAAATTCCACAATCAGTAGATAGAATAATCCTTAATAGTTTATGTTGATCACCAAAATGTCAAATAAAATCTGCTATAAACACCAACACTACACAGCAAAGCGATCAGCTTTATTCATTTTTTAAAGCAAAAGCTCGAAAATAAATTAACCATGAAAATACATGGCAAAGAAAACTGCGTCATTTTAAATTTTTCACACTTTAAAATAGCACATTGTGAGCAGTAAATGTTCGACGATTATTATAGTGGTTTATCAACGCAAATTTCAAAGCAGAGATTATGGTTTATAATAGACTCACAGACTTATCTATTTTGAGTCAATCCCTACAGCTGAGCGATAGGTAGGATCCACGAAATCAAAATAGTGCTACAGTGTTGCTCTCGCCGGGTGTTTTGTTGTTTTTCACGATCCGTTCGTTATCTTTATTTTACGGACAAGAACAACACATAAAAATCAAATTTGCCAAATAGTTTATGTATCATCTTTCATGTTCAGGTAATCCATAAAGAGTCTCAACATGATTTAATGCAGAACAACACGATTTCGACGTTCAATTTCACAACAGTTTTTGCAGAGAATAACTCCTTAATCGACTAACCATGCTAACGGCTCGCATCCAAAAATCATCTGCTACGTCGCTGGCGAGTGGCGATCCAACTGATTGAATTTTCAGTGACCCGTGAGAAAAAGAGCTCACAACATAACCTTTCAACTTTGACCTACCAGGAAATCCCGATGGCGCGCATGTTTAATATTATCCATAAGGCTGACATTACTGTTGAAATAAGTTGTGTGTTGATGGGGTAAAATAATGCTCCCCTGAGGCGATAAAATATGTCTTAATTTTTTGTCCCATCTTCCTATATGCATTTGGCAAGATGGGACGCCATTGATTTACTATGGGCTGACAGTGCTGGGGCAAGATGGAACGCGGGGGAAGATGGGACACAGAAAGACTTTTATCATGAATGTAACCTTGTCCCATCTTACAATGACGCACATTTTCTCCCGGGGGGGCCAGTCAAACATAATGGTGTACACAGGCGTGACCAAATATTTTCCAGACACCCCCTAAACAAGTTTTACCCTGCAAGCAAAATTACCCCCTAAACAAGTTTTTAGCGCGCTTTCCTTGCAAATTTTGACCCCTAAACAAGTTCTTGCCAGAATATGACCCCTAAACAAGAACGGGGATAACATTCTTCTGGGAACGGGGAACAAAACAAGTTACCCTAAACACGTTCGACCTGTATTTTAAGCCACCCTTTTTCTTGAAAATCAGCGTTTTTGATACCCTTAACGCGTCACGCGCGTGACGCGTTCTACACTGAAAAACACCCCTTTTTACGCGTTCGACCTGTATTTTAAGCCACCCTTTTTCTTGAAAATCAGCGTTTTTGATACCCTTAACGCGTCACGCGCGTGACGCGTCCAACACTGAAAAACACCCCTTTTTACGCGTTTTTTTGGTCACGCCTGTGTACACCATTATGTTTGACTGGCCCCCCGGGCATTTTCTGAAGAAAAAAACACCCACTTTTTAATCATCTTGGAAGGAAACAGTAGCAAATTTTTGACTTATTTGATAGAAAGTTGTTTTGAAGCCCGGTTTTGAAGTTATTTTCCACTTTGAGAAACTAAAATCCGGGGCATTGGTTCATAGATATTTAGTGTCAAGTCTTGACCTAGGCCTATGCTTGGTAGCATTGGTGAAATGCCGCATCAATTTCGACCCTCTGAGTGTTCCGTTTCATGAAGGATGATAATTAAAATTGGTTGCAAATTTAAATAGACATGAAATCAAAGCTTTTTTGTTACAAAAAATGGGCAAAATTTGACTATTTTAACTGGTAAAAAGTTTTCCCGAAAATCACTGTCCCATCTTCCCCCGCGTCCCATCTTCCCCCGCGTCCCATCTTCCCCCGCGTCCCATCTTCCCCGCGTCCCATCTTCCCCCGCGTCCCATCTTCCCCCAGTGTACCCTACGTACCTCACCCGATATCCGGTCCCGGATCCGATCAGTAGTTCACGATGTCGGTCGGTCAAAATCAAAACTGTGCATGCCAGTTTTTTGAAAGAAATCATCCATGTGTAAAATTACTATTTTAATATACAAAATATACATTCAACGCTTTGAGACGTTCTGATTAACTTTAATCAAGCATATTTGTTGGGCATAATTCTGTTACTCCTATTTGTTGATAGGATAAAGCAAATGAGACACAACAACCGGCATTTGAAAGTTTGTCATCTTGAAGTTCATATGTCAATTAGTAAATACCCACTGATTATTAAATGAGAGACAGGCGCGGCTCTTTCCACATCTTTCCATAAAATTGGCACAACTCATTTTGAGTAGGCCCTACTCGTGATTAATCAAGCATATCGCAGAATGCGAAGAGCAATTACAATACTAACGGCATTCGAAAGCCAATTAAATCATCTTTAAATTTAAGATTATACTATATTACAGCCAAATATACACTGAGCAATCAATGATGGCAATGACGGGAAACACGTCGGCACCCTTTTTTATAGTTTGTTTGATGTTGAACAAATCAAAGACTATACATTTGCCAAACAAAAATTCGCGTTTCATAAATAAACAGGCATATTATGCGATCTTTTCCATGGGATGCCCTCTATCCTTGATTTTTTTAAAAGCAGATTTAACATTTCTGATCATAAATCATAAATATAATCTGAGTACAGAGCGATACGATCCCGGATACGAGTCCAAATTACTTAAACATCGATGGTTTAAAGAGGTTGAAAATAGATTGTTCTGCTGCAGGACAGTTTATTTTCATTCTAAATTCACTCTAAAACCATGATTTTGAAGTAATTAGGAATCATATTACCCTGTTACTCAGAACGTATTTATCAGAAATGTAAATCTGCAAGAAAATCTGCTTTAAAAAAAAAAATCAAGGATGGGAAAGATCGCATAACATGCCTTTAATTTACATGTTGATATATTACTTTAAATTGGTCTAAAATGTCTAATTCAGAACGGGCCTCGACCTTGGTTATATACACTGTTAAAACGCTGTTTAAAATGTTAAACAACCACAAGTTAACCAGTGAATCGCTCAACGTTGTTTAACATTTTAAACAGTAGTGCTCAATTTTTTTTAAACAAGTTGATTACATTTTGAGCAACATTGTAAACAACGTTGCTATAGCGATTCACTGGTTAACTTGTGGTTGTTTAAAATTTTAAACAACGCTTATATATAATAGTGTATATTTCATATAGGCGTATACGCAAATTCTATAAGGTTTCCAGAAAGTGTAAACATGATCACATGATCCCAATATGATCACAACATGATCACAATATGTTGTAAAGGTTTTTAAACCTTTACATGTAGCTTAAAAGCTACATGTAAAGCTCCTCCAAATAAGTTATACACCTAGCACAAAAAGCCCCTGACCAAGGGCTTTGTTGTTGGCTAATCTAAAATCAATAATCGTACAAAAAATCTGAGATATATACATTAAATGGGCACATTTCCGTAGGTTGATACCTCATTCATAAAGATCGAAATGATACTTTTGATTATGATCAGGGGCGGACTGGCCACGGTGGCGTTTTGGCGATCGCCACATGGGCCGCTTGATTTTGGGCCTCTCAGGGCCGGTTACTAAAGTTTTGGGCCTCTCAGGGCCGGTTACTAAAGTTTTGGGCCTCTCAGGGCCGTTTACTAAAGTTTTGGGCCTCTCAGGGCCGGTTACTAAAGTTTTGGGCCTCTCAGGACCGGTTACTAAAGTTTAGGGCCTCTCAGGGCCGGTTACTCAAATTTTTTGACCGTGCGAAATTTTTTGACCCTTTTTTCAGGGGATTTTCAGGGGGAGCAAAAACATATTAATCAATTAATTTTATATGCTAATAAAAGTCATGTTTGCAGGGACGTTTGTTTGTGTTTAAAGTATGGATCGTCTTACCTCCGGATGATCGAGTTATCGAGTAGGGGAAGGTGGGGTAATGGCGGACACATTTTGTCAGAGAGGTATAACACACATATAATACGTCATATAACAATAAAAATCATGTAAACACAAAGCACTGTGATGGTTCTACCTTTTATCAAGTTTTTATCAACTCATCATTTTGAAATTCGAAGCTACGACGCAATAAAAAAATGGCGTCGTCCGGCATTACCCCACACTCTGGGGGTAATCCCGGACCGTATTTTTCAATGGCAGCCCTCTTTTTTATTGGAATACAGTATTTCAATGGGAGTTAAAAAATACCCTTTTTAAAAGTGTAGCAGAAATCAAAGAACAATGTCACATATTTATATGGTCAACAACTATTACCGATTTATGATGTTAAATTGACCACGCCCATATTGGTTACCATGGAAACGATACATGTCCGGGATGCGATTTTTTTTTTACTAGTAAACATTTGTATGGGCTCACATGTAAAATCAGTTAGAATTTTTTAATTTTTTTTAAAAAATCATTTTATTCAGTGAGTTTTGCTTTATTCCGTATTAAAACGAAATAAATAAATTTTTCAAATGTTTACTAGTAAAAAAAAAATCGCGTCCGGGATTACCCCAATCCATGTACAATGTATGGGCACATCCTCTCTTATCATTATGCTCATCATTGTGACTCCGAATTCATTTTTTTTTTATCAGAAGGTATCATACATTAAATTAAAAAAATAATAAGACTTTGTTTTCCTTGATGTAGAAATACCAGTTTCAAAGAGAAAGTAATGCACCAAAATATCAACTTGCCCAAAAAGTGATTTTTGTAATTCTCGCGAGAATTTGCGAGACAACCATCCCATTTAGGTTTTGTGTGATTTCAATGGAGAGGCACCTAACATCATAGGGTGGCAAAATACCACCTTCTTTCACCTGCCTTTAGATACAGCCCTGTCCGCGATTACCCCGCGTCCGCCATTACCCCACCTTCCCCTATCTATAAGCCTACTGCATTCTGTCCACGATGTTTCACATTTTTATGTCCGGAAGGATCGAACCTATAACCTTTCACAATTCTGCATTCAAATGAATGTGATATTTTGAGCATTTTGTTATCAAAGACGATTATCTGGTATTTTACTTGTCGGAGAGAAGCAAGGAAACGCTTTTATTAGTTTTTGTGTGTGCTAAAATGTATTTAAATAGACATTATTTTTGATCACGTTTTAATACCATAACCCTAACACTACCATATACCCCAAAATACCACGACTGGGCACGTTGGTACCACCCGGCTGGAAGTTTTTTGATGAAAAAATGGACCCAATACATACAGTCTGGGCAATACACTGCCCAGAACCGTGGTGAAGTGTGGAATCCCTCCGCCTCTGGTGCGAGAGGTCCCTGGATCAAATCCCGGGGGGATCGGGGGGATATTTTGGTCGATTTTCCGCGTTGAAGAAAAAATTCTGAAAAAAAGTGGGGGGAAGTGTTAGGGTTAACAAGCAATTTTCTTTTTCTTCATAAATTTTCTCTAAGTTTTGTTAATATAACCCTAACACTACCATATACCCCAAAATACCACGACTGGGCACGTTGGTACCACCCGGCGTGGAAGTTTTTTGATGAAAAAATGGACCCAATACATACAGTCTGGGCAATACACTGCCCAGAACTGTGCTTGATAGCCGTGGTGAAGTGTGGAATCCCTCGCCTCTGGTGCGAGAGGTCCCTGGATCAAATCCTGGGGGGATCGGGGGATATTTTGGTCGTTTTTCCGCGTTGAAGAACAAATTCTGGAAAAAGTGGGGGGAAGTGTTAGGGTAAGAACATATTCTTATACATTTTTGCTATACGGTTGGATCACCGTTTGTTGAGCATCAAAAAGTTTGTTTGAAATGATTGGCTTTTGTATCATCACAGTGCAGGGGCTTAGAACAAAACAAAAATAATATGTTGTTGATTTTCACTATTTTCCTAGAATTATTTTTTTAGTCATAAATACTCAAGTGTACACTGTTAGAAAAAATGGTGCTTCAGGGGTTCTTGGCTGTCCCGTATATGGAACAGCCAAGAACCCCTGAAGCACCTTTTTTTCTAACAGTGTACCTATATTATTTAGTATTTGAATGTTCGGCTTAAATACTATAAAATCGTCTACAAATGCTATATCGATTACTGTGTGATCCATTCATTTGGTCACTTTTAAGTTAAAAAATCAGCCCAATGCGACTCAGACTACGTAGTTTATTTGGTAGCGAAAGGAATGGCTATTACTGTAAAAATGCAAAACAATAATGAAATGAAGAATATTTTCTTTTTTGAATGTTCTATGAGGAACCTCCCCATCTCTTGAACCTGAAAAATTAAGAACGATTTTGGATAACCAGGTTCTAAAGAGACGAAGCAGGTTTTTTAAGGGTGTCTGAAGAACCCAATTTGGTTCTACTCAAGAACAAATAATTAAGGGTTCTAAATAAAGGACGAAAAGGGTTCTTTAATTTCTGAGAGTGATCAGAACAGCGAGGTTACACTGATGCGGCGATCCGACGACGCGGATGCGGGTCACGCAGCGTTGCGCTACACCTTGGCGAATTCCTCCATGGTGACACGGTGGTTTGTCTATGTAATCTCGCTAACTGATGCCATGACAGTGCGTTCATAAACAGACTACCTACGGGATTACTACTCATGCGCAGAAGTCATGCGTAATACGCCGCGCGTTCAATAATGGATTATGACATCACCGCTTTCATTGTGACATAAACAAGATTTAGTGATGTCAACCCTGTCGTAAACTAGTAAAACCCATTGATGACGTAAAACCAGACTACGTGGTTTGTTTTAGTGGTGTGTGACAGTGTGATCATGATGGCAGGCTCAATTTCTTGGGCGCTTGTTTTTACCATTTTTAGCCTGTTTTACACTATTTCTGTATCTGATATTGATATTCCAGAATATCAACAATGTGTTGATAATGACTGCAAGAGTGAGTAGTTCTAAAAAAATTAAATTAGGCCTAGGCTAACCTATATTAACTTGAATCTCATCATCATATCGTCATGTCATTTGTTTTTTTAAAGTAAGTAAGCTTATAAAAATATAATATTCTATCTATCTATCTATCTTTCTTACTCTATCTATATGGTGTAGTACATTCCGCTTGTTGTAGAGTATATGTCGTACTGTAAGGTGCAAAGGGTGCGATCAGGAACACGATATCCCCTATTTCATGTATTTACAGGTTGAAAAAGTGCAAGTTAAAAAAAAAATGCAAGTATATTTTTGCGACAGGGAGCTTATTAAACGCACGACTATGAAACTTGTATTTAAAACAACTAGGCCTAAACCTTTATTTATTTTATTATCAAATATGCACCGTACGAAGCAGTTTTGAGTTGAATGGGTGGGTACCTACAGTACACTTTTTTTAGCTTTGTTTCATAGCTCTCATACGTCGTGATACGACTCGGTGAGAGCTATGAAATGAAATCATATGTTCGGACGTCACCAATTTTCGTTTCTAGTTTGCCTATTTCTAGAACATTTGTATACACTTACCTGGGTTATGCATGTGCTATAATACTGTTATTGCATCCTAGATAAATTTTCAGCCTCATAAATGCTACTCAAAATGAAATATAAATGATATAAAATCGGCCCTAATCACAGCGAAAATCAAGAACTCGTCAGCAGAAGGAGGGTACGATATGACGTAAATTCGCGGTAATTACGATCGGTTCTGAATAGTTTCAATTAGTCTCGTTCCACATTTTACTCCTCATGGGTGTACGCGTGTGTGTAAACATAGTAAATCACTAGGCGGACAACCAATGCTATGCATGCGATCAACTGTGTTAACAGCAGGTATCATACCTGAGGTATGGTTTTCAATATGATTTATTCCATTGAAATAAAACTACCGGGTTCCAAATTGTTGGCACCAGGCTGCTGTTAGTGAGATTCAGAAAAACGCACGTGACCTGTTTTCCGAAGATTTCTGATCTCAATTTTAAATGATCTATTACCAAACTATACAATGGTAACATATTTGACATTTAAAACCACCCAATACAACAAATTATGTACAATTAGGGTCCTGGGTATGCAGTTTTTATTTACGTAAATACTAGACAGGGAATTAATGCGATGGGCAAACGGAAGAACTCTATTTGATATGAACTCCGCATCGACCCCTATTTCTTTGGCTGATTCCCGGTACCCAGGATCCCTTTTAATGAGTTGTGTGGAGCACATTGATGCAGGGAACAAGCAACCCTGTACGGTGCAAAATCTAATTGTGGAGCCACTGGCTCCTAAGTTTAAAAAAATAGGAGCCCAAATTTGGCTCCCAAGTAAAAAAGATTTGGCGCCAGCATTTCCTGCTTTTTCTGTCCGACAAATTGTACCTGGGATGCGATGCGTGCGTCTGGTTGAAAGATCAACAATTTAAAATAAAAAATGGATTCATATATAAAAAGATCGCCATCAAAATGTATCATTTGAATCGCAAATCCCGGGCGCAAATCAGTCTTATTTTATTCTGCAATCGTTTCATATCTGTATACCTTTCACATCGCGATCGCACATGACATCTCTCACAGAACCAGTTTTCGGCAGCCCAGGGAGTTGCGCAATGGCAATGCGCCTTGGAATATAAAATAACCGCGTGTTACGGCATGATTCACAGGTCATCGCCTCCACGTATTACAGTATGCGTAGTATTAAGTTGACCTTTTGAACCGTGTCTCTAATTACGAGCTTCATTTATTAAATGCCAGCGTGGGAATGAGTGGGAATTTGCGCCAATTTAGGTTCATTTAATAGCCTCGTGTGAGAACTTCGCTTGCCTATACAAATACGTATTTGGAACTGTGTTTTTTGAAACGGATACAGATTTATTGACAAGGCTTTTAGCTTGGCAAAGTATTTGGTGCTGGCGACTGAAAGCTTAAATATTTTATCGCCACTCGCGCTTAGGTTTGAAAAAGTGGTCGCATCAGAAAAAAAATGCTCGCCTATGCGAGTGAATCAGTCGCACCGTACAGCGTTGGGAACAAGCATAAACGACGGCATTGTAGAAAGGTAATCATGGAAAAAATTATAGTCGTTAAAAACCCTCTAAAATCTCCAGAATTCGTGAGCGTAGAATAACATCGATAGTACCAACAGAATCCGTAAGTATTGTTCTATAAGTAAGGATAACTTGAATTTAACTACCAGTAAATTTATTTTTTGTTTTGAAACAAATACGACGTAGGAAGTCAATGCTTGTTTTTGTAGCTAGCAAGTCATGCACATTTTAAACCATTTTAGGTCAAAAAGGGTTTACTTTCATGATGTCCAGTTGCTTGTGTGGGGTTATTTAGACATCAGTAAATACATCTCTGCCCACTTCATACTAAATCGCTGGATTTGAAAGCGATAGAGTTTTCTGCATATTTTGGTCAACTTTTTTCCAAAAAAAAGGTCGCCCTCTATTATAGTCAATGATATAAACATCCCTACCATAGGTTAAATATAACAGAGCTATCTATGAGAGGTAGAGGTAGGGAGTCCAGCGAATCGGCCAATTAGTAATTCGTGTCTGTTTGTGTGTGAAAGTAAGTAGTAAGGGTACTTGATTACTTTGTAAAAACACTTTCTGCGGGTCAAATTAACCACTGAATGAAAAAATCTTCGGAAGGAAGAAGAATATATCTTTCCAATCACACCAATATTTCCCTGAAAGTAATTGCATAAGTTCTTGAAAAAAAGGTTGAAAATCATGCTTCTCGCGACGCTGAAGGTAGGGATGTTCATATCATTGACTACAGAGGGCGACATTTTAAAAAAAAATTGTCGCGATATAATATGTAGAAAACTCTATGTTTACCTCTCTAAATCCAGCGAAAAAGGAAGACACGAACTGGGATGTATTCATTGATGTCTATCTAACCACACACAAGCAACTGGACATCATGATTTTAAATCCCTTTTAAGCTAAAATAGTTTAAAATGTTTATGACTTGACCAGTTTTAGCAATATAAGGCAAACTACTTTTGGTTATAACTTTGTGATTATTCAGCCTGCAGACATGGTTGAACCATCAGTTTTTATTGTAAAGTACTTTGTTTCCATGTATTCCATTTTCAAAGAGATATTTTTATTTTCAAAATTTTATGAACAATACATCCCATCATCAAAATCAGAGACTGGATTTCACAACCAAACTTCCATATGAGAAAGAAATAAACTTCGGTTAATCAAACGAAAATTTGCAAAAATTAGGTCTTTTTTCCCGATAATTTGCGAAAATTTGGTCTAAAATGAAGCAAAACCCCTAAAAATGGGTACCGATTTTTCCAGAATCACCCTTAGAAATGGGTAGGGTTTTGAATCTCCAGCGGCAGACCCCCGACCAAACCAAATCTGAGTACCCCCCCGCGACCGCTGTCCCTATTTTTATTTCATATATAACAACATAAAAGGCATTAGTATCATCAGGGATGGTGCTGGCATGATGTGTCCAATCATTTATGTGTTTTTTTTCAGGGGGGGGGGGGGGGGGGGGGGAGGGGACAATAGGCCTTCAAAATGGAAATTCTAGTGACTCAATTCCCAAGAGATTTATAGGGTCCATCAAATTTGCGTCATGCATGCAATGTATTAAGCTTAAATAGTGTTTTGAATAAACGTTAGTTATGTTACACACAAAACTCCTTGAATTAAAGTACATTCTGAAAACTTTAATGAAAATGCCTTGTCCTTGCTACTTCAACAACTGACAGATATGAAGGCGGAATAACGCAGAAATATATACAAAATCGTTGAGCAAGGCTGACCTGTGACCTATTTTAGCATGTCAGGTCACCTATGCGTAAACCCATATATAAATTTCCTTTCTCATGATGCCAAACAGGACATAAGGTTTACGATTAGTGTACTATATCAATCAAATTATTAGAAATAGCGGTACTTAAATTAGTAGTCATTGATTTTGATAAAATATGTATGATTTTTGTTTGTTTTGTTGCAGTTCCCTTGTCCCATGGTGTGACAAGAAGAGCATTTGACAGTCCTTCAAACGCATTTCTGTCGTATGAAGTGAACGATGAGATCGCTATTTTAGGAAAGAGCAATGAGAATGTGGTATGGTTGGCTCAGGTAAGTAGGACTTACTTTGATTTAGAATAGGACTTATTTTGATTTTATAATTTTTTGACATTGATGGACTTTTTATTGTGGAGGGTGGATGATTGCACACACATTTGGGTTGAAATTCCGAATATTTAACTAAATAAACGGAACAAGAGTATTTCAAAAGAAAATCATTTGATTTCCTCCCAAATAGGCGTTACTCAAGGATGCTTCAAATGAGAACTTGTTAAGGATCCCTGTATTGTTAATTGTTAGCCGATCAGAAATATAAATAAAGTATCGGATTGATTTGTTTGTAATCCTTTATCATAATTGACATTCTGAAGACTAAACCTTTACATCATTCCACCTGAATTGTTCTATCTGTGACATCAGAGATTATTCCAGTGGTTCCAGCATATTTTTGGGCACATCACTCAGATGTTGTCAGCAATTATGTTAGGCAATTATCGAAGCAGGCTGACGATGTGTTGGAATATCAAAATTTGAATCTGTGTAAATGTTGCCTCTACCACTGGTATACACACTGATGCTTCATTCATACATGTGAAGAATTGAACAGTAATGTAACCCACTCCCATACATTGTGGGTGGCCCTTGATTAATTCTTTATTTGGATTTGTTTACTTATACAATTGTGGAACTTCATGGCACATGTTCAAACAATTGACATTTGTATATCACCTTTTCCTCCTTCTTTACTCTTAGTCTTTGAGAACAGGTGGGATTGGTCTCATCAAGAGATTAGATGTTTATGAGAAAAGCATCCTCAATCCACACACCTTTCACCAAATCAAAACTGAGGTAAGTATGCCATGCCAGTGTAAAGGGACAATGCATTCATAATTAGAGCTATAAATCAAAACTGAGGTAAGTATGCCATGCCAGTGTAAAGGGACAATGCATTTATAATTAGAGCTATAAATCAAAACTGAGGTAAGTATGCCATGCCAGTGTAAAGGGACAATGCATTCATAATTAGAGCTATACGTCTATTAATGGGATGTTGTTATCCATATCAAAACTGAGGTAAGTATGCCATGCCAGTGTAAAGGGACAATGCATTCATAATTAGAGCTATACGTCTATTAATGGGAGGTTGTTATCCATAAGTATATTAAGGCATTTCGGAAGTTGTATGCTTCAACCTTGATATCAGATCCTAAGTGTACACACACGTTTGGTGTGATAAGCATACCATATTTGTATTTGTATTTTATCTTAAATTTAACTTTGACAAGTACCATATGAAAAAGGTATCCCTGTGCTTGTTGCATTCTGTCAGATAATGGACTTTATGCATCACAAATATACTAAATAATAACTATTGATATGTTGTGAAGCATACTTATATTACAGCTGCGATTAATTCTATTTGCGCCACACAACATAAATGACAGCCAATGAAAAATTCACTGATCATCCAGGAATTGAACCCTAGGCATCCGAGTTACTAGACCGGCGCTCTACCAACTGAGCTAATGAGTTAGATGGGGAAGAACATTGATTTTATTTATCCATAGGTCTTCAGTTCACCGTATCCTCTATCATCTTCTGATCCAAGACGCATTGAAAGACGTTTACAAAATAAATTCATAATCATAATCCATGTGTATTAGAAAATGTGGGTAATCTATAGATGAGGTGACCGTTGTTTACATCAGTAGTGTTTACAAACTGATTAGCGCCTGGTGTAAAGACATGCTAGAGGTACTAGTCCATGACTACTGCATACATACTATTCAAAAGCAAAACACACATCACTGAGCGCCAATTTTAAAAGCACATGCCCTTATGGTGCAACGCATACTGCCGGGCAACCAGATTTAGTACCTGGTCTCTCATTGTGCTTAGGGATGCAGACCATGACTACTGCACTATTACACCGTAAGCATGGTACAATGTAAGTAATGATCAATCAAGTGTGAATAAAAGAACATTCCCTGTAGGTGCGCACGCATACTGCCGGGCACTACGTCACCGGTCACACCATCTATATGCACATTATTCTATTTATATAATCTATTCTATTCATACTGATATTTTGCAGCTTGTCTTGCCAAACATCCCTGAATTGGATGATGACCTTCCTCCACCACCAGAAGGACAGGAGGATAGCGTCACAGCAGGTAGGTCACACTTACCCCCTCATCCGAATAGTAACAACAATATACACATAAATGAAATTGAAACCACTCAATACAATCTCAATGAAGCAGATTCAGATGGTGCTACCCCTACTACCTCAGCTCAAGAAACAAGTCCTGGCAATGAATTTGATGATAGTAATGTACATAATGATAATTCAAGACTTTTACAGATGCAGTCGGGTGACAGTGTTGATGCTAATTTTAAGACTCCACAGAAAGTGCAGATTGGAGAACATCCAGGTGGAATGCACTCAAGTGGAGGCCCTGTTCACCCCGATGATACAACTCTTGATTTGACAACCCAAGTAGGATCCCCATCTTCTTTTCAGGATAGGCTTATTCCTGCTCATGCAATTCCAGATATTGAGTCCCTTACAGAACATCAAAACATTGAACAGGGTGATATGGTAATGGAAGACAACATATTGGACTCTCAAGAACTTCACAATAAAAATATTAATATTGATCAAAGCTATACAGCAGCTGATATACTCCCGCCAGAAGATGTGGTATTAGAAATGCATCATAATGCTCAATTAGATATACACCAAACTGAACCCCATACTATGAACACCCCCAATATTGAAGGCATACCAATCTCTAGTGGAACACATATAGAAGACAGAAAAGCTTTTTTGCCAGAGGAAGATAGACTACTAGAGAGCAAAAATGTGCAGGAAGAACAAGCTCATGCATTGGAAGATTCAAAAAATACAAGTGAGACAGAAGATATGCAAATTGATGAAATAAACAGTTATGATGAGGAAGCAACTTTGGAGGAGCAGTCAGATGATGAGAATGTTATAGAAAAGTCTCAAGATACGGTCGCTGAGTTCTATCGCAAGTTACGTGAACAGCAGGAAGAGTATGACGATGATGAGGATGCTTTTGAAGAGGATGACCTTCTTGAAGATATATTTGGGGCAAAAGAGAGGGAGGAAGAGAATGAAGATGCCAAAGAACGTATTAAGGAAGAAGAAGAGGAAAGTAATCGCGTACGGAAATTAAAAAGAGGTGACCTTGGTGAAGATGAAGTACCTAAGCCCAAGAGTCGTTTCACAGAAGCCCATGCTAAAAGAGGTATTGACATCCGTGATTATCCTCCAACAGATACTAACCAAGTGGTTGATAAATACTTTGAAGATATTGATGCCTCAGTAAGAAAGAACTGGGATGAAAGAAGGTCAGAACTACAAGCATGGGGAATGGAAATCAAAATGAGAGAGAAAAGAGCCCATTTACATGGTGACACCGACAAACGTGACTCGGATAGAACATCTAAAAATGAGGAGGAGGAGATTGAAGCAGAAACAGCAAATAGTGACCAGGGCGCTGTAAATGAGCATAAACAAGGGGATCAGCAACCAGATATACATGATGATTCAACCAAAGTCCAATCTGGAAATAAGCCTGATAGTGACATTGATAAAAATCAAGATGTGGAAGGATGGGTGCTCAAGGTTGAGAAAGGAAATAGTGGTAGGGAAGATGAAGAGATGACGCATGAAAGCAATGATGAATGGGTGGATGAAAGCTTGGAAGAGGAGACTTCGACTGTGTCGGATGGAAGTCCTTTGACGATGAAAGATGCAAGCCTGGATGAGAGAGTTGTGAACAGTGAAGCAAATACAAGATATACACCAGGTACACCAATATGCATGGATGTATGACCACCACCACCCACCAATCAGCCTGCATGGCGCATCATGTATTAACATATTAATTTCCATCAACATCAGTTTTTAGGACTAATGCATATTCAGTTCTAAATACTATTAACACTTGTTCATTTATTCAATAAGATTAGGATGTCAGCTACAATTCCCCTGTCTTGAAATATGCATTCTATATCACAATTCACAATCCTAGGCATTTAACAATGTAGATTTAAAACCCAATCCCAACTAAGTTGAAACTTAATTTACCAGTTTACCTCCCTATTGTTGTGTTACCCAACCTTAATGCCAGATTGTATTTTAGAAAGTATCTGCAATTTATGACAATTGATTACAAGATCAAATGTGAACTTAGTCATCAGATTTTAGAAAAGTTATCCATACTTTAATCCACAAACTTTGATAGGAGTCACCCAGTTTCATATAAAACTGTTTTTTAACTGACTAAAGCGAAAACCCCAAACTCCCTTTCTATCAATATAAAGTGGCAGTTTGCATTGTAAAATTTTGATTTTGTCTGTCAATTGAAAAATATCCTAATAACATATCTGTGTTAAGTTTACTTTATGTACCTCAGTCATGACTATGCGTTCTTATCCAGTATATCCTATACCTTATCTGCTGAGAGAGATAATACAGAGGTTTGCTCTTCTCTCTAAACCTTAGGAACCTTGACATTCCAGTAGGACATTATTGCTAGTTTTTAATCAGTGTGTTAGTTGCTTTAGTGAATTCTAGTTTTGAGAGACAGGAAAAGTTAGTTGTCTGTCAACTGATTTGAATCAGTGTTTGTCTGGATTAGGTCAAATCTCTCATTTGACAAAGTTGCTGTTATTAGTTAAGTTATGTGCCGTTATGATTGGGATGGTTTGTGTTTGACATCCACTAACATACTACTACTACTTACTACACTAACAATCAACTAAAATATAACACTTAATTTTTATTTGAAAACTCAATAGTGTTGCACAGTTTCTATCTTCATATGGTAATGAGTTTAACTGACATCTTTTAACATCATTCAAAGGGATACATATTATTATATTAACAAATTTAATACAGTGGAGACACTCATTTAACACCAAGTACTGGTTACACAAGTTTTATAAATCGATGGCCCAGCAACTTCATGTTAATGAGGTTCCACTGTATATATGTACTAGTTACATTAATAACAATATAGTTTTCAAAGGTAAGTTTAACCACTTCCCAGCTAAATATAGTGCACTGCAAGTGAAAGCTGTGTGCTGAGCCATTGCAAGGTCATAGTACAGCTAATGCATAAAGTAAATATTTCAAGGTCCAATTAAACCCATTTCACCAAATTCCGAACCAAAACAGGAATCAGAATCACTCCTAAAGTCATCCTGAGTTTCCTCACTATTGTCACTATCACTTGTTATCATTGAAATCCCGCGATTTATCAACATCTTTTTGGTAAAACTGCTTGGAATTGTGAAACAATGATGGAACTCACGCTGTCATAAACGGTAAACAAAGATGACTTTCAACTTTGACCCACAGTATTTCTTTTTCTATCCATTGTAGCGGTAAATGAAATAGTGCCCAGCCATTTATTTATCTACAAACTGATGCAAGAATGAAGTCTGACGTGCTTAGCACAGCGATATTGTCTCATTCAGCATGTCTAGAGACGTGCTTAGCTGGGAAGTGGTTAAAAGATGCTTTCACTATTGAATTTATTTTTGACATTACCCACAACTTTTTTGTTTGTTTTGTTTTGTTTGTTTTTTATTATTAACATAGATTTACTAAACCCACTATATAATTTGCAGCTTCACAATCGACAAATAATACCGAGGTGGAGCATCCCTTGTTATGGTCCTGGCAGTGGATACGGTCTAGTCCTAAATATCCCACTCGAACACATCGTGGAATCCTATTTGAACCATGCAAAAGCCCTACATGGATTATACCAACTAGGAAGTACAGAGAATTATGGGGTAGTATGGAACAAGAAACAGACAGTATGAACAAAGGTGGCGACATACCAAATCACACACATACATTCATCAATAGTGACACACTCTTTGACAGTGTCATCATCAAAACATGCACACACGCTAATCCACACATTCATCCACTCAGATATACATATATAGGAAGAGCTTTTTATATATGCCCAGTGTCAATTATACAGGGTCCTCTATTATCTAAATCATCAACACATACACACAATTGCATAGGGGTAAATGATCACCCTTTGCTTGAGCTTTTTGTAGCAAAAAGATATTGCCCTGTGAAGTTAGAGAAAGTTACTCAAATTTGCCCTTGGTTTCAAAGATTTCAAAATATTCAAAGGGTTGAATCACAGATTGGTAGTGAAGATTGCCAAGCTGAAAATTGGTTGACACTTATGAGATCACATTCAGTTTGTTCAATCAGCAAACTTTGTAGGTCGGGAATATCAAATGAATTTGTTTTAGATGAAGACTCAAAGATGAAGAGTTTGGACACAACTGGTAGTTTAGGAAATATTCATCCATTACTAACACTGTATGATTTGAATGGTGTTTGTTCTGATATGTCTGACATATCTCATCGTGATGTGGAAACTAATAATGTGGATGTATTGGTGGTGGTTGATGATCAAACTAATAACCTGGTGTCGCATGGTAAAGCATGTTTAAGGGATGAGAATCCATTTAGTGTATGGTTTGTGAGGGATAACATGGTTTGTCTTGTAGAAGATGTCACACATATGTCAATGGGGAATGGGACATCAATGCACATAGGTGTTGATAGTGGGGGACATTGCAACTCTGTACATAGTGATGATGAAGTAGAGAAACATATTCATCCATTTCTTCAGTGGTGGTTACAGAGTATTCAATGTCACATAGATGTTCCATTCATAGCAGATTCTTCAAAGGGCTTAGCTGATAGCAAGCAAATAGGATGCCTAGTTCGTCAATGGTATGCAATGGCAGTATCTTGTCTGGTGACATGTGTGGATAATATCATTGCACATGGACTGGATGAAGGCTTAGTTCAAGGCCGGCATGTACATTTTGAACACGATACAATTGATCTGCAAAGAGAATGTCCAGCTCCACACTGGTATGAAGTATTTAATTTGATTGAACCAACCTGGTCACATCTGGCCCTTGTGAAAGTGATTGATTACTCCCAACAATGTCGTTCGCTATTTTGGTATGAATTGGTCAATTTTGATAAGCAAATATGCCTGTTTAAAATGCACGCAGAGGCAAATGTCACTCATGTACAAGGATGCCCTGCCAAGGCTTGGTATGAATTAATCCATTTTGATGAAATAGTTTGTCCATTGAATATATACTCTGATTTTAAAGCAATTGATACTGTACACAGATGCCCTGCCAAGACTTGGTATGAATTGGTACATTTTGATGAACTAGTTTGTCCATTGAAGATGCACTCGGATTCTGAGGCAATTGATACTATACACGGATGCCCTGCCAAGACTTGGTATGAATCGGTACATTTTGATGAACTAGTTTGTCCATTGAAGATGCACTCTGATTCTGAGGCAATTGATACTGTACACGGATGCCCTGCCAAGACTTGGTATGAATTGGTACATTTTGATGAACTAGTTTGTCCATTGAAGATGCACTCTGATTCTGAGGCAATTGATACTATACACGGATGCCCTACCCAGACTTGGTATGAATTGGTACATTTTGATGAACTAGTTTGTCCATTGAAGATGCACTCTGATTCTGAGGCAATTGATACTGTACACGGATGCCCTACCCAGACTTGGTATGAATTGGTACATCTTGATGAACTAGTTTGTCCATTGAAGATGCATTTTGATTCTGAGGCAATTGATACTGTACACGGATGCCCTACCCAGACTTGGTATGAATTGGTACATTTTGATGAACTAGTTTGTCCATTGAAGATGCACTCTGATTCTGAGGCAATTGATACTGTAGACGGATGCCCTGCCAAGACTTGGTATGAATTGGTACATTTTGATGAACTAGTTTGTCCATTGAAGATGCACTCTGATTCTGAGGCAATTGATACTATACACGGATGCCCTACCCAGACTTGGTATGAATTGGTACATTTTGATGAACTAGTTTGTCCATTGAAGATGCACTCTCATTCTGAGGCAATTGATACTGTACACGGATGCCCTACCCAGACTTGGTATGAATTGGTACATTTTGATGAACTAGTTTGTCCATTGAAGATGCACTCGGATTCTGAGGCAATTGATACTGTACACGGATGCCCTGCCAAGACTTGGTATGAATTGGTACATTTTGATGAAATAGTTTGTCCATTGAAGATGCACTCTGATTCTGAGGCAATTGATACTATACACGGATGCCCTACCCAGACTTGGTATGAATTGGTACATTTTGATGAACTAGTTTGTCCATTGAAGATGCACTCTGATTCTGAGGCAATTGATACTGTACACGGATGCCCTACCCAGACTTGGTATGAATTGGTACATTTTGATGAACTAGTTTGTCCATTGAAGATGCACTCGGATTCTGAGGCAATTGATACTATACACGGATGCCCTACCCAGACTTGGTATGAATTGGTACATTTTGATGAACTAGTTTGTCCATTGAAGATGCACTCTGATTCTGAGGCAATTGATACTGTACACGGATGCCCTGCCAAGACTTGGTATGAATTGGTACATTTTGATGAACTAGTTTGTCCATTGAAGATGCACTCTGATTCTGAGGCAATTGATACTGTACACGGATGCCCTACCCAGACTTGGTATGAATTGGTACATTTTGATGAACTAGTTTGTCCATTGAAGAAGCACTTGGAGTCAATTGTCACTGATCCACATAAATGCCCCATCAAGACTTGGTATGAATTGATACATGTTGTTAAACCAGTTTGTCCATTGAAGAAGAAATCAGAGGCAGTTGTCAATGATCCATATCAATGCCCCATCAAGACTTGGTATGAATTGCTACATGTTGTTAAACCAGTTTGTCCATTGAAGAAGAAATCAGAGGCAATTGTCACTGATCCACATAAATGCCCCATCAAGACTTGGTATGAATTGATACATGTTGTTAAACCAGTTTGTCAATTGAAGAAGAAATCAGAGGCAATTGTCATTGAGCCACATCAATGCCCCATCAAGACTTGGTATGAATTGATACATGTTGTTAAACCAGTTTGTCAATTGAAGAAGAAATCAGAGGCAATTGTCACTGATCCACATAAATGCCCCATCAAGACTTGGTATGAATTGATACATGTTGTTAAACCAGTTTGTCAATTGAAGAAGAAATCAGAGGCAATTGTCAATGATCCACATCAATGCCCCATCAAGACTTGGTATGAATTGATACATGTTGTTAAACCAGTTTGTCCATTGAAGAAGAAATCAGAGGCAATTGATATCGATTCGTACAGATGCCTCACCAAGACTTGGTATGAATTGATACATGTTGTTAAACCAGTTTGTCCATTGAAGAAGAAATCAGGGGCAATTGTCATTGAGCCACATCAATGCCCCATCAAGACTTGGTATGAATTGCTACATGTTGTTAAACCAGTTTGTCCATTGAAGAAGAAATCAGCAATTGTCATTGAGCCACATCAATGCCCCATCAAGACTTGGTATGAAATGATACATGTTGTTAAACCAGTTTGTCCATTGAAGAAGAAATCGGAGGCAATTGACATCGATTCGCATAGATGCCCTATCAAGATTTGGTATGAATTGATACATGTTGTTAAACCAGTTTGTTCATTGAAAAAGAAATCAGAGGCAATTGATATCGATTCGTACAGATGCCTCACCAAGACTTGGTATGAATTGGGCTCTTTTGACAAACAATTTTGTCCGATGAAGAAGCACTTGGAAGAAAACGCCACTGATCCACACAAATGTCCAGTTCAGGATTGGTATGAATTGGTCCATTTTTATAAACCTGTTTGTTCATTAAATATGCAACCAGAAGCAATTGACACCTGTTCGCACAGTTGCCCTACTAAAGCTTGGTATGAATGGGTTCATTTTGATAGTGTTAGAGCCTCAAGCTGGCTTGATAAAATTGCCATATCTAATCGACCAAGATCATGTGTCCAGCCTTTTGTGAAGTTGTCACAGATTTTTAGTGCAAGTCCACTACAAATGTGTAGTATTAGAGCCCCAAGCTGGCTTGATAAAATTGCCATATCTAATCGAACAAGATCATGTGTCCAACCTTTTGTGAAGTTGTCACAGATTTTTAGTGCAAGTCCACTACAAATGTGTAGTATAAGAGCCCCAAGCTGGCTTGATAAAATTGCCATATCTAATCGAACAAGATCATGTGTCCAGCCTTTTGTGAAGTTGTCTCAGATATTTAGTGCAAATCCACTACAAATGTGTAGTATTAGAGCCCCAAGCTGGCTTGATAAAATTGCCATATCTAATCGAACAAGATCATGTGTCCAGCCTTTTGAGAAGTTGTCTCAGATATTTAGTGCAAATCCACTACAAATGTGTAGTATTAGAGCCCCAAGCTGGCTTGATAAAATTGCCATATCTAATCGAACAAGATCATGTGTCCAGCCTTTTGTGAAGTTGTCTCAGATTTTTAGTACAAGTCCACTACAAATTTGTAGTATTAGAGCCCCAAGCTGGCTTGATAAAATTGCCATATCTAATCGAACAAGATCATGTGTCCAGCCTTTTGTGAAGTTGTCTCAGATTTTCAGTACAAGTCCACAACCAATTTGTAGTATTAGAGCCCCAAGCTGGCTTGATAAAATTGCCATATCTAATCGAACAAGATCATGTGTCCAGCCTTTTGTGAAGTTGTCTCAGATTTTTAGTACAAGTCCACTACAAATTTGTAGTATTAGAGCCCCAAGCTGGCTTGATAAAATTGCCTTTTCTAATCGAACAAGATCATGTGTCCAGCCTTTTGTGAAGTTGTCTCAGCTTTTTATTGCAAGTCCACAACCAATTTGTAGTATTAGAGCCCCAAGCTGGCTTGATAAAATTGCCATATCTAATCGAACAAGATCATGTGTCCAGCCTTTTGTGAAGTTGTCTCAGATTTTTAGTGCCAGTCCACTACAAATGTGTAGTATTAGATCACCAAGCTGGCTTGATAAAATTGCCTTTTCTAATCGAACAAGATCATGTGTCCAGCCTTTTGTGAAGTTGTGTCAGATTTTTAGTGCCAGTCCACTACAAATGTGTAGTATTAGAGCCCCAAGCTGGCTTGATAAAATTGCCATATCTAATCGAACAAGATCATGTGTCCAGCCTTTTGTAAAGTTGTCTCAGATTTTTAGTGCCAGTCCACTACAAATGTGTAGTATTAGAGCCCCAAGCTGGCTTGATAAAATTGCCATAGATAATCGAACAAGATTGTGTGTCCAGCCTTTTGTGAAGTTGTCTCAGATTTTTAGTGCAAGTCCACGACCAACTTGTAGTATTAGAAGACAAAATTGGCTAGACAATATTGCCATTTCTCATTCCACAAAATTATGTTACCAAGTATTTCTGATGTTGTCTGAGATTTATAAGCCAAGTTCTAAACTTATATGTTCCGTCGATACACTTGTCAATTCTAAGACTTGGCAACACTGTGATACAAGTAGATGCTGGCAACCCATGGCACATTTGGTGAGCAGATATCAGGTGCGATCTCAAATGTGCATGGAGAGGCTTGTTGTAGATTCAGATAGAAATCTTCTGCAAGAGAATAAGCATGTTTGTACATTAGCTGATCATCCATCTCAATATTGGATTTTGAAGACATGCCCAATGGAGCTTGAATCTAGTGACGCATCAAGTAGCAGGTCATACTTATCTTCATCAGGGCTGGAATTCTATCATCATATGTGGACTGATGTACCAACTATAAAAAGTGGTCATCCTTATTGGCCTTCCTATTTGGGAATGTTGTTTCATCCTGATAGTCCTCCCCATGTGTCCAATGTTGACATTGCAACATTTAGAAATGGTAAATCTTATTGGTCTTCATCCAGTATGTTGAGTCCTCCTGGTGAGGTGGATCCTCTGTGGAACCCCAGAATACCATCTACTGATATATCACATGGAGGAGTGTATGGATTCAGTACCTCCCCGTATCAGACCAGATGTGTCGGTCCATTTAATTCATGGTTAGAATCAGGGAATTCTGAAGGTTACATTTGTCATTCAAGACTACATGGCGGGTCTGCTAAAGACTCTAGTGTGGCATTCAGCAAGAAGGGAAATGGGGTTTGTCATTTGACCTCTAGACATCTATTCTTCCATGTGTGGTCTCAACAGGAACAATGTCCAGCCGTAGTATTTAGGGACAGAGGTAATGTAGAGGGTCAATACACAAAACCAGGCAAATGTAGACTCATTAATAGACACAGCTTTTTGAAACTCATTCATTCAAATTATTTATCCAATCATTGCCCAAATAAATTTTACATCAAAATGAGCAAAGATAAAGAAACTGTAACACATAGCACACAATCACACTACACCTATGACAAAACATTATCCATGTCTGCAACACCAGGCATGGAAGCCTTAACTCGAAACACATGGACAACTGTTACCCTACCCCCAGTTAGTCAGCTCACTACAGGGCCACATTTCTATGGAAGTTTAGGCTTCACAAGCAGAGAACCAACAACACCGGCAGTGGACTTCTTGGTTCACTCGCTCCGTGACAAGTCTAATGACGATGACATCAAAGATCGGAGAAAAAATGGGACTGGACCTCCCAAAGCCCAAGGTGGTGATGAAAAAGTTTTTACTACACCCCTTCAACCCTATCTCACCCTACCTGCTTGTCACCAGCACAATGTCAACCCAAATAGATGGTGAAGGGATTTTCACAATTGACCTCTTTGTTGTTTATATTTCTTCTTCAGGTATTTCAGTGGTGACCAGGACACCTCTTATTTTAAATCAGTATTTTTCACCGGATTTGGAACTGTATGATGCACTATAATTGAAATGTTTAAAACTGCCACAGCTAACAGCAAATTCAGATTGAAGACTAATTGTTCATGCCATGATTTTACTATTATGACAACAAAATTGATTAATGGGTTATGATTGATTGCCCCCCCCCCCCAAAAAAAGTGTTTTTTTCTCAAACACATTTGTCATGCTTTATAATTTGTAGCTGCTTCTATATTGAAGATCATTTGCTCGCAATTCAATTTATATTGATGTTGAAACCAAGATCTTAGCTAGTATTCTTTATCAATCCTTAACCCGTTACAACAACAACAGGAGCATAAGTAAAAAGAGGTGCCATATGTGTTAGAATGGCCTTACATTTGTCGTTTCAATTTGGGGTTCATACTCCACATCTTTAGTACTAACTCTCTCTCTAAAACATTTCAGTTTAAATATATACAAGCGTTGCTTGTTAGAAGGCAAAATACTTGACCAAAATGATAGGTGGCTGGATCCTAGCTAAGACCTAGAGCTTAACTGCAAGTACAATACCACAACCTTTGTCACAGCTTGCACATTGGCAAAGATATGGTCACATTAGACGCTGTTAACAAAAGTTCCAAGTCGCCCTTATATCTCAGTATATGAATGGGATTCCCTTTTGCTAACAGAACCATTTCAATTTCATCTGACTCACCCTGTAGGTTAAGTTTCTGCTACATTCTAAGAAGCTGTAATGGGAGTAAAAGTTAATCCTGTTGCGAATATTATATCTATCAATGTCCATTGAGCTCAGCATGGATTTGACAATTCATTAAGATCTTAGATTATCCTTCCTTCATAGCACTTCATTACTGAAAAATACCTTTGTACTATGTTTTCTGTTCCATGTCTGATCACAGCAAGGAACTTTCTTTCATCTTTTTATTCTTGGCTGTCAGCCCTATGCTCTTGGCTGAAATCACTATTGGGTAAACTGCAAGGAGTCTGGTGTTGGTTTCTCCTGTTGTAATTCCTAGCCCCAGTGAACTTGTATGATTATGTCTTTGCCTGCATGAATATTGGTTTTCAGAAGGAGAGTGTGGATATGCATGTTTTTTATTGTATCTTTCTCTTGGAGTTACAGGGAAAAGGATGTCAGTAGACAGTTTCAATATGGAGTAAAACCATTTTCGTGTATAATGTATTTGCTTTGTTCAGGAAGCACTTATTTATATTTGCATGTTACTGTTCCTGTTAGGAAGGAGTTAGTTGGCTGTATATTGTGTTATCATTACTTCCTTAAAAAGCATGAAGTGGCATGTTTCCCTTTCCCTCCCAATTGACCCCATTTATTAAATGTTAATTTGCCTGATGACGTGGATATGGAGCACAGACACCAACAGAAAGACAAACCTGTTCTATGGGCGTGATTGAATGATAATCTTGAGAATTTTAGATTTTTAAAAATCACATTAATAAAGTGATTAAACAATTTTGAAAAAAGAAGAAGAAACAAACAAAGCTTGACCAACTGACGCTGGTTCAAAAGTCTGTTTGCCCGTAAAACAGGTTTTTCTTTCTATTCACAGAAAGGAATATAAGGATGTTTGTTTTGCATGTAGACCATATTTCCTTAGTGCAGAGACATTGGTGCATTTATACTTTATGTGATTTGATATGACACAGATGTCTGTAATGGAACAGGATTTATTAACGATTAACCAGGAAGTGTCGCTCGAAATTGCTGGAATGCGCATTAATTAATGTCTCTGCACGCAGGAAAGATATTGGACTATATAACATGTTTACAATATTATTAAGTTTAACTGTTTTACAGATAACATTTTGAAATAAATAAGTAATGTGCTAAGTATTTGTAAGGCTTTTGCTGTTTATGAATGCAGTGCTTACAACATAGACAGTCATCGCACATTTCACATAAACAGTACTTTATTTATCACAGTTTTGATGTTTAATTCACCCTCACTGATGAAACGTATGCCTAACAGTAACACCCACCACCCATGTCAGTTTGATGCATGCTATCATCTCATTTCATGTTTTGCATGTATGTTTATGCATGAGTTATGAATATTATATATAGTACTAATCAGTTAAAATTAGATTTCAGTTATTTGATGTGATCACATGAAAAACTAATAAAACACAATGTCACATATCATGAATTTATATTCAATAGTATTACAAAATTGGTCAAGATTTTTTTGATAGCTGAGAATTGAAATTGAATAACATGTGTTTAATTGCTTGAATTAATTCATTGGTTGTTTTCAGTCAATGGCTAAGTTTTCACTGAGAAGTTTGACTAACCTGTTAGATTTGTTTGTCATCATGTGTATTTCAACTATTTTTCTTGTTTTATTTTACAGGAGATGCTGCATCTACTCACAGTGCCAACGATCCTGTTCAGGGTATGTATTAGTTTGGTTTACATCCCTGGGTGTATTTATTTGGAACTGGGAGGGGCATCTATTATAGTAGCTCTACTGCATCGCCCAGATTAGCTATGGCCGTACATATTCTGTACATGCTATTATGATGTACATATCAGTGTATGGTTGGTGCAGGGGGGGGGGGGAGGTTGTGTTGATGAATGGGTGGGATTAACAAAGGCTCTGAAGCAGAGCTACTAATACTATGTAGAGGGGATTTTTAAGTGAAATATAGTAGAGGCTTTGGTGAAAAAGTAATACAGTGGAACCTTGTTAACACTAAGGCAGGGGTCTTCCATTTTAATTTGTTTTATTAGGATATTTTAATGTATTTCTTTTTCCACGGGTCTTGTAATCTGTAATCCACATTGTGTTATCAGATTATTATTTTTCTTTCTTTTTTTATTATTTTTATCAGATTTTGTGTTAACAAATTTCCACTAGTATAATTTTGGTTGAAAATATTGTTTTATTTTGTCAAAAATGGGGAATTTAATGTAAAAGTGAGTTTATGTGGTGATATCACTTTTTTTTGTGTGAATCATTTTTGGTGTAGGGATGCGGCGGATACGGGTTGGCGAAAATAAGAGGAGCCTTTATTAAATAGAAGATGTTTGTTAGAAACAACATTGTAGACTCAGATGAAGCTTGTTATGTGTGATGCATGTGAATGTGTGCACTCAAGAACCATCTATTGGTGATGACACTTTTTGGATGAATTAAGGATGATTAATGGATATTTGAAAATAAGCTAAGCTATCAGTGTGTGTGTTTTTCTTTTTCAGACCCATCTGTTACCAACTCTGAGAAGGCTGTGGAATCCCCACCCTCCCCTACAGACTCACCAACAGGTGGTGTGAGACCCGACGTAGTGGCGGAGTCCTCACAGGGTAATAGTGTTGGTGCAGATGCTGAAAACTTGAAAGATGTTTCCCTCCCATCTGAGACTCTTGGTACAGATGGGACACCTGCTAGCGATCTAAACCAAGCTGAGCAGGAGAGTGGTCAAGATGGTGGAGATGAACCTCCTGAGGATCACCATAGGGATGATGACAACAATTCCGATACTGTTGGCATAGCTGATGAGCAGCAGCAGCAAGTTGCCCATGCTGATGAGGAGAACCCTGAAGAGGTAAAGAACTCAGATATATATTTGTCTAGTCATAAGAACGGGGGTGATATACCGAACCATGGGAGGATGAATCAAGCTGATACAAGCGGAGATCTTCATGAACAGCAGCAACATGAGCAGCAGCATCTTCCAGGTGATGTCAATGCCAGTCCATCATTTGAAGTCTTTGATGGAACAACTCTGTATATGGATGATCTTGCAGCAGATTCTGCCCCTCCTCCAAGTGATGCACCATCGGTTAATGGCAATCTTCATCCAACACCTGTGCCTGGTTCAGCAGATCAGGCCAGGAATGTCTTAGAGCCAACGCCTTACACAGAGAAGGATTCCATACAGCACCAGACTGCTACTCCAACTCCAGGCCTTCCGGTAGATGAAGCCCAGAACCAATATTCACTTCCTACCGACCCTGATCTTGATCAGGAAAAGATGATACAATACATTCAACTTTTGTCTGGTCAAAAATCATTCATGGGACGACCTGCTGCGGTAATTAACGAAATTCGTAAGATAATCAGTGATCCTGTACGAAGAAAGGGCTTCATGAAATCTGGGTATCACATGCCAGCTCTTGATCAACGAGTCCCTAAGTCAATTCAACCGGACAGTCAGCAAATCAAATCGGACACGGAGCAGATCAAACCAAATGCGCAGCAGATTCAACCAGATGGTCAGCAAATCCAACCAAATGCACAGCAGGTTCAACAAGACTCTAAGCTATTCCAACCAGAGAGTCAGCACATCCAACCAAATGTTCAGCAGCCCCAACCAGACTCTAAGCTATTCCAACCAGAGAGTCAGCAGGTCCAACCAGAGACTCCTCAGAACCAACCAGATAGTCAACAGGTCCAACTAGACCTTGAGCATATCCAAGCAAATGCGGCACAAATCCAACCAGACCTACTGGACACTGAGCGATTCCAACTTGACACTGACCAAATCCAACAAGACACCCAGCCGATTCAACCAAATGCTCAGCAGAGTCAACCGGACGCTCAGCAGTTCCAACCAGACGCCCAGATCCAAACAGATCCTGAGCAAATCCAACCAGATTCACTGGACACTGAGCAAATCCAACAGAACACTGAGCCAATTCAACCAGACGCTCACTTGATCCAACCAGATGCTCAGCAGATCAACCCAGACGCCCAGCAAATCCAAGACGCTCACTTGATCCAACCAGATGCCCAGCAGATCATCCCAGACGCCCAGCAATTCCAACCAGATGTCCAGCAAATCCAACCAGATGTCCAGCAAATCCAAACAGATGCTGAGCAAATCCAAGCAAATGCTGAGCAAATAAAACCAGATCCATTGGACGCTGACCAAATCAACCCTGACACTGAGGAGATCAGACCAGACACTCAACATATCCAATCAGAAGCCCAGCAAATCCAACCAGATACTGAGCAAATCGTATCAGATGAACATGCTCAAGCTGTTATTTTGGCTGATCAACAGGAAGAAATGGACAGAAGAATCCCAAGGAAATGGAAAGGAAGAACACCAGTAATACAAGAACCTGAAGATATCCAACATGAACAAGCCATAGATAAACAGCCTATAGAGGAACAACCAGTAATTGATCAGCATCTAAATGAACAACCTATAGGGGCTATTAAACTAGACGCCTTCACAAGAAATCAGGAACAAGCAATTGCTTCAGATGAAGAGTTACCTTCTGAACATATAGGTCTGCAAGAACCAGAAATACCACCTACACAAGAAACTAATTCTGCAGCTGTCGCTAAACTTATGGAAGAACATAGAGAAGCTCAATCTAATGGTATCCTCGATGTTGGGCAACCAGAAGTGGAACATATAGATTCCATTGATTCATCAGGAACTGAAGAAGATGGAAATGCCAATCAGTTTCATCAAGATGTACCACCAACTGAGGATAAACAACCACTGGAGGCCACAGACTATGGTGAAAATGTGGAGTATGTTATTCATGGTGATGACCTATTTGGGGATATACCTGGTGAAGCACAACTTTTGGAGGATATACCTGATGATGATCTTCAGCAAACAGTGGATGAGCTACCAAGCCAGTATGTTGATGGAGTCGCCAATCATGCTCATAAGGGAATTGATGACAACCTACTTGGGAACTCTCAAGAACATTTTGAACACTCTACCACACAGTCTCAAGGGCAACAGGAATCTGAGCAATTCAAAAATGATCATGATTTTGTGAACGACAACAGCTTTGGGGGAGGTGCATCAGATCTTATGTTTGAAGACATTGAAGGCATTGAAGCCAATGAGGAAGATGATCTCAAGATGGCACAGAGCAGATCTGCAGAACAAATAACAGATCATATTATTGCTCAGAATATGCATAATCCTGACTTCCATCATGCAACAGAGAGTGTAGATGTAGACCTTGATGAATCTGGCAAGACTGGGGATTATCAAACACAGTACAAACCAACAAAGGTAGTGGCAAGCCAACAGTTTCAGAAAGATGTTCATCAACCTGACGAGGTAATTGATAATCAGCTAAACCATAAGGGACAGGTAGTAGAGGATGAACAACCCACTGAGATGACTCAAGACCAAGTCATCCATGAAGATGAGCCTGATAGTTATCAGCAATCAGATGATTTTAGTTTTGAGGGTGGTGATGGGAACTCTATTGGTGATGGGTTAACTGTTGAAATAGATCTGGGTCTTTTGAAGTCTCAGCAACTACAACATCAGCAGCAGCAGCTGGCTGAAGACGACAATCAAGTTGATGAATCAGGTGCTTCCACTGAATCAATTGAACAAGTCAACCATCATCCTAGAAGCACTGTCAGGGTGCCAGCTGATGATACCCATGAGACGGTCACAGAGCCAAACAAAATTCAGGACGAACAGGAAGTATTCAACCGGGGACACACAGGGAGGTTCGGAAGAAGGGTGAGAGATTTAATGCATGATATTCTGACATCTCTGTTATCTTGTTTCTTTGTGTAGCAATAATGGTGGCAATGTGCAATTCTTTACTCAATTTAGCTCAAAGTGCTATTTGCCACTCTGCTGGGTAGACATCATTCCTATTTCTTTCCTATTTTTGCTTGTTTCCATTTTCTGTTAAACTTCACTTTCACCAGCCATATTTTTGTTATATGTCATGTAATCTAGCTTTGCCATTGTGGGAATGCAATAATTGTATGAATCTATAAAGACTATAATCCATCTGCTAACAAGAATCATCCCATAGTTTGATTGGCTTAATTCATATGGCTTGTATGAATCCATCACAACTAACATTACACTAACATTCAAAGATAGGATAGGTACCATTCACACACATGTACTTCAAAAACTCTCATGATACAAAGTTTATATAATGAAATGTCAAAGTGGGACTTTAGCTGCTTATTTCTCTGGATTTAGTCCGTATAATCTCAAAAATGTCATGCCCAATTTGACCTTTCATTGTACTCACCATCAAACAAATGTCCATTGCAATATTCATCCCATCTGTTTTGAATAGCATTTGTGCATTAAATTATGTATGCAGTTCATTGTGTTGCACAGTCATGTCATAGTAATGATTTGAATGTAAAATGGCCAGCAAACTAAAATAACATAAGCGCAGACCTATAATCTGAATGATGTATTGCTATGGCGACTGTGCAAAATGTGCATTTCCATGTCCCTGAATACCTCCCACTTTTCAATTTAATGATCACAAAAGTGTCAGTGTGATTCTGATTAGGCAAGTGGAATGATGAAGCTTTCATGTCAACTCAATAGCTGCATGGCACATAACCAGGGATACTATTAATTTTGGGATAGGAAACTCCTATATTGCACGTACGTAAATAACAGGTCACATTTTTCCAGAGCTCAGTAGCGTCATTTGACGTCATTAATACAACAGCACCACTTTATGAGAACAAGATTTGCGAACTGATTGGTCAACACCTGCCGAAAATATGCAAGGAATTTATCTAGACTTGCATCGAGGTCGAAATCACACAATTTTTTCGGGTATTTTCCCAACAATTCCCTGTAAACTTCAATTCATTCTATACCTTAGCAGACAACAAAGAGAGCGCCCACAGCGCTATCAAGTTATGGCCACACAAAAGTTAAATTTCACGGATGAAGTAGCTTCCGATCGGCAATTTGAGTTTCACACCCCTGACATAACCTTCTAGTCACAGTCAGACACACTTACAGGTGTATACTATCAGTTCACTGGGTATCCTCGGAAAATCACAAAATATTGGCAAACGATCATAGCCGTGAGGTTGAGCCTATGTAATGTGCACTATGTTTGACTGTGTTCAGGGTGAGGTTGACTTGATTTACGTGAGGTCAACCTTATATGAGGGGTCTCCACTCAACTTGAATCTGAGGTCTTGAACAAAGTTATGCTGTGCTTTGGGTTCCAATATCAGGCCCATTTATTAGTTCATCATAATTACTTTCAGCCATACACCACAGTGATCACACTACATACTAATATTTCATCCCACTTAAAGTAAGAACTGGTCGTCAAGAGTGTAGTCTATTTGTAGCGCATGTGATTGTAATGTATTGGAGTATGTCATTCATTGTCTTCATGTGATCAAAGACAGAATTCCATGTAAATGATGCATCTATCACAGAACACACACTGATATCACGTTCATATTTCAAATGGATGAATCATAGCACACATTACATTATATACCAGAGCTTGCTTATCCTTTACGTAAACCCCCTTAATATATTCAGAAACCATGTCGGATGATAAGCGTAACATTTGTTCAAGACCGCTAATTTGTGTGACATAAAATCCATATAATTCTTTTTAGGAACATTTACCAAATTGAAACTTTGTGAGACCAGCTGTTGAATGGTTTAAAAAGGAGACTTCCATAAAGTAGATAATGTCAATTTTACGTTGTCTTTTATAACATGCAGTGTGTGCGTCGACAACTAGACCTGGAATTGGTTGTTTCAGAAAGTGGGAACCAAATTGATCCAAAATCAGCCCAAATAATAACTAAAAAATTGGAATCTAAAAATTCTAAAACAATATTCTGCAATGGGTTTTTGTGTGTGTGGATATTGCTTTGACAAAAATGATTGATCACCTGGTCCAATTGAATTGGCTTTTTGCTGATAATATGCTTGCTCCCTATACTTGCATTTTAAATTAGACTGCGCTCCATTTACATTTAGTACACATACACATTTTATCTGATACATTAGGAAACAATGAATAAAATAGTCAGAGAATTTTGGGAATGATTCAGTAGCGTAATTAGGGTCTTCAATTGGGGGGGGGGGGGGGTGGGGGGGGGTGTGTGAGGGGGACAGGCCTGTGTGATCAGGGAGGGGGGGGGGGCATAACCAACCATGTTTTGTTAATATATACAGTTTGTCAATTTATGGGAGGGGGAAGCCTTCTTCTGGTAGTGGAGGGGAGGGGTTCCCCCTCTAGTTACACCCCTGGAATGGTCCTGTGAAGTTTTATTATTTGTAGTAAAAACTTAGCAAGATGTCTAACTGATTTGAAGGAAAGTGTTTTGCCATCCATAGGATATGTGCTCCATCCAAATTAATATAATTGATATTTTTTGTTTTATTTGGGAAACCTAGCAACATTTGTTGTAATACATTTATTTTACAAGTTTATAATATTTATCCATGATCATTGACATGCTAGAATCCAACCGACGCTAAACAAATGAATCAACATGCACCTGTCATGTAATATGCCTTACCAATCAAGCTTGGGTCATAATTAAGAAGCCATGAGCCATCCATCATATTATTAATGTTATCAGCATCAGGAAACACAACCCCGCCAATGCTTATTCTAACCATCCTAATAAAGCAAATGTATGTTTCTTGGTTCATTTGTTTATATCTATGATACCAATCGATCTTATTAGGTGGTTGATTTCCAGGAAGAGGAGGAGGATGGCGTTACCATAGAGGTGGAAGATGAAGGAGAAGTAATGGATTTGAATGCTCCACAGAATAGGACCAGTCTTAGAGATATAACAATGTCCACTATGAACGCTATCAAGTCTGGTGTGCTACAGTTTAATCTCCTCTGTGAACCAGCGATTGCATTAGTATGTATAAATTATATTGGCTCTTATAATCACTCGGGATATTTTGAATTTATATTATAATACATGTATGTCCTATTGTATAAACCCTTAATTATTACAGGTTATATTTACATAGACAAGCCAAGAAAAAAATAAAGAATCAAAGAGACAATTTCTGGAATATTAGTATTCTATTACTTAGATATAAGAGAATATTACTGTTGAGTGCATATCGGACAGTTGTCTTTGTCAAGATCCGTAGAAATATGACAAGGATTGAGGGAGAGTGGCATAGCAATGTTTGATGTTGCCCAGAGAAAAATAGATTCCGAAGCTTTTGAAAATCCATTAGACAAAGCAAATTAATTGAAGTAAATTTGTATGCTTCCTTTTTTAAGTGTCGCCCAAAATACATGCACTATTTGCAGGATTGCCTTTAAATTGTATACACGTTTTTAAATTTTAAAATTCTTCATTATTATTAATGACGGCCATTCCTTGAATTTAATTTTAAATTTTCTTTGCACTCTGCAGCTTCCAGAAAACCTCCGGGTTATGATCCACAATGAAGTGTTGAAGGTGTCTTGGGAAACAGCCATCTTGTTTGAATCAGCTGTCCTGGCAACTATGCTTAGCATCATTCTTTTCCTGGTAAGTACTACATGGAAACGTACATTAACATTAGTTTGATATCAGCTATATCTTATTTATCGTCCCATAACAGAATAAACATTATCAAATTCTGCACATCTTACCATTTTGAGCGTGTGTACATCAGTAACAGGACGACAAATAAGTCATTGCTTTGATATTTGTATAATGTGCTTAGTACCAAAATGATGAGCCTTAACATTTTAAATTGATTTGAACTACATCACAGTTAAGTACAATAGACCATTTCAAATTGAGATCGAAAAAGTTCAGACAAATCGCTGTTAACCAGGTTTTCGGACAAGACGAGATACTGTGCAAACCCGAGAAAAGATTCACAGACGACAATCTAAAATCTGGGTAGGTACTGTTCGGACTAAAATTGTGGCTTTAGGAGTGAGTGATGACATATGATCTTCTCCTAAAATATTTTCCTCATAGATATAGCTACATTTCTGTATGTGGCTGTTTTTACTATCCTTCCATAGGCCCACCTGCAGTCAGGTGCTATGTAAGTTTCTGAGGTTGTCTGTGAGGACTCCAAATTTAACAGTCATATTTTAGGAAAACTTCAATTTGAATTGGTCTATAGGCATGTGCTAATGATATGTGTAGCACATCTCTATCAATAGAACCACACTAGGTGGGGTTCTTACGGTTATTGGATTTTCACCTTTAACGGATTTGGCTACATGACGTATAACTCTTTAGATGCTTTATAGTATATCCCTCATGTAAAGTTTTGTGGGAGAAGGGTTCTTCAATCAAATCATATCTTATAACTGAGTGTTTTGTGCGAAAAGGGTTCTCCAATCATATCATATCTTATAACTGAGTGTTTTGTGCGAGAAGGGTTCTCCAATCATATCATATCTACTAGGCCAATCAGTTTGAAGACAATTTTAAGTTTGTGTTGTTTAGTGTAGTAAGATTTGAAGCATTTCAAAATAATGTATTTGTATCATTTTTCCACAGACTTGCTCCTGCTTCAAATCCAGAGGTAAGTCAGATTTGTTTTCAAAATTACATTTTGTTTCTTCAACACTTGGACCGAACTGGATTTAAAAAAATATATTTTGGGTCCAAAGAATAAAGATTGAATAGCACTGTTGTGTTGACATGACATAGTACTTCAAAATTTATTTTGTTTGTGTCCAACAGATAAACGTATGTCTCATCTAAAAGCATTGGAAACCTTGGAGGGTCAGCGTCAGAATACTGTGGATGCATTGGATATGAACACTGAATTGGTAAGCATGATAAGAACTTACAAATAGTTGCAACAAATATTGTAACCCCTTCCACCAAGATAATAAATTGATTGATTCATTTCATTGGTCAACTCAGAATACTGTAGATGCATTGGACATGGACACTGAATTGGTAGGCATGATAAGAATATGAAAAACAAATAGTTGCAACAAATATTGTAACCTCCTCCACCAAGATAATAAATTGATTCATTCATTTCATTGGTCAACTCAGAATACTGTAGATGCATTGGACATGAACACTGAATTGGTAAGCATGATAAGAATTTGAAAAACAAATAGTTGCAACAAATGTTGTAACCCCCTCCACCAAGATGATAAATTGATTGATTCATTTCATTGGTCAACTCAGAATACTGTAGATGCATTGGACATGAACACTGAATTGGTAAGCATGATAAGAACTTACAAATAGTTGCAACAAATATTTGCAACAAGTATTGTAAACAATTATACCTCACCCCCTTCCACCGAGGTAATGAATTGATTCAGTAATTTCATTGGTCAGCTTCAGAATACTGTGAATGCATTGGGCATGAACACTGAATTGGTAAGCATGATAAGAATTTGAAAAAACAAAAGTTGCAACAAATATTGTAAACAATACCCCACCCCCTTCCACCAAGGTAATGAATTGATTTAGTCATTTAATTAGTCAGCACCATTGAATGCATTGGACATGACGACTGTATAGGATTGGTAAGCATGATAAGAACTTGAAAACAGATTTGTGCAACAAATGTTGTAAAAATGCCTAACCCTCTCCACTAAGAGTAAGATGATCTATTCATTCAGCCATTTCCTTGAATTTTCTTTGATTAGAGAGATTCCCTGATAAACCATCAGTTTTTTACCAAACATTCTAAGCTTTATCCTTATTAGTGTTTACTGGAGTATTATTCACACTTGTGCATTACAAATGTTATTTTCTATTCCAGTGGAGGCGATCTCACACAGAGCTGGCTGAAATGAGGAAAATTAACAAAGAATTGGAGCAAACTAACAAACAGTTCCAGGTATGGAATGTCATGCGTTTTACATGGTTATTCTATGGTTCTAGAATTGCATAATTTCTCTATCTATAGGTTGCACACCACCAAATACATCTCCCATAGGGTTACACGTGAAATGCACAATTTTAAAATGGATATTTCTCGACGTTATAAGAAACTGGTAACTTGAAATTTGGTTTCAACTTGAAGATGAAAGCCATGACTACTAACTCAACAACTCATATATGGGGGGTAACCGGCATAATTTTGAGCTAGAGCCTTTTCAAAAAGTACGAGTTGAGTTTTCCTGGTCACACGCAATTGTTGATTAAGATTATTGCGTCAGATACCGGAAATGACCTGAACACAAATGTCTGTGTTAAAATATTAAAAAATCATCATTGCATCAATTTTTTTGGACCTGAAGAACGCTGATGTGTCTGTCAAAATTCACACTATATTATTTTCGCCATAACATGTAGTAAATACCCTAATTTTAAACTGTAATTTACAATATAGGTCTCCCGTTTCGGCATAGAAACGGGCCGGTTTTGGACTTTTGCCTCAAAGGGGGTAGGGCCAGACGTTATTTAGTGGTGTGAAACCAAAAGTTACTAGTGATATTTATTGGACTTGGTACTTGGTTCATTTTAACCTTTTGTGAGGGTGATTTTGATCAACATCTTTTTGACAGTTTTAAGCTCGGAAAGCTGTACTTTATTATATGCCAGGCCTGCAGCAATAACAGGGTATAAAAAGATGTGCCATATATTTACAACAAGGCTTTATTCTTCATTGTGATGGATCGATGCCTAAAAACAGACCTAAGTACATTTGATCCTAACTAAAAAAGTGTACTGTTTTGATTTGAACATTGTACTTTCAAGCACAAAGTGTAGCTTATTTTGTGTCTGTGTCTCCTTGACATGGTCTCTAATATGTAGTTGCTTCTTTTGATATATTGTGAATGTTTTTGATCATGATATTAATTAAATCAATCAAATGGTGCAAATGGTCATTCACCTTAACATTTTCCCCACTTTAGCCTAAAATAAAAATAATAATAGAGATACCCTATAGGTAATTTTGTTTTCACTGATTAATAACCTGTCTGTAAGATTTTGACTTGGTTCAGTCATCGTTGTTTTGTTATGATACAAATAATAGTTTACAAGCTGAGGTCTAGGAAAGCTAATGTTGCGGTAAACCATCAAATGTAAGTTATTATGTGTAACACAATATTGTGGCAAGGATGACATAAGAAAGATAGGTAAGCCTTTTGACTGCATGAATCTTATCATACAAAGTTTAACCCCCTCCCTGGCCCTAACTGATCCTGTCGGCATTTAACAATTCTAAATGTGTGTATGCTTTCATCAATACATATTCATGTCAAGCTTTGCACAAAATCTTCCCCATTAATTACATATCACCGCTATATTGACACTCTGATAAATAAGCATTGTCTGGATCTTGAGTGATGGTCACTGTTTGTTTCCAGTGATATTCCAGGATTGAAACATTTGGTTATTGAGATATTGTCAGATAGGCTCACACTATGTTTAGGTTCATACCAAAGATTAAACTTTAATTAACAAATGCTGTTTATTTACTTTTGTATTCAGACCGAGCATTCTAAGCGTGAGGATGTTATCACATCAAGGGACTCTGATTTGAAGCAAGAGTGCACTGAGCATGAGGAAACTAAAGGTCTTCTGCAGGATGCCACCCAAAAGGTAATTATACTGGAAGTCATTGCTGATATTATGATCTGTATTGAGAAGATAAACATATATTGCTCATGTAGTATCCTGCTGGTAAATAGATATCATTCTTTTGAAGCACTAGTTACTCATTATAGGTTTTATGTGCAATTTACTATTGACAGATCCGTACAATTGAGGAAGAACTGGGTGATACTAGATCACAGGCTTCAGAACATCAAGACAAAGCTCAGCAGGTGAGTTTATAAGGCTGGATAATTTAAATCTGGAATTAGACTTTTTTACTTACATAAAAGTAGATTTCGATTTATTCAGCTGTTTTTTGGCAAGATAGCACAATGTTCACAAAATGTTTAGATTCGTTTCACACAAAATCAATAACACGACAGGTCCTCTTTACTTTGAAGGACAGTTCTGTGGATCTAGCACAGAACTAATCATCTGTCCTTAAAATTCCTAATTTATTTATGTTTTTTTTTTTAATTTGGCAATAAACCTTTACTGCTGAGTGATCAGAATTCAAACACTCTTAGTAGTTTGAACCAATCAGAAAGCAACACTACTCGCTTTGTTTTGATTCGTTGTTCATGCAGTATGGGTTTGCTGATTTTTTTTTCTGCGGGTGTTAGCAACTTGTTATCATGTTTCTATTGATCATTAAAGAGATTCAAAGTGTTCACATATTTGTGAATTTTGATTTGTATTATGCCATGTATGAATTAGGTTAATACATGTGTAAGTTTTGTTTCTTGAAAAATGAGTGAAAACAATGCACTTACGCAAATGTTGATATGGTCATAATCACACTCCCCCTACAGGATCGTACCATTTTTCACACATCAACAATAGCATTTACTTATCTTATTTCTCTCGAAACAACACTTACGCATTGATTGACTTATACAGTATGCCTCATCTCCAAGATGCTAATTCTGCGAGAAATGTGGGAAATCTCATCTATATTGTTTTAATTTTTTTTCATATCTTGTCATTTTCTTGAAATAGATGGAGGAACAACTTGAAAAGTCTGAGGAAAACAACACTCATATGTCGTTAAAAAATACAAAACTTACGGAGGAGAATGATGAACTAATTGCATCCAACAAAAAGGTAATATGTGATGCGATTAAGCAAAATGAGTCTGTAGTCGAAAATATCCCATTTTTTGTTTTTTGGTTGGTTGGATTGGATATTTGCAATGCAGCAATTTGCAGAAAAGTCAATAATAAATGGACCTGTAATTCCAAAAATTAGGGTTTTCAAAACAAAAGAAAACAAAAGAAATTCAATCCTTTATTAAATTATATCTCAAAATCAATATTTTCGAGTTCCGACTCATTATGCTTAATTATATGGAAATCCTGACTTTATTGTACACATAGGCCATATATGGGCCCCATTCTGTTGCATTTATTTCCCTAGAGACAACTTAATTCGTATAAGGAAGAGGACTTTGTGTTTTGTGTCACTCTTGTTTATTCATCATCCCTGTTGGTCCTGATAATGTGATGCTCACACCCCAACATAGTCAGTGCTGTGCCAGATTTTGAGATATGAAGTCGGTGTCATTCAAGAGCTTCTGTTTATTGATGCCTTATAAGTCCTTAGCGGAACTAATTGTATTTATCTTGTGTCATTTGTTTGACTATAAATTCCTCCCTTGTGATGCCAAATTGATGGTTATGCCTGACACATACATTGTAACAACTTTATTGTATGTTTTCCTTCCATTTTGCCACAGATGGGTGAAGAAAATGCTACTTTGACAAAATCGTAAGTGAATGCATAAGTACTTGAAGATACCATCTTTTATACGTCAGGAATGATGGTTTTGTTTTCAATTTATGGTTAAACAAATTTCAAAATATATGAAATGGTACAAACAAATCAGAAAAATTTGTAAAACACATTTCGCTGTTTTTGACAAACCAGAACATAATGTTGGGTCAGTATTCATTTGCATATGAACATCCCCCACCAATTTCTAAGAAAAATGAGTTGGTCGGGCCCGTAGAACAGGTTTGTTTTTCACTGCCTAATATATTGGAAGTTACAACTATGTTGATTTTGTTGAGTATTAATTGTTTACATTTATTTATTGTATGCAAACAGCTTGGCAGATGCAGAAGACAAATATGGGCAGCAGTCAGAGGTCTTTAAAGAGAGAGAAACTACAGTCACTGACAAGGAAAATGAGATTCAAGTAGGTTACTAGGAAAAATGCTAAGAGAAAAACAGGTCAAAGTAGGGGTAAAGTCCAATCGCACCGGCACCAGGAATTGAACCCGGGTCACCAGCATGACAGTCCAGCCCTTATCTAATTGAGCCACAGAGTCAGCTTGAAAAATCTTAAGATTACCCATGCATATGATAGCCTATCTGATGGCTACCAGCACCTAGGATGGTAGTACTTTGTAGTGATGAGGAGGGTTTGGGTTCAAGAACATTTACCAAACTCTGTTATAGAAGGCATTTATAAATGCTTTACCCTAATAGATTGATTTAAATATAAAAAACTATGATTATATGGATCAATATCTTATCACTTATGTTGTTTGATTTGTTTTGTGTATTGTTGGGATGAACTGTAAACCTATTATTGTATTATTGTATAACTCTCTTAGGTATTGAAGGATTGCCTAGTCCAACTCAAGGGCAGCCGCTCAGATGAGGATGGCACAGGTGAGTTAAATAGTCCATATCACTTACTTGTGGCAATGGTGTCGCCCTCCCTATTGATGCAACATTTTTGCATAGTAAATATACTCTGTATTTGGTTGACTACGCTAACATATTCAACCAGATGCAATACATTTAGGCAAATGTGACCAGTCATATCAAAAAGGCCATTTGTCTGCAGTATGCATTTCAAGATATTGATAAAGTAAATCAAGAAAAAGCAAAATAAATAGAAATGGATTTTCCACCTGATATTTCACCTACATCTGAATCCAGTGACCAATTTGATCAAGGTGAGGTGTCGTTTTAAAACTTACAAAATACCCTTGTGCATTGAATTAAAATCTCAATTTTAATTTTGAACAACAAAAGTCCCTTTTGGTGCGACTTGGGCCTTCAACATGTCCATTTTGATGTGACTGACTGGTGACAAGTATGCAATTTCCCTTGCAGTATCCAAGAGATTCTTAACTGATAATAGTATATTTTGTAATTAGTTAAATAAAATAAGGAATTGACAAGGTTTTCATACTATTGTTTGCAACAATGATTGCCTTGATTTCTTGGACAAATTACTCACCATTTACTACAAAGATGCAACTGAATTATAGTTCATACAAATTGGTAGCGAATGAATTTAAAAAAGCATGGGCGTGTAAAATGCTCGCATGGCACAATATGGAGCATTGTGAATTGTATGCATGACGCTTACTATAGCTCGTGTAGGGCTCGGGTATGCTTGAGTTTCTTTGCCCATGAAGAGATAAATACTGCATATTTCACACCAACTTGGAACTGATTAACTATAGATTTTTGCTTCAAAGATAAACAGCAGGGAATACATTGATACTCCTGTCTTAACTCCACCTTTATTTATACTTGCAGAGGTTGACAATGAGGAACATGTTCGCAACCTTATGGATGCATCCAGGGTAAGTGTTTAAACCTCGTTAGGCCAACAATTTTTGTTTGTTTGATTGTCCTCGTCCGCCCTACCTTCTTAATAATTCTGACCCAAACACCTTTTTTTATTTTTTTTTATTTTTTTTTTAATATTTTTAAAATAAAAAAAAATCCATTTTTTGGGTTAAAATTTCATTTTTTTACAAATACTAGTCGAAAATCAAAATTTTCATTTTTTCCCCATTTTTTTTTTAAGTGTTGCCCTTTTTCAAATAAACATATGCCTCTATAATTATAGTCCATCCTTAATACCTGACTTTGAATAACTCCAAGAGGTCAGGCTATGCTGTTGGACAACATTAAACCTCCCTGACTAAAACAAAAGCTCACACTAAATTATGGTTGGTGTAGCTGTCGTTTTAGGTGGGAAACATTTGTTACATATTCCCAATTCACTGAAGATGTATCCACATGAATACATGAGGAATCCTGATATATTAGTGTTAAATACTGCATTGATCATTAAAATATGCTGATGGAATACGCTCTGGCGTCATTGCACACAGGTAGGGAATTCTAGTCGTGATGATTTTTCCCAAACCGTTGCACTCTCTCAAAACTGTATGTGATAAATTACATGATTTGACAGATGTGATTGGTCTCATTATTGCAAAAAACAACATTATGTGATGTTATTTACTTAATGCCATCTGACGCTTGAAAATATGATGATAGTGCACTTGATATGGTTGAACTTTGATTAAACTTTAATTAATATTGATTAATGCATATCTTGTGTTTGTGTTTTGACAGATGACTGCTAAAAATGCCTTGCTGGAAAATGATATGGAGAAATTGAGCACCAGACTTGATGAGGCCCTTAAGCAGATCAGGGAACTGGGACGTAAGTATATTAATTTATTTCAATTCTCCATGAATCTGTATTAATTTATAATATCTTGTTTTTAAAAATTTGTTTAAGCAAGCCTAAGAAATGTTGTTAAATCATGTACTATTTTATATTTCCCCCACTCATACAGTTAAACAAAGTGCTGATCTTCAGACCATTGAAGCTTTGAGACAGGAAAACAAGAAAGTCAAACGTGACCAGAATGAAGCATCAACCAAACTATCTGTCTTGCAAGAATACTTCAAAACCAAAGAGATCGATCTGCAAAAGTGAGTGTATGAAACCTTATCATGGATGATAAATGAGCTGATGGCTACCATTTATCGCTTTGTTCCCGGGAGGAGGCAAAGCAGTCCTTCTCACTTGAAAAATATATCGCCATAAAAACGGAAACATTGCGAGTTTTAACAAAAAATGGAATTCCCTCTTACCATTATGGGAAGAGTAGTATATACATCAGCAAAGGACCGTGTAATAATAATATTTATTTAATGCTCATCGTCGTCTGTATTGTACTAATAATATTATGAAGAAATGTGATCTATATTATACTTTGTATTGAACATATGAGGACACTGTGAAAAAAGAATTTTAAACAAATTAAAAAAATGAACTGATGGGCATGTTAAGTCCTTGGAATGGCTTTATGGGAATACAATTCCAGATACAGACATGTTTCACTGGTTTTTATCCGAGTTTTCTGGGTTTCTTTGAGTAACTTGAATTGATCATCTTCAATAAATCTTATGAATTACAAATGTTTCAACTGTCTGTGTTGATAATGCCAAGCATAAGAGAAAACAGGGCTTTTTTCTTCTTTTCACAGTTAGGAGTCAACCCATCTTAAAACATAATTATCGATTCACAATGCTTGTCACTTTAATAACAGTCGATATGCATCAGGTAATATATCAAATTATAATTTGTTATTGTGTAATGCTGATTTTAAGCTATTGTTCCCAATCTTTATCTTGTCTTCAGGAAAATTGGTGTGGAAGCAGCTCAACGTCACATGACTGATACTCAGCTGAAGAAAGAAACAGACACCAAAGCAGCACTCACTGAAGAACGAGACCGATTCTTGTAAGTAGATGAGACGTCACAAATTGGTTTGGGAGATTGTAAAGCAGTATACAAAATAATTAACTGATTTGAACTCCTCAAAAAGGTGGCTTTTTTCCGATCGCCAATTGTTCGTATATTTCTCGATATATGTGATGCGATCTGTGAAAACCCGCCACATGGTGGCATTTTTCATATTGGAGATATTTATATCATAAGAAAGCTAAAACTGTGCTGATTACAGAACTGTTTCGACCATTTTTCTACGATCACAACAAAAAAAGTTATGAGTGAATGATGATTGTGATGTCATCAAAAGCTACAAAACAAGAAATCATGAAAACAGGCAAAAAAGATACATAATTCAATATAATAACATTATAAGGTTAATAATAAAAGTGACTTAAGTAAGTTTTTGAAGGTGAAATTTCATGAAAGATGATGACACAAAGTATTGGAAACAAATTTTCTTTAACAAAATCTTTAAAAAAAGAAGGTTTTTTTATTTTTTATTTTTTTATTTTTTTATTTTACCCATAATCCCTAGTTCACATTTTGCGAATCCGGCGGGTTTTCACAGATCGCATCACATATTCATTTTGTGTTACATATCAATGAAAAGCTGATGGGGATGTCCAAATCTGAATGTGCCAAAATCATATCATCACTATTTTGTGATCAAAAGTCAATAGTGCATAATTCTACACTGTAGTTGTCAGTGTAACACTTCATTGAACAGATGACAGATTTATTCTTTTGAGCATAGTGGTGAGTTAGGCATATTTTGAATGAGCCCTCCCCACATTCTCATGCAGGTGGCTAAGCACTGACACAAGCGATTGCTACAAATGAGGTACAAATTGGAAAGATGAACACATCAACTTGTCATTTTAATGAAACACAATATCGGGAAAAATTGGTGATTTAAATAAATTTCCAAAATACCCTTTCTCCTTATTATATAACAACTATGGACACAGGAAATAATTATAAAATTATAAAAATGAGTTCATTATTGTCAATAGACAATGTTGGAAGGGACCAATCAGTGTGATATCGCTCCATTATTGTCACCGTATCAATCATTAACAGATACCATTATTTCAAACCCTATTTCATTTTGATAATCTTGATTTCGATTGTTCTTCCATGTTTGTTATTAATGCAGTAAGAAGACAGAGGATCTGATGACAGAGATAGATGCTACCGCCAAGTCACATAGAGAAGAGGTTGGTACCAAGATCAACGAATAGTTAGCATTAGGCAATTAATCTCATGGTGCTATTTCTTCATTTTTGAATGAATTTAGAAACCTGTGGGGAGGGGAGGTTCCTCTATACAAAATGTTTTGTACATATGTGATGCGAGTTCCATAAATTGGTAATTGTTGTAGTACTAGTATCACAATTAATCAGTTGTTAGTAAGACAACTATGCCAATGGGTTGATATTTCAGCTTCCTTGAATTCGCAGACCATGAGCTGACCCAGGAGCTAACATACACCGCCTGATATCAAAGGATTCTGAGAGGATCCATGATTTGATGGCTTATTTGAATGGGTCATAATTAAGGCAACTATGTGAATATGTCCATATTGTAGGAAGCTACTATATGAATTATGGGTCATACATTTGTAGACTATGCTTACTATTGATTAAGGTCACTTTTTTCTACCCACTGGAGGCATACCTGTACCACATTAGACCAAGTAATAACTCCTCACCCACTGGAGGCATACCTGTACCATATTAGACCAAGTAATAACTCCTCACCCACTTGGGGCATACCTGTACCATATTAGACCAAGTAATAACTCCTCACCCACTTGGGGCATACCTGTACCATATTAGACCAAGTAATAACTCCTCACCCACTTGGGGCATACCTGTACCATATTAGACCAAGTAATAACTCCTCACCCACTTGGGGCATACCTGTACCATATTAGACCAAGTAATAACTCTTCACCCACTGGAGGCATACCCATGCCCTTATTAGGCCAAGTAACCCCTTCTAAGAATAATAATCACAATTAAATATCACACAGTTATGTTATAAGAAAACAAAGATATCCACAAAATGTAAGCTTTTTCTATTACTTGGAAGATAAAAAATTATCCTTATGTTAAGGATTAAGGTGACTGACAAAACTGTCTTTTTGCACAGTCCTGAACTACGCATATTTGACAGCTTGTCTTTTTGTCTCCTTTTTCCTAACAACCTTTATTCCCCAATAAATCAAAGACTTATTTCGATGGTCAAGGTCATTTTTTGATTTCTTATATGGTCAACCACCATATGTGTTTGTTTTACCATATCCTCACTGATCTTTATTGTTTGTTCCATTTAAAGGTTGCCGCATATGACAAGAAGCAGCATGATGCATGGGTAAGAAAAATATATTTATTGACCTTCTTACATGTCCTACTAGATATTTGATATTTAACAGGATGGTTTCAAAACCAATCTATGTGACTTTAAAGATAATATCAGCACAAAGTGGCCGTAAAGTCAGCAGAGCATGTACCGAGATATGGCTCAATGAACATTTCAATAAACAATAGGAAACAAAGAATTTTCAATTGATTTATTGATTTGTACTGCCTATTTAACATGCAATATGGACATGTAATACATCATTGTAAAGCTGATTTTAAGAAGAATTCCCCTGTTCAATATCTCAAAGAATGTTCTGGCCGACTTTACAACCCCATTTGTGGTAGATGGTCACATATGTAGATCTAGTTGAAAGTGATAACATAGATTAGTCAACCAATGTTATGTTTTTGTGTCATCATTTTTGATACATATTTGATTATATTTGTTTAGATGGCAGCAAGATCAGCAGAACGCCAGTTGAAGGAAGTACAAAGAGAGAATCAAGGACTCCGTCATAGGTGAGGATTTTGTCTTGATCTATATGCCAACATTGATGTTGTTGAATATTTAACAATAATGCTCTGATCACTCTAACATGCACATATGAAGAGGTATTTTGCAAAAGGGCCTACATCCACTTTGGCTCTTATTGAGAAAAAGTCAAAAAACTGTTTCTAAATATTCAAGTTGAGCAATTGAAAAACTGAATGGATTATGAAAGAGGTACACTACATACTAATTGAAATTGAAATAAATTTTAAATGTGCTAGTTTTAATTTTTTTTTAAATCATGTTTACATTTTTTGAAAATTTGGATGTAGGCCCTTTTGCAACAAAACTCCATCTGTTTGTACATAAAGAAAAAATACCACACACAAAAAATCATTTATTTTAATCATTTCAAATAAATAAGTTTGATATTGAAATGTATAGGTCACAATCATATGTTTCAAGGAAATAAAGTCATTTTTTTTCAAAAATACCTACATCTCATTGTAAACAGCCATTGAAGTTGTTGTTTTGTTCCGAAAGGGCCTGTATCCCGATTTAATTCTGGATACAGGCCCTTTTGCAACAAAACAACAATTTCAATGGCCGTTTACAATGAGATGTAGGTATTTTTGAAAAAAATGACTTTGTTTCCTTGAAACATATGATTTTCCCCTATACATTTCTATATCAAACTCATTTTTTGAAAAAATGCACCATAGCCCTTTTGCAAAATACCTCTTCATATGCTGTTACATTGAAGGAGCCGAATAAATCTATGCCTCTATAATTATAGTCCATCCTTAATACCTGACTTAGAATCATTCATGTCAGGCTATGCTGGTGGACAACATTAAACCTCCCTGACTAAAACAAAAGTTTACACTAAATTATGGTTGGTGTAAGCTGTCGTTTTAGGTGGGAAACATTTGTTACATATTCCTAATTCACTGAAGATGTATCCACATGAATACACGAGGAATCCTGATATGAGTGTTAAATGCTGCATTGATCATTGAAATATACACTGATGGAATACGCTCTGGCGTCACTGCACACAGGTAGAGGATTTCTAGTCGTAATGGTTTTACCCAAACCGTTGTACGTCTCTTAAAACTGTACGTGGCAACTTGCATATTTATTACATAATACAAATCAATGCAGTAAATGCAAATGAAATACCTCAAAATGTATTTTTAACTCTTTATTTTCATGAATTTGAGTCTTTGGTTAGATATATGTACATGTATCAAAGATCAGACATTTGACTTTTTATGAATTTGACATATTCTGACCTAATCCCACATTTGTGCTAGTAAATCACTGCCACATTGTGCCTCATTTACTTCTGTTGGGTCACATATTGCAAAAACAACACTATGTGATGTTATTTACTTAATGCCATCTTATGCTTGAAAAGGATTGACACTATCACTCAAATGTTTGCCACTGTGTTAGCGATTTTACTATGAAAAAGTTTGAAAATAGTAATGTGTGCATACTTAGTGTTGAGATATGAACCGTTATAAAATATTATTGGTTGACCCAGAATTGTTTATCTTTGTTTAATTATAGATTGACCGAGTCAGAATTGCACAACAAAGACTCCAGCAGCCGTGGTGCTCCTTCTCCAGGATATCATCCAAAGTAAGTGAATTTCATTTGATACTATGATATTGTATTATAGTAGAAACAGTTCAAAATTGGCGAGTCTCCTTACTGCAGCGAATTAAAACAGAAGGGTGTAGGCAAAATAGAAGTTAAATCATGACTTATAAAACCAACCAACTTAAAGGTAGTTGTTCCGATTGCTGGCCCGATTTTCAACTTGATGTTTTCTGTTTCATATGGAAGGTCGTCCTTAAATGTGTCACATTCCAAAGTTTGAGTTGCATAATTGCAATAGTTCTTATTTTAGAGTCACAAGGTCACACTTATGATGCCCATTGAGTAGTACACAAACTGGCTGGTGGTTAACCACCTTTGGCAGTAGTAATTCACCACATTTTTGCCTATAAATTCTAAATGGAACATTTCTGGCCCCTAAGATTTTACAGACATAATGAGAAAAATATGAGGATTCTTCTGATATCAAAATATCTTGATGTGAAAAAAAAAGCATAGCCCCCAAAAAGTGATCGGGTCATATACCTTTAAGAACACTTTGTCATTTTACCAATTCACATGGCTTAAAACCCATTTCTTATTATACCTACTGTTCAGTTAATTATAGATACCGATTGTATAAATTCTATCATAACAATAACTTTTGATGTCAATGTTGCAGTGACAGTCGAGGACCCCCATCAAGAGGAGGACCTAGCCGTAACAGTATGCGTCATTCACCACATTCAATGGATCAAGATCGTTGTGGACCATCTCCAGCATTTGCCAATAGTCCGCCACCAATATATGATGGACCTAGAAGACCACCACCTCGAGATGAATTAGATAGATTCACACCATCTCCTCCTCCATTTGGCATGAGAGGCCCACCTTCACCAAGATTTGATGGACCGTATGATGGACCTTATGATGGACCTTATGATGGCCCATGGGGACCTGATCCACATGATCCAATGGGACCTGGCCCCTATGGTTCAATGGGACCTGGCCCACACGGTCCAATGGGACCTGGCCCAGATGGTCCAATGATGGGACCTGGTCCACGTGGTCCAATGATGGGACCTGGCCCACGTGGTCCAATGATGGGACCTGGTCCACGTGGTCCAATGGGACCTGGCCCACATGGTCCAATGGGACCTGGTCCACGCGGTCCAATGGGACCTGGCCCAATGATGCGACCTGACCCACATGGTTCTATGGGACCCAGCCCACACAGGTCTATGGGACCCAGCCCACACTTTCCTATGAGACCGGACCCACATGGCTCGATGGGACCTAGCCCACATGATACAATGGCACCTGGGCCACGTGGTCCAATGGGACCTGGCTTTGGACCTGGTCCAATGGGACCCAGACCATATGGTCCCGTTCCACATGGACCTAATTCACATAGATTCCCGCCTCCTGGTCCACCTATGGGACCTGGACCAATGAGAGGTCCTCCACCACCAAGCCAACCCACCAATGGCCCACACTCAGCACCTAGAACATCTTCTCCATTAGAGGTAAGCAAGAAAAAACACACTTTGAAATACTATGACAGTTGTCTGTGAAACAACATTAATTGCAGTGTTAAAATGTTATCGTAAATGTAATGTTTGGCCACAAGTGGTAATAACATGTAATTCCCTCAACATCAGCTACAAAGGCTTTTAATCATATTACTAATCTATAAATTAACAGTGACATGATCTATAAACCTGATTTCACTTTGATGTTATAATTTGTATACAGTCCGATTGTCAGATCTTTCGTTATGGGCACAAGATACAATGATGTAATAGCATTTAGCATACTCTGTATCAACTTTTGATTGTCTAAATGAAATGTCATTTGTTTTGTTTATATACAGGATGCTGACTCAGGGGGTCAACGGGTGCAGCAAGCTTAGGTAAGTAATTATTATGATTTATTATATTCATAATTTGATATGTCCTGTTTCTAGTACAGTTTGTACAGACAATATAGCTTTGAATATATGGAGTTGGATTTCATTCCACTGGTAGAGATGTGTGGAATACTACTGAAACCTAAAGGCAAACATGTTTAAGAAAATTATGGCGTTACTTGCATTGTTCGCATCAAAACTCACCACTATAAGCTTTGACAGGCCAGGCAAACCAGGCGAAACAATTTTTTGTTTGGTTTGTAAACTTATTGTAATGGATGCTGCAAGGGTGGTGTGCACCCTTTTGATGACAAATTGTTAATGTGTCTACTTCCTCTACTTTCAAAACCTGGCTCACTAATATCACTACCCATGAAACAACTCTGAATGAGGGATGTACATGTATCTTTGTCTAAATTAATTGTTGGGTGTATACATTAATATCAGTTCATGTAGTATTGTAATGTATAACTTTAATAAGTATAGTTTGTAATCAAGACTGAAAATTAAACAGTACTTTTTTGTTTTCCTTTGTGTTTTCATTACAGATATCTCAACCGGTTTTGTACATAAAACAACTCTGTATATAGCATATATTTATATATTTCGCCAAACAAATTATCATTCATCATCTTTTCAATTTTACCTGTTTTTTTAAATATCATTGAGGGGTACTTGATAAATATTTGACATTTCACATTCAATGGTGCAAGTTTATTATATGTTAAGAAAGCACCCTTGTTATATCTATCACATAAACTTATACCTTTTTATGTGACTTGTCACATATCTCTTTTGGGTTAAATACGAGTGGGTGAATACTGGAAAGCTTTGCCAGATTACCTTAAATCATTCTTGTATTTTATTTGTTGAATGATCATGGAAAATAAAATTGTTGGTTATGGTATATTTGATTATGTTGACCTGTGCAGTGGACAGATGGCTTTGTTACTTTTGTCTATTTAATTGGTATTCTAATTAAGATCTAAATTCTAAACATTATCTACAAAAGGCACAGCAATATATCGTATGGTATCAAAAGGACATTTAGTTGAAAAAAATCCAACACTTCTGATGAAATCTCAAGAAAACTTAGAAGGCCAATTGAAATTGTGAATTTTAAGGTTCTTGAAAAATTTCCTCTTAGGTGCACATAACTGTTTCAAACAAAAAAGAATGTGAATATTGGGCAATATAAACAATGAGACATGGACAGACAGATACATGGATCAAGAAGAATTAAATAGAAAAAAATCTGCCTGTAACCTAGTGTAAATGTAACACATTATTGAAAAAGACATACGGTTTGAACATGTGTCTGATGAAATACCCGAACAGAGTGCTAGCCACTAAGTCATGTCTTGCATAGTCTCATAGTCGACTTTAACCCTAACTCTCTCGGCGTGTTTTTGTGAATTAAACTATCAGGGGAGAAAAACGGGTCAAATTTGAGGGGGAAATCAGTCTCCGCACGCGCCGCGAATCGAACCCGGTCCGTGTGCGTGCAAGTCTGATGCTCTGATGACTGAGCTACACGGGGGAGGTTCCAAAAAGGTTTTTTTAACCAGTTGAACCACGCGCTGAACGTGGCACGAGATTGATGGGGCCGCCGCGCTGTACAAGACTGTTTAGCACTGTCATGTTTTGTAGTGTCCAGGAGGGTTAGGGTTAATAAGAAAAACAAAAGAAAACTTAAGAAATCAACTAAAAGGTGAGAGGTGATGGAAGGGCTTTATCATCCCCCTTGGATTAAGGGTTTAAATGCAGAGTAAGCAGTGATTTATAGATCAGTGAATGAATGTAAAATATCCGGGTTCCAGTTTAGGTGCTTAATAAAAGTAAGTATTTCATTATTAAGGATAACATCTTGACATTGTTTTCCTTATAATGACACAATCATATGAACAAATTAACGAACAAAACAATACATTTATTCAGGTAAAAGTGGTGCTAGTACTAATCAATGTAATTAGGTGAGCTATAGAAAGAGAGTGGGGATGATTTTTAGGGTAATGATAACATTTCTAGCATTAAAATGTAATACAATTACATGTGTTATGTGTTGTACTCATGTATATTAACTGAAATATGTGCAATAATAAGTGGTGGTCAAGTTCTTTTGTATGTTTGAATTGTCAGGGGAAAAAAACAAGCTTTATGATCTTGGATAGTACTTTGAAATATTTGTTTTTCAAATTTCGCTCAAAATTAATTTGTCCTGGATCAGTATGAAGTGTGTCATTTTTGTCTGACAATTCTAACATGGAGGAAATAATTGCTTTTGCTTTCGTGAAATATGATTATAATATGCAAAAACCCTTACCTGTCCTTATTAATTTGGCAATAAATCAGTGAATAATGGTTCTAGGCATCATTCTCTCTTCACTGAGTGAACCCAAGACAAAAGTCTATAATGGTTCTAATATTTGAATAATATCTTTAAACCATATAACATAAGTATGAATGGTAAGGGGAGTGATGTGTGTGTAATGCCATATTTAAAATAAAATGAACAATTATGTTTATAATTTTGTCAAATTACCACAAATTCAATATTTAAAAAAAGAATAAGTTAATTTGGTATCAGTATAAATATGCTTGAAATAATACTGGACAAATTCATACCTATCCCTGGAATTCAAAGTTAAGTTACCTGATAAATCAAGAATATTGTATTAAGTAAATATATACACAACATTGTATTATAATCAAGAATGAAAGATTGACAATGGCCCTAGTATAATTTTAATTCTTTTTAGGATATAAGGGGTCTACATAATAAGTACTTGAATTGTGATCATGTATTGAAATTATGTTGGCTTAAAAAGTCAGGCTTTTGTGTTAAAAAGAATAAATATCAAAGTGGTTGAAAACCAAACATGGTATGTTTTTGTGTTTAATTGAAGTTGAAGTCTTGGTGACCAATGACATTAAAAGGTTTTTGTTTCAAATATTTTGGTATCAATAGATGTGAAATGAGCACATTCTGTGCTTCAATATGATTTTCAGAAATCATAATTTAGATCTGTGAGATATGATTATGAGAAGTATATGTTTTTCTATTTCTGTATATTGTTTATGCCACCAACTTAGTGAGCTTATTTCATCATTCTGTTTGCTAGACCATGTACCCATTTAATGCAAATGGTCACACAATGCATACAGGTGTTGTTGCTGTTGAACTTCAGTATAGTCACTGACAAGTTATCATGATCATGAAGAAGAAAAAAAATCTCCTTTAGATTACTATATCGTTGCTGTTATGTCAAAACCTTGCATGTTTTTCTGGCCCTTCAGCATGTATTAAGTAAAACTTCCCAACGGTTGCATAGGAAGTGTTGCTTTATACATGTTCAGGGGAAAGAGCACTTACAAGGTTTTGATAGATGTGATTTTTCCACCACCCGTTCTTAATTTGTCAAATTGGGCAAACCATTTTACAAACGAATACCTTATCCATTCACTCATTTCCGGAACATTTTTTCTTTTCTTGTCCAGAATGAATGAAACCATAATAAAATATCTCAATTGATACCATACAAGTGCACATTTCACAAGTATTTGTACCCACCCTACTCTGAGACAAATAATTTGTTTTTCGGTTTATCCTTGGTGTAAGACAGCACGAAACTAACCTAGCACCAAATCCTCTATTGAGGGATTAAAGGATTATACAGCTTTAATCCGTAATAGGTCTGGACACATGAAATATCTTACACCAAGGATACACCTGTTTTTCCTTAGCAGGAAAGTCTCATTATATTCTTAAGAAGTGTTGCCTAAGGCACTCATTTGGCAACTACAAGGGCCTGCGTATAAAGAGGTCTTTTACTTTTCACATAATAGCAGATAGGTAATTAAATAATTGGGCTCATTTTGCCCAAACAACACTTGCTTATTTGAGGAAGTATTTAATTAATAAAACATGAGTTGTTTAATAATAGACTAACTGTAATTTAGAAATGTTAAGTTTAGAAATTAGTAAGAAAGACAATGGTGGGACTTACTTGTACTTACTCACTACAGCAGAAAATGTGCAGCAGCTTTGATTTATGATTTTGGTTTTGGTGAAATGCAACAGAATACGCTAGAGGATCAGGACTATTTACAAACTGTGAGAGATCTTTACCGGCACTACTACATGCAGAGGCAATTAAATAGTGCAGTTAGGATTTTCAAGAGATGTCTTATAAGTTCAACCTGATCAAGCTTATTGTGAGACATCTTTGATTTGTGATTACTTTGCTTCAATTTGTTTTTACATTGATCACCTGTTACAGTAGTCTTCATATATGAGCCTGTTTGGTTTCAGTGCTTACAAACTGTTTGAAGAAGTATCCCCGAGGTCAAGCTAATGTCATCAAAGCTTCTGAATGCTGAAATGATGTTGAATAAAGTATAATAAACTTGGTGCAGAAGAAGTTGACGCAAATTAACCAGCGGTGCATCTCGGTTATTGGACACATCTAAGAGACTACTTGATATAGCTTCAACTTGATATAGATATCTAAACAGCTACTAGACATGGAGTTTGCTCCTAAGGCAGCCATTCTAGTCGGTATAACAGCATTGGGAGCTGCCTTTGACCACTGGATAGGTGAATCACTGGGTGGAGAGTACTTGCCATTTGTACTAGGGCTAGTTCTAGGAATTATCATACTCATCCTGTATGCCATCTTGTAAACATGGCTGATGGAGCAATCATTTGGTGGAAATACTTGCCAATTGTGCTGGTAATAGTTCTAGCGCTTATCATACTTATTCTCTATTCTATCCTGCAAATCCTACTTATTCTCTATTCTATCCTGCAAGCAAAACGACATGGTGATCATCGGGGTATTTGGGTTTGAGCTTTTGTGATGTTGTCACTGGATGTTGCCCTTTCTATCTGTGAGCGTAACTGTACCCTAAACCATATCAGAACGGATTGCAGTCTTAACTACTTGGGGTTGTTACCCTCAACCATTTAAAAAAGGATACCGCTATAAACTACATGGATTCAGTTACCATACTAGTATAAACCAAACAGACAGTTTCAATCAACCATAACGAAAGCAAGTATGCAAGGTATACAATGTGAGATTTGATATCAATATCCCATTTGGCTATTGTTTGCGAGGTAACAACTCCAACCCAGGACAAAGGCAACTAAAACAGAAATGAATTGAATGATGTATAGAATGTTAACAAGCATAAACTATCATCCACTAACACCACTGCATTTCCGGTTGCAAAGTCAAAAGTGAGGGCAAGTCATTGACAAATTATTTTGTCCCAAATCTTTCGTAATCACACTTCAAGAATCTCAAATTCCCTTGGAAGACAAAGTTAATAAGAAGTGTATACTTTTTCCTCTACCTGTGCAGTGATGTTAGATCTTATTCCAGTGGTGAGCATTTTGCTGGATTGATTGCATGGCGTCAGTGTATTAGAATCATGCGTGGGATAATGCGGCATATTTCCTGGAATACACTCAGTTGTCACTGCACAGAAGTTAGTCAAACAGATGTTTTAAACGTTTAAATTGCAGTATTCGTAGGATATATAGGATTATTGTATTGAATGAGAAATCAGAAACATACTGCCCTGATCAAACATGGTTTATTGACCCGCATTTTATTTACAGGGCTAACAGAAAAGAAAACCCACTTTTAAAAACAAATTTGAAACATTTGCTTAGCATGCAACAATTCCTCAAATTCTCAGTTTTCAATTACTGTAAAACAACTTAATTTCGCTAGCAATTTAATTTGCTAGGAGATCCAATTTGCCAAATTAAATTGCCACCAATTATATTATTTATAATGGTTATCTATAAATAGGGTGACATGTGACGTCATGCCAGGCATTTGGTCTGCAGTTGCCATTTGTCTTTGCCCAGCAGTGTGCATGCGCAACCTGTTTTTAAGGACCTGTTCTTTTAAAACTCGCGCCAAAGCATTGCAAAGGGCAATAAGATATGACATAGTGGACAGTGTTGTGGTCATCGACAGTCCAGTCCCTTCGACTGTTGCTTTTGTTGATAAACATTGCTGTCAACCGATCTATAGGAAGATGATACATATTAGTGAAATTAAATTGCCAACAGTCCAGTCCCTTCGACTGTTTCTTTTGTTGATAAACATTGCTGTCACCTGATCTATAGGAAGATGAAACATATTAGTGAAATTAAATTGCCGCAAAAAGTTGACTAAATGCTAATTCGCTAAATTAAGTTGCCATGAAATTAAACTGTTTTACAGTAGTAAATAACTATTTTTGTTTTTTGTAAATCTTGATACTCTATGATTGATTGTTATAAATCCAAATTTATTATCACTTGGATAATACCCTTTTAACAATGTGCTATTGTGGGTCATTAAACCTTGGAACTGTTAAAAACAAGTCCATTACAGAATCGATACTATACCACCATATGTTAATAATGGGCTAAATGGTTGCGTTTACATCACATAGTTCTGAGTGACATTTAGAGTGGAATTTTATGATTGAAATATCAAATGTGTGCATGCGCAAATCTATATTGATATGAATTCAATTAAAACAAACTTTGTGTCTCTTTAACAAAACCAAAACCTTAAATGTACATTGTAAATCGTATTTGATGTTTTGAGACAAAGTAATTAGAGAATAAAATATAGTTTGTATCTGTTTTGCTATATATACGATGGGCTTATAATGTATAGACTGTACCATATTTGGACTCTGCGGCGACCATACACAACAACTAAAGTATGGTACAGCCTAATACATTATAAGACATTATAAAGCACTACAGCTATATTTTATTCTCATTCTTATTTAGTTTATTGGTTATTTTTATCTTTTATCATAAAATAACGCATTTATTGACCTACAATTAATGACTTGACTAGCGTCTGACCAGAGATTTATAACTGAGTAAGACCAACATGACTCAAGTCACTTCTGACATTGATTTGGTTTGTGACTGACTCATGGTTTAGTGACTTGGTCACAACACTGGTGAAGTGTAATAATAATTCTCAATACCCTTATGCAAACATATCGGGCAGTATACATTCTGACACTCAAAATGTTTACCATGTGTTCTAAATAGACTAATAATGGATTGGAATAGTCCATTTACCTATGATTACAAACCACACTTTAATGACTAAATGTAATTAAATAGGTACTATAATACTTCTGTATAATAATCATATAATAATATTCTGAATTTGTGACCCAACATGAGTAAATTTCTGTTTCGAGAGAAATTAGACAAATTAATGCACACGCGCTGATGTTGATGTGTGAATAATGGCACGACCTGCAGGGGAGTGCTATTGTGAGCATATCAACATTTGCGCAAGTGCATTGATTTTTCTAATTTTTCGAGAAACAAAACGCATGCATATATTGACGTAATTCATACACGATACTATACAAATCAAAATTCACTATTTAAGCATAATTTTGATCTATGTAAAAATGAATAAAAACATGTTAACAAGTTTGCTAACACCTGCAGTTAAAACCGGCTCTAACAATTCAATGCATATTTTATTTTCTTGATATTTTATTGGTTCGACACTACTAAGAGTGTATGAATTTTGTTCAAGTCGCATCTAGTCGTATTGAACTTGAACATCAATATTTGCTCTATAAATAGCATAAATATGATGATGATGATGTTCATTTTGACAAGTCAAGTTTAGTATGGAGATTGACTCAAATCAAATCTTTTGAAGATGTGACTCAAGTCAAGTCAGGCCTTTTAAACAAATTGGAGACCAGGTCACAAGTCAAGTCAATTCATTGCTCTTAGTGATAGATGCAAATAGCTGCATCATTGACAGGATTTGTCATTTACTCCAGAGATCCTCAATTAATACTACCTAGGCCTTATTTCATAAAACATTTTAAATAGATCTTCTTAAGTTTGATTTAAGAAGGCCTTATTTCATAAAACATTTTAAAAAGATCTTCTTAAGTTGGATTTAAGAAGAAATTTAAGAAGAATTGGCAGGATTTAAGAAGAATTAAAATTCTTCTTAAATCCTGCCAATTCTTCTTAAATCCCAAATTCTTTTTAAGTTAAGAAGATTCTTATCTTCTCTTTATAAAACAACTTAAGAAGAATAATATTCTAAGTTCCTGCTTAACTTATGTCAGAGGCTATCTTAACTTTACTTCGGAATTTTTCTGAAGTTCTAAGATAATATTCTTCTTATTTCTTATCCTAAGAAGGGTTTTTATTCTTAACCTAAGAAGAATCCAATAGGAACTCTTAACTTAATCTGAAGTTGACTTTTATGAAATAAGGCCATGTCATATTTTATTATTTACTTGAGATGAGATGAACTATGTACTCCACAGGGAAATAAATGGAATGATGCATTTAGATGGATAATTATTATAGTTCTCATAAATTGGGTAATTGCAAAACTCATATTTCACAGTACATTGAATAAACATGCATTGTATAGAAAAATATTTGCTTTTACGCTCTTAAATTTAACGGGATAAATAGTGTCCATCTGCCATTTTGATAATGATTCTCAGCTATTGGATGAGTGCCAAGTTATGTGATGGAAAGTACTTGGTGTTATGATAGAAATGGTGAGGATGGCACCTTGTCTTATCATTATTGAAGTTGTAAGTAAATACAAAAGCACTCTCAAAATAAAAATAAATAATATATAGACTCAGACAAAATGGTGTAACAATATAAAATATATAACTTATAGTTCTATGAATACATGAATGTATTAAGAAATAAATAAATAACTACTTATCTTTAAATTTCTCAAAATGATGTGTTCTTTACCATTTGGTATATGATGCAGAAACTAGCTTTGCTATAATATTGCTACATTGTTAACACAATTCATGCAACTCACTTTTAAATTAGTCCCTAAATTCAATTATCTGCATGAACAGTGTGTCATTGAATCAAACTCTGCATGTAAAAAGTAGGTGTTTTTCCCCGCTCTATTGCTCCCATATACAGATTCCTCAAAAGCATAGCTATTGGGGAGGTGAGGCAAACTCCCCTCCCCTCAACAATTTCTGAACATTAATTAAAATTAATATTTCGAGAAACAAAACATACCGAGGGTTTAGTGCAACAAAGGGCTATCTGCATTTCAGTCATTTTGAGAAAAAGTGCTATCTGCATTTCAGTCATTTTGAGAAAAAGTGAATTAAAGATTTGTACCCATCATTGTATCCTATTGGTTTTGACAAGTTAAAAGAAATGCTTTTCAAACCTTTTTGATTAGGCCTAGGTGAATTTACTATTTTCTCATAATTAGGTTCCAGATCTTGTGCAGATCATTTTGATACCAAAATATAATTTTGGCAAAAAATGCAGATAGCCCTTTGTTGTACTAAACCCTCGATACGCATATATTTACTTAATTCATACACACACTAAACAAATAAATTTAAATTTTCAAGTAACTTATTTCTTACAATAATCTCATGTATTAATTTTATTCAACTTGAATAATCATTTCATTACACATGCTAACTAATTTACTAACAAAACTGAATCATGCAATTACTTCATACTTCATTCAGTCTAAACTCAGTCTTGAGGACTTATATCCTTTCCTAAGACTAGAGTATGATAATGATTCGCTTAGCTAAATCTTTGTGAACATTATGAATAAAAATGTTCACATGGAAATGAATATTGACCCTAAATTTGTTTGGCTTGTCAAAAAAAACCAACGGCAATATGTTTTCAGGTTTAAAAATGAGATTTACACTCACTTTGAAGGGGTTGGTTGGGGGGGGGGGGGGGGGGGAGAGAGAAGAAGAAGTAGAAAAAGCCTAAACGACCGACCCTGAGAAGTTTGTTTGCCAGTACTAGAACAGGTTTTTTTTGTAGTCGCCCTACAGGGTGAGTCAAAAAGAAGTTGTATGAATTTAAATATTTTTTTCTTGAGAAAGAAAAAGGAATTTGACCGAAAACTCAAGAGATATTTTGCCTGCAAAGTTGAGCTTCATGAGATGAATACCTTTTTGCGATAAATTTGGAATCAAATTGCAATCAAACTTCGGTCATAGATGCAACATGGAAACCTTCATATGTTAATGAGGTCAAAGGTCACATACCAAGGTCAAAGGTCATCTGAGGTCAAGATGTAAAATTTAGTATACACTTTTTGTATTGTCCATTTCTTTTCCATACAATGACCAATTGCAACCAAACTTCGCTCATAGATGCAACATGGAAACCTTCATATGTTAATGAGGTCAAAGGTCACATACCAAGGTCAAAAGGTCATCTGAGGTCAAGATGTAAAATTTAGTGCACACTTTTTGTATTGTCCATTTCTTTTCCATACAATGACCAATTGCAACCAAACTTCAAGCATAGATGCAACATGGAAACCTTCATATGTTAATGAGGTCAAAGATCACATACCAAGGTCAAAGGTCATCTGAGGTCAAGATGTAAAATTTAGTACACACTTTTTGTATTGTCCATTTCTTTTCCATACAATGACCAATTGCAACCAACCCTTGGTCATATATGCAACATGAACACCTTTATATGTTAATGAGGTCAAAGGTCACATACCAAGGTCAAAGGTCATCTGAGGTCAAGGTGTAAAATTAAGTACACACTTTTTGTCTTGTCGATTTCTTTTCCATACAATGACCAATTGCAACCAAACTTCAGGCATAGATGCAACATGGAAACCTTCATATGTTAATGAGGTCAAAGATCACATACCAAGGTCAAAGGTCATCTGAGGTCAAGATGTAAAATTTAGTACACACTTTTTGTATTGTCCATTTCTTTTCCATACAATGACCAATTGCAACCAACCCTTGGTCATATATGCAACATGAACACCTTTATATGTTAATGAGGTCAAAGGTCACATACCAAGGTCAAAGGTCATCTGAGGTCAAGGTGTAAAATTAAGTACACACTTTTTGTCTTGTCCATTTCTTTTCCATACAATGACCAATTGCAACCAAACTTGGGTCATAGATGCAATATGGAAACCTTCATATGTTAATGAGGTCAAAGGTCACATACCAAGGTCAAAGGTCATCTGAGGTCAAGATGTAAAATTGGCTGCATATGTAAAATTGATTACATTTAAACAGATGAAGTACAATTGCAACCAAACTACCCATATAAACGGACGACCTATTTGAGACCGCTGTCCCTATTTTTTTTAAAGTTTTTAAAAAAAAAAAATATATATATATAAAATTTTGAAATCCTTGTAAAGTGACCTTTTGTATTTAAAATGATGTGATCGATGAATAAATCTGTAAAATTTTGGTTTTAAAAAAAAAAAAAAATGTTTTCTAACGTGCATCAATTAACTAACGCGGGAGCTTTGAGCCAAGATATTTTTAATATAGCCTAATATCTTAATTTGCAGTAAATTTGGAATATTTTCATCTGATGGACTCTCACTGATAATTGTCTAAATTATTAGATGACAAAGAAGTTCATTAGTGCATAACCTCATTACACATGAGTAGGTTTCAACTTAATTGGTAGCTTTATTGGGTTTTAGCCATGAAATATTAAAATCTATAGCTGTATTAATATAAAATCTTGTAAGTGTATTTCCTCGCTTTCAAAAAATTAATCTCAATCATTTTATTTCATTCTTTTAACTTTCTTTTTTGAACAAAAGAGGTTAATACAAATTTTAATGCAAAATCTGTATGTTTTTGTTTCAATTGCATGGCCTAAAATACAAATTTAACTACTTTAGTCGAGCCAAAAATGTGATCCACATAAAAGCATGGCTCTGATACTGATACTGATATACAGATGTAGTATGTATGTAGGTCAGGTTAAAAAATCATATAGCAATTTAGTTTTCATTATGTTAAACCCATTTTTATTGGAATAAATATCATGATGACTGACATTCAAGCGGCATGCGTGCAATTCACAATACACCATGTTGCGCCATGCAACCCGTGCCACGCTCTTGTGAATTCAGTTGCTGCTGCAAGCAGGTTTGCAAATTTGGTCCTAGCGGTAAAAGGCACCTATTAACCATGCTAATGAATCATGGCTAATTTGTTTTTGAATGTATGAAAATAACACCATATATGGGTGAATAACACCATATATGGGTGAATCAAATGGTTTAGGTGACAAGAAAACCCACCCTGTTCTACGGGCAAATGGACCTCGCAGGTTGGGTCGTCGGTCAGTCAGGCTTTTCTTCTCTCCCCTTCAAAATGACCATAATTTATTTTTTTAATCTGTAAAAATGTTGCGTTTTGTCAAACCCAAAAAAATATTTGGACCGTTATTTATTTGTATATGAACATTTTTTACCAATTTCTAAGATAATGGTACGTCAGGCCTGAATACAGGTTTTTTTTGGTTTAAGTGTGAAGAGAGAGACGAGGTCTTAACATCCCTTCATATATATTTACTTGTTTGTTTCAACCATGATATGCATTTTACAGGCTGAAAACAAAACAATATATTTGAAACATTATATAAGAGAAGTGTGGATATTTTTAGAGACAAAGGTTTACGACCATCATGAAGACAAATAATGGCAATAACATCATTAATTCCAGTTTGTTCTATACCTAACAAAACTATAGGTTCAAGGAAATGCTTTTATAATGTAATTTAAATCATATAAATTATAAGGCCAAATTAAATTAATAGTTTGTCTCAAAGCTCCCGCGCGTGTTAGTTTATTGGTACGCATTCAAAAAAAAATTCAATTTTTTTTTCAAAATTCTTTTTTTTCAAAAAAAGAAGAAAAAAATCAAAAATTTCACAGATTTTTCAGATTTTCATTGATCACATCATCTTAAATACAAAAGTTCACTTTTACAAGGATTTCAATATTTTATATTAAAAAAATTAAAAAATAAAATAAAACCCCCCCCTGCATTCCGCATTAGTTTTACAACAGGAGAGGAGCTTTGAGACAAACAATTAATTTAATTTGGCCTAATTATGCTCAGCTTTGAATTGCTTCAACTAGATGTGTGAGTGCTCCTAATATAAAATTGAACAGACCGAAAGTGATCGTGACATGCTACATACAAACACCGCCAATTCAATATTGACCATGCAATATGATACTGTTGACTTTATGATTATTATTATATACATACCATTTATTATCTTTTATTATTAGCTTCAAACTCAATCTTACATCATGTTCATATTTGATTAAGAGAAATTCAAACAATGAATGATCGTAAATGGAGAGTGGCGGAGGTCCAATATAATGAATACAGATTGAAATGGTTTGGTTGATGTATCCAAGTAGAAACAAAAACACATCTCACTTTTTTAATTATTCACGCCGGCTTGTCAGAGTCTTATATATTTTAATTTTTATGTAACGCCACACCAGTCTTGGGAATTTATAGTGTGGTTTTTCTAGCATGTGTAGATGAACAGCATGTTTTGTGAAATGACTAAATGGCTATGTCCTGTTAAATTATTTATGGTAAGAACAAAGTTCACAATTTGGCAACAACAAAAATTGTTTTGTTGTGTTGCCCTCAGTGACCAACCCTAAAATCTCAAAAATCAGGGTTGCTTTTTTTTTTTTAAGATTTAAATTTCCCCAATTTGTCAAAATATTACTATTTCCTGCTTGAAATGAATATGTTTGCTTGAATAGATTGCTTTTAAACTATTATCACACTAGAAACATTAGTCAAATTGACATTTACTAATTATGTCTTGTAGAACCATGTTCTGTCAGTAATATTTGTCAGCAACAAAAAAAAAGAGAAAATAAAAGAAGGAAATTTGACTGACTTCAAGATTTTTGTCACTTGAGGGCAACTCACAAAAAAAGAATTTGGCCGTATAATGACTTTATTAATATTCATAGTTGTAATGTAATGTAATGCTTAATAGAATAATTAGTCTGGCGTCGTTCACTTTGTATAGATCCAATACTATCAAGATCACTGTTAATAAAAACATTGATGCATTTATGCACTTATCAATTGCATCCCTGGCGCCAGGGGATAGCGGGGATTGGGGCCGGGATGTACAAATTGCCGATATGACGTCCCGGGACAGTCGTGTATGGGGCACCATTTTGTGTACGTCCCCGCTACAGTCCCGGCCCCCCGTGGCCAGGACAAAGTGAGTGTACGGCGGCGTACAGTTCCGGCCCCATAGCCTGGACATAGTGTATAATACACCCTGGCTATTTCTCCGGTGTATACATTTTGTGTAACCTAAGCGTACGTCCCCGCTATGTATGTGTACACCCCGGCTATGGCCCGGTGTAGGGGTGTGTACCCTAGTCGTACGCCCCCGCTACACTGCTCGGCCATTCCCTGGCTTATTTTTCAGTGATGTACGGCTAGTGGGGCACGTTTTGTACGTCCCCGGTAAACGCCCCCGCATAGCCGGGCAACGATTTTTGTACGATTGCGTACAGTCCCCGCCATGCCCCGGGTCCCTCGGGGCTGGGGATGCAATTGATAAGTGCATTTAATGGTTTCTATATGAATTAAGATGAAGAGTTAGTATCTTGAGACATAGTGAAAATATGTGGCATAAGATTGGCAAAAGCCTACATAGCACAGAGTAAATAGTAGGTTTTGATATTTTTCTTGTAAAACACATGTACATGAAATATTATTTTTATTGTTTTTTTGTCAACTAACTTTACTGCGAAGGTAATTTACGGTTGATGATCATGAGCCATCTATCTTCAAGTTTATGATAATTGGTGGTACATGCTGTTCGCTGGTAGAGTCATGTTTTGTAACTTCTTGATACTCGTATATAGATTAATGAAAAATAAAAAGAATGGAAAACAAATAATATATAATTAGCAAGCACTGCAAAAAAAACCCAGGTCTGTAAAAATGTGAACTTGGTTACCAAATTTGTCTTGAAGCAGCCGTGGCATTTAATCACTTTGGAAATGAACTCTTCAAAATGTTGAATATCGAATAAAAACTTGTCAATAAATGAAGGTTATTTAATATTCTGTCACTGTCAATAAGTATTTTTATTTAATGACATATAATGCAAATTATTTAGAAGCATGGTTTGGTTTCCTGGTGTTTGTTAATGAATCAATACATATACATAACTATCAATAATTAAAAGTTATAATATTTAATGATCTGTCAATACTATCAATAATGTATATTACTGATTAATGACAATAGCATGGGACACATGATTCATGTCTGCATGCACTAGACAGGATGTGGTCTTGTTGTATTACAAATAGCGGATGCCGATATTGACTATGTTAAATGTCACAACGATATTTGCTAAGAACAAAGGCACCATGTGTAAAGGTTATAGAAACTTATTACATGGCTTCATCTCATAGGTGTCTATAGGCCTGAATCCGTGAATCTTTCTGCATTTGGGCACTCAATGTGGCATTGGGTAGAATAGGCACCCTCCAAAAAGATGACTTTTTTGTAAGCAAATCTTTTTTGTAGCTTTTTAAAAATATTGTCACCAAAGATTTTTAAGACCCTTTTGTTGTCTCTGGTATGAATATTGTTGGTGAAACCATTTGTCAAACTTTTGACACTCTAAATGCTGAATTTAGTCCTAAATGACTCTGTTCATTTTTCAATATCTCTTTAATATCAAAATTATCAATTACTACCATAAGGCAAAAACAAAAAAAAGAGTTGTGTTGCCCTCAGCGACCGACCCTAAAATCGTAAAAACTAGGGTCGCATTTTTTAAATGTTTTAATTTTTTTTTTAATTTTAGAATTAAATTTGATTAAAAGTGTCTAAATGTTACTATTTCTTGCTGGAAATGAATAAATAAGCCTAAATAAATGTTTGTTAGACTATTGTCACACTAGAAACATTAGTTAAATTGACATTTGGGCATATACCAATTTTGTCTTGACATAAACCATATATTTTTCTGCCAAAAAAAAGAAGAAGAAATTGGAAAAAAAAGATTGAAAAAAATTGTTGAAAAAAAAAAAAATCCGACCGACCGACCCAAATTTAAATTTTTGGCACTTGAGGGCAACACAACATTTTTTTTGTGTGCCTAATTAGCCAGTCAGTCACATGATGATGAATTGTATATATTGGCTCGCACATGTTTCACCCCACAACCATGTTATGTCATAAAACAACAGAAACTGATGAATAATTCATAAGTCTGCATTTAACACATATGCTATAATGGCACTTTACTTCCATCTGCAAGGTGCACAATACATATCATCAATATTTAAGACCCATCAGCCTAATGACAACAAAGATACGTACCAGCTGACTATAGTTTGATCAGTTCCAAATCGGCGAGCCTCATCATTATCGCAGCAGTGAATTAAGGACATGGGTGCACATGAACGCAACAATTGCAATATGCATCATATACATGTGTGTGTGTGGGGATCGTGTATACCCAAGATCATGCTCTTACGTTTGGATATATGTAGCATGCGGAGAGATAAAAACTGTATGTTTCTTGCCAATTTGGAAAAGACTAAACTATAGTGTTAAAATTGGATTTCCTGTCCACTAAGCATTTCATTATATGCCTAGCCGCAAAACTTACCCGTAGTAAAAGATCTCCAGATATTTTGGCATTTTTTTAATTGTTTGTATACCAGACATGAAGAGGTTTAACTTGATTCAGTGCACATCATTGTTAAAGAAAAATGATGCTCTTTATTATGTAACTTTGAGCATGAATACTAATTGTTCGCAGACATCCCGTTCTGAAGCCAAACTACACCATAGACGACGTTTTTGTATGCCCCCCCCCCCCCGATCCATCAACAGTTATTGCCAAAAATCATACCCCATAAGCAAGTGTGTTGTGTATTCATTACTTCTGTACTGGTAGTTTGAATTGAAAGAGAACCATATAGTCTATTTGGAGAAAAAGCATAAAGCCTATATTTCATTGAAAATACAGAAGTTAATTCCAATATTCCTAACATATCAAACCCACCCAAAGTAAGAGAAGATCAAAATGCTGTGTCAATGTTAAATTGTATAGTACAGTAAAACAAGTTGAAGTCAGTGTATTTTGTCCCATTCAGCTATTATTGTGTTAAGTGTGGGGCATTGCTATCAGGGGTAGATAGCAAATTGAATATAGTACTTTGTTATAAATAAACTGTAGTGTTATTGTATAGGCAAACTTAATTGTAAATTGTCTGGCCCACCCTGTATACAGTAATATAACTCTCCGTCATCAGCCATGCAGTAAATGAAGCCAATAAAGTAACTCAATTATTGCCCAAGTCAATATTATCAGGACAAGTGGATGAGTCAATATACAGACAGCCATTCCTTTTCACTTCAATGAATCGCTAACAACCCAAATACTATCACTATCAGTCACACACTACATTCCTGTTACCATGGTAATAATACTGTTGCTATATTTAACAGTTGTTAGTATGTAGGCCAGTGTGTTCATGTTCAATATGAAGATCAGGTACTTAACAATAGACCACACTATTTTCTCTATTGGCTGTTCATGGTATGGGTTATTGTATTGGGGATTTTTGGCTCTTGACAAAAAAGGTAATCAGTTTCAGGTTTTAATTTTAATCACCACAAATTTGAAAACCCAACATGAAAAAAGATTCATATTAAATGATACTTGTTCACAAATCAGAAATCTATGTATATAGGACAAATACATATTAACCTACATGTGTAAAGTTGACAATACATCTATTCAAATGACACTATTGACAGGCTACAGGTGAGCATGGCATTTGATGATAAGGTGACAAAAAAAAACCACCTGTTGTACTGGCCTGACCGACCCATTTGTTTAGAAATCAGTGATTAGCTGATGATCGATTTAATTGTAAAATTTCTCCTCTACCCCATTCGCTGTGTATAACGTGCAGGTCTATACAGTGAATGTCAGTTGCGCCGTGGTTTCGAAGAGTCACGTTAAGCCGTTGGTTCCGTGTATTCAGACGCTCACCCTGAACACGTTAAATAGTTGCAGACCTCATCGTAAAGAGAAGGGGATCATCCCGGGTCTGTTAACCTGTACACACAAATCTCACTCTCTAGGTTAAGAGAGCTCTGACGTTGATGCGGGATCCCGCTTTGTCGGAGTATATACTCCAGAACCAGAACCAGAACCAGAAATGTGCAAATGAATACCAACCCAAATTATTGTTTGGCTTGTCTAAGAAAGGTACAATTTTACTGTGTAAAAATCAAAAACAGTAATTTTAAATGCTCGTTTGACTCACACAACCTGAGAGGTCTGTTTGCCGCCAGGGGGTTTGTTTTCATTGCCTGAAGTACACAATAGTTCTTTGAAATCTGTGTTGGGTTTTTATTGATTTTTGATAGTCACAATAATTGGACCGTTTTGCCGAGTGCCAATTTATTACCCACTATTCTGATATCTGTCATTTATACAGACTGTATTCTCTGCTGTGGGTGTCACATTGGCATGTAAAAAGAATTGGCAAATATATTTTAAAAATATTAAAAAAATATAAGAGAATATTTTCAAACGAGAAAAGGATTTTGATATAATAGAGACAGACAGCCTCAATAATGAGACCGTTTACCTGTAGAATTGAAAGGTGTTTCCCCTGCTGAATGTCCATTGTGATAGGGTTGTTGTCATCAAAAGCATGTAATTGTTCAATTAAGTTCTGAATACAATAAGTTTGTGTGTTACTTTCTAAATAGCTACTTTTTACTCTAATCTTCGAAGGGTTTCTTTTTTGAGTGATCCAAATGATTAAATACCATATTTATATATGATAACATAATTCCTTGAGCTTACGAATGAAAAAAAATCTTACTTGTAAAATTAATAATAAAGTTTTATTAATAATCTGATAACACCAATCAGTTGAGGGCTCTGAATAGATTTGTATATTTGTATTTACCTTTAGCCTTTTCTGTCCTCAAAAATAAGAAGTCATCACAAAATATTTAAATATCAATTAATATTTGGCAAGATTTATTCATAATGACTAAGAATATTAGTGTTCTGGTATATGTTTTGTGCATTTTTGGTTCTAAAGCTCTGGTCTCTTAGGGGTCGTCCATATTTTTCGCCATTTTCAGTTACGTACAAAGCGTACGTAAGAGGGGGGAGGGGGTCGAAATATACCCCAACCGTACGTAACTTAAATGGCGATCTTGAGAGGCGGGATTTTTTTTTTTAAGTACAAAATAAAATAAAATTTCGCCATTTATTGCGTACGTAACTCGAGGGGGGGAGGGGGTAAAAAGTTACGTACGCTCTGTACGTAAGTGAAAATGGTGATAATTTTGGACGACCCCTTAGGTGGTGTCATGCTGTGTAATAATGTGACAATTTGTAGCCTTTTTTTGCTGTCAATATCCTGCCTTGAACCCAATTTAATATATAATGAATATCAATAGTATAATACATACACCCTTTTTATTTGTACTGGTAGCATGTGATAGTATTATGGGCGCCTCAAATCAATTTAATTAACTATTATCATGATTACTGTTAGTTGATACAAGCTGGTGTGGTGTGATTGAGGGAGGTGTGGATAGGAAAATATAACATTCCATTGACAAAGTTACAAAAACAAAACTACTCTATGGGCTCCACCAACCCACTTTTTGTATTTTGATTTTAAGAATTCTTTGTTCAAACACTGTTGAAAATGTGTTAAATGTTCTTAATTTTTTCAACTTTGAAATATATAAAAGTTAAACAAACCCACACCTAACAAGCAAACAAACAAACGAAGAACTGAATTGATCAAAAATTCCTATAGTGAAATATTCAGGTTTGTGATAGTAAAGTATAATTCAACATTGGCAAAGCCAGGTTTTTAATTTGTTCATTAAATGATGGGCAAGTTTGTTTTCAACAGACAGAAATAACCAACAAGCTAATTTGTTAATCATGTCAGTGGCATAGCTACCCGCCCCCTAATATTTGACTCTGTTGGTTGAGATAGGTTCTGTTGATATTGTGGACCCAATCTCAACCAGTAATTAATAGATGGAAATATTAGGGTAAAAGGATTGGTGTAATTTGTTCCCACCCCTTTGTGCTTATTTTAGTAATATCTGGATGTTAACACATTTCGGTTTCAAACCTATCAGAAATTCACCTGTATCAAAACAAGTGCATTAAACAGATCTGTAATTTAAATATCTTCACAGATATTTTAGCCTAAGTATGTAATTTTTTTATTCATGAAGATAATACATTTTATATTCAGGTATAAATTTATACAACAATTTATAAATTTTAAAATTCTGATTTTGATAGAAATTACTGGTATCAACTTTTGCTGCGTTTCCTTGTGTGTCCTGATTCTTTAAATTGAGGCCCAGCATAAAAATCGCTGAGCTCAAAAGAAAGGAATCAACCATGCGTCATTCACAGGAATTATGGCATATTGCAGACCATTTAGTTTATTCTTTGAATTGGTGCAAGATTTTTGAAAGTGATGTAAGCTTGCATGATTATGGAATGGGATTTTTACCTTCTTATAGTTTTGGTGAATACAGTTTAGTAGTTCATCAACCTTCATGATAAACTATGTCATATGCAGGACTCTATAATTATAAGATGTTTACATTAAATGCTTTGAAAAAGGCAGGGAAGATTCAATAGCAAACAGACTGACTCGATTTGTTTGAGAAAAAAATGTAGGGCACTCATTAGATAGTAGTGGATATTCAAGCTTGCCATATTATATTGAAAAATAACCAGTTTGTTATCGTCATGCTTCTATTAACCCTAACCGCACTGAATCTCACTAAATCTCACTGCCAGAAACTATCTCCAGGCACTTGCTGCTGCATTGCCGCGATGACGTCACCTACCGCAGGCATATGTGGCCACGGAGTTTGTGGCCGCATAGCCGCTAGGGAGTTAGCTCAGTTGGTAGAGGGACAGACTTGGGTGCGAATGGTCCCGCGATCGAATCCCGGGGGGTGCTGGGTGATTTTTCGGGTAAAAAAAATAGCACTTTTTCCCCCCTCCCCCCGATACGCACAAAAAACTAGCTTTACTGGTTAGGGTTAATAAATGTCAATTTTTGATGTGCATTAACCCTAACCGCACTGAATCTCACTAAATCTCACTGCCAGAAACTATCTCCAGGCACGTGCTGCTGCATTGCCGCGATGACGTCACCTACCGCAGGCATATGTGGCCACGGAGTTTGTGGCCGCATAGCCGCTACGGAGTTAGCTCAGTTGGTAGAGGGACAGACTTGGGTGCGAATGGTCCCGCGATCGAATCCCGGGGGGTGCTGGGTGATTTTTCGGGTAAAAAAAATAGCACTTTTTCCCCCCTCCCCCCGATACGCACAAAAAACTAGCTTTACTGGTTAGAGTTAAAGGGAAGTCTGTCATTTTCTTCTTCAAAATCTTTTAATAAGGTAAATGTTTTAAGATTTCAACTTTGTGTGAAAGTACTCTTCATTCATTCAAACTGCAATGTTTGGATTGACAATTTAGACTATTTGAACATTTGAGCACCATTTTAAATGTATTAACTAACACCTTCAAGAAGTAAAGGAAACTGTTTTCTCTTATTTGTTCCATCCATGTAAAAGTAGGTCTGTATAAGCATGATAAGTAAACCAAGCAAGCCAATACATATGTATGAGTATCTACGAAGACACACATACTCGAACATTATACAGATAATGTATTTGACTGATTTCATTAAGGTTGGGTGACTAATTTAAAAAAGAACACAAGTTTGTTTTTAGACGGTGCTCCATAAATCAAAATGTGATATGTTTTTTGTTTAAGAAAATAAATTGATACAATGACTGATTCATTGTGATAGCATTTCAAGCCTAAGATGAATGGGTCTCACCAACTCATTCTGAAATATATATTTAGAAAAAATTAAGTTAAGAATAAATAAATTTGAATATATTTTTTGTTAGAATTTTGTTAACAAACTATCTGACCATCTTGTATCAAATGTGCAGATTATGGATCCACCTAAAAACACAGGGAACAATCATAACAGATATTAGGTTTGATTATAAATGTTTTTATTGACAAACTATATCTCACATGATATAATAACACTATTGAATAATTCAAGAACAATTCGGTAATGCACTTTATCAATTGCAACCCTGGCTTTGGGACATGGTGGGGACAATGCGGGGACATAAAAAAATGTGTCTCCGCTAGCCGGGACGTAGCGGGGGCGTACATCACTTGAAAATAAGCCGTATGGCTGTAGTCGGGGCGTACACTATTTCCCAGCTGTTGGCGGCTGGGACTGTAGCCGGGGCATACTCTTTGTTCTAGGGGGCCGGGACTGTAGCTGAGTCATACAAAAAATGGTGCCTCGCCCTGAGGGGACCGTACACGACTTTACCGGGGACATCAAACCAGCAATTTGTATGTCCCGGCCCAAATCCCAGCTAGTCCTGGGTCCCCTGGGGTCGGGGTTGCAATTTGATAGTGCATTAAGTTGGACATTTTCTTGTGGCACTCATTTTATGCACCATGATAATAATAACACTTGGATGATATTTAAAATGTGCAAATATTTTTCTTGAGTTTAAATATGTAATATGTAGAGAAACACTCAATCACAATTTCCACAAAATCTTTTCAATTTTGCACGTAACGAATTCAGTGAATGAGAATGAACATTTTTATTAGTATTTGATTGATACACCGTGTTTAACACAAGGAACAATTTCTTGCATTTGTGAAATGGGTTATACTTAATACAGGAATGAAATGAATTCATAATAAGACCTATCATGATGTTTCTGGGGTTCCATCATAGACAATGAAGGTATGGATGGCGAAATAAGTATTTTCTATTGAAACTATGCTCGTCTCAGATTTAAATCATGCAACACAAAAACTGTAAAAGCCAATATTTTCGCGTAAATATATTTTCGCGCATTTTGATATCATAGACATTTCCCGAATTGTTTTTTTCGCGGGCGACCTTCCGGATGCACTGCATGAATGTTGAAAACAATATTTGTGTGTGTTATAATTTTCGCGGAAAAATATTTTGCACAAAAAGCGCGAAAATAAAACCACCGCGAAAATATCAGCTTTTACAGTAGTCTTTTCTACTGACATAACAACTTCTCAAAATTTATAAATAAAATGTCACTCTCGTTCCCATATGCGTTAGTATTGATTTGAAAAGATTGTCCATCATCAAACTCATGGGTTCTAGTTTAGGTGTTTTCTTGTACTACGAATACGATAGCCACCGTTCGGACTAAAAATTGTAGCTTCATGAGTATGTCTCGACATATGACCCTCTGCCAAAATATTTTCCTCAGAGATATACCTACATTTCTGTCTTTTTTCTATCTTTCAAGATCGCATAGAAAATAGCATTTATATGTCCGGAATATTGACACATAATACAATCATTTTTTTCGTTCGCACTAATATCTTACATCGCGGGCACAAATTATGGAACACTCTCCCAATGGACATATGCCAGGCAGGTTCAGTTCAGGAGTTCAAGTCGCGACTAAAGACCTACTAATCTAACTTGGAAATCTAAATGCTGTGTATTTGTTCATGATATTTCATTTCATAATGCATTTTATAATACACTGTATTTCATATCTCATGTTTTTGTTTAAAATATGCATTTGACTCTGTGTATGTATATTTTTGTAGATATAAGATCATTGTTGTATTTTTACCTTAAAGGTAGATGACCTAATCACATTTTCGTAACACAGAATTATTTCAAACATACGGAGATTTTCATATCATATGAAAGCTCGTATATTTCTCATCATCATACTGAAATTTGACGGCCTAAATCGGTATAATTACGGAGAAATTGATGAAATAACGTTGAATTACCGCGAATGGTGGTAACCACCGATATAGTTTGTGTACTACTCAATGGGTACAGTTCACAGCATCTTGTGCGTCTAAAATAAGAACCATTAGAGCTATGCAACTCAAACTTTGGAACACGACTTTTTTAAGGATGACCTTTCATGAAGAATAGAAAACTTCAAGTTGAAAATCGGAACATCTACCTTTAATCTTTATATTCATCCGGTTGTACAGCGCTTTGAGTTTAGATTTAACTAAAAGTAAAGAGCTCTTTAAATGTTTGTTATTATTATTATTAGAGTAACCATAGACGGTGGAGTAACACTATCAAGTGTTTACATTATACACCTATCAGTTGTAAGACGCACTATACGACCCCCGGGAGAGGTGCGTCGTGGGTGCGTCATTTACCAATAATTCTTGACGGAGGGTACGTCAGTGGCAGCCTTTGGTCCGTCAAAAAAAATGACGGAGGGTGCGTAAAGGTCCGTCACTTTACATGGGTGCGAATGGGCTGATAGTTGACTGAGGGTGCGTATTTGGATGGCAATGGTCCGTCGTTTTTTTGACACAGGCTGCGTCATGGTACATGAGAAGTTGACGCACCTCGGTAAAGTGACGCACCACTCCCGGGGGTCGTATAGTGCGTCTTACAACTGATAGGTGTATTAGTGGATCGTTATTTCCAGTAGGTGTCAGAGATTGCCTACCCGGACGCATGCTGGGATTTAATTTTCAGACCTGATTGGCTCGAATAATGGCAAATCACATAGGAGAACCAGCTTTTTCTGGCCGTTTCCCATCCTGAGTATATAGGTTCCTGCCCTATTGAAGACATTACCTTAATCTTCCACACAAGAAGTGTAGATTACAAATGGAGTCGCCCATGCAGGTAAACCCCATTTGAAATTCACTATCTCAGTAGATTAAGGTAGTGTCTTTCATAGGGTGTATGGATTTTAAATGGAATTAACGGCCATTCAATAGCCAATTATGGCCACTCACTTGTTAGATGGAGTATAATCCACCATTTTATAAACATAAACAAAAATCTGACCAATCAATGTTCACAGATAAACGTCAATGCACCTCCAAAAACAATCTTTCCATGAATAATCGTCAGTGTGTAAAGGTTGATTTCTTTGGCCTTTTATTGCACATTTATTATTCACATTACTTGTCCAAATCACACTAATTCTGTGTGCCTAACATATTTGAGGTTCAGGCAGGTACAGGGTGAGTCAAAAAGACTGCAATAGTGGAAAGAAGCCATTTTGTTTTCAGTTTTAAAATGAATTTTAAAACTTTTTAAACGTTGCAAGAATGATGTATTTAATCCTAACTTTGTGTGAAAAAAAGAAGTCAATCGCATTTTCCGTTTGTCTTTGGTGAACCTTTTGACCAGTGCACCCATTTTACACGTTTGTCCACGAGATACCCAAAATATGCATCAGATCGCAAAATGTGTCTCTCATTCAAATTTGGAAACTTAAGCTCATTTGTGATGTTATTGGAATTTGATGTATCCTTAATCAATTATAATCGTACCCATGCAATGAAAGCGTATGTTCTAAATTTTAATAAAAAAACCTGAAATTTTCCATTTTTTTGTTGGCGGGATATTCAAATATGAAAATGCAAATGCAAATGTGCCATTTCAAATGAAAATCACTGTGCTCGTGGACAAACAGGTAAATTTGGTTGTGCAGCAAAGAGGGTCACCAAACACAAACGAAAAATGCGATCGACTTCATTTTTTCACACAAAGTTAGGATTAAATACAGCATTCTTGCAACGTTAAAAAAGTTTTAAAATTCATTTTGGTTTTGAAAACAAAATGGCTTCTTTCCACTATTGCAGTCTTTTTGACTCACCCTGTATTTGTCACTCTCCACATTAAAGCAATATTATGTGATCTTTTTTCAAATTTTTACATATATTTTTCAGGAAAGACTTGGACTCATGAATCTACTTTGACTATATTTTCCGTAAAAACCCCATCACAGAGGAGCTTTACTAAATCATAATGGAAATGTGCTTCCAATTTAAGGAATTTTTTCAACATATTTGTTTCGTTTTTCATCATAAAACATTCTACCCTATGGGTGTATTCACTTGTGTACAGTTGCGGTCGTAACCGGAAACACTGTAAACGGCATTAATGTGATGTCAATCCATGGAATTCAATTTACGAACAGAAAAAAAAACACTCAGAAAATGAACTGTCCTGGTACAGAGACAACTTATCCTATCTAACTGCACTCATTAGATCACATTCATTCATAATATTATATTGCACTTGTCCATATATAATATTACATTCACATCATATTCATAGGCCATAATCATTGCATTTACCCATAATATCCGCCATATTTATATACCATCTACAGGGTGAGTAAAGTGTACTCAAAGTTAAAAAAATATTTAAAATACTTATCAGAATATGAAGGCAACCAATGTATGCGGCAATAGATGCATTTATTTACTATCATCAGCAAAAAGAATCATGACATTTCATGGTACCGTTTACCACATATGACTATTTTGGTAAAGTTACTGCACTTTGAAATCGAACACAATATTGAATTGGCGGCACACAAGATATTGGACACCAATATTTTCTTAATATTGGACGCACATCCGGGAACTGTGGTGCACAATAGTCAACACACAGTTTTATTGTACCGTTAAAAAGCCTGACATAAATAATAATGCTTGATGTTAATGAACAGGTGGATTCATGTATGGTACACAATAGCTAACTAATAAAGACAAATCAAACATTCTCAGTTATATTTTCAAACATTAAATGCGCAATAATGATAAAACAATGTCATTATTACACAAATTTAGCAACAACAACAATAAATTTGGCTTTTGTGATAGTCGGACTCAGTTCAGACTAGAGTGTGGACCGTTTTTCAATAGAAAATATCGCAAATCTTGTTCAGCTTATAAAATGTTGACTTTTACGCAAACCCGTCTGACACAATAAAAAAACCTGTGAAATGTTTGTACAGATTTTAAGATATAAAATCCCAAAGTTGAGTACACTTTTTTGTTGACTCACCCTGTATATGTCTCATTCTTCATTTTATTATAACAAAATACATCAATATACACTGGTTTGGTACATGGTACATCACATCAATTCATAAACATTGTATTTGTATGGAATCAAATGGTACATAATATAAGCTGTCTAACTTGAATATTGTGATATCATTTACATCAAAAAGAAAACTGATTCTATGGGCCTGTTTGGTGAAAACAAAAATTCTTGTGCAAGTGAATACCGAACCAAAAAAGAGTTTTTTTGCTTGCAAAAAAAATAGATTTTTGTTTACAGATTTTAATCGTCATTTTGAAGATGAAAAGAAAAAGAAAAAAAGGAGACAAAACCTGACCGACAGACACATGAGGTCCATTTGGCTGTAGAACAGGGTTTTTGTCAACGTTGCCTAGTGGAAAGATTTATTCTGTGATCCCCCACTCCATCCCACATATCGTAAAATTACAATGGCCTCATTCAGTGATCTCATACAGCAATATCCTAAGGAAATATAAGTTCAAAAAGTTTCATTTTTTTAAAAATTAGTGATTTCTTATTATTTCATGTTTATAAAACACAATTATGTCATACATGTAATAAATTGAATACACATAAATAAAGTACAACCGGTATCGTTATATCATTACCTTTTACACAGTGGGCGGTGTGTTTAATTACATCCTGGTAATAATTATTATTCAATCTGTGACAATTATTACCATAATGAGATATGAATATTGCGGGAAAGGGAAAGAATGGTATTTAATGATTAGGAGGTAATCTCATTGTGTGCAGTTCCCGGGGTGGGGGTTCTCACATTGATATGGTATATGTATATGTGCCTGCCTTTTGGGGTGCCTTTTCGCAAAAATTGGTATAGCGATTGGGTGGTTTTTATCACAGACCAAAGTGCCCAATTGGCATAATTTGGGTGTATTTTGAGGCATTTTTTGTAAAAAGCACCCAATTTGTACAAAATTGGGTGCTTTTTATACCAAAATGGTATATTGATGGGTGGGAAATTGGCCAAAAAATAGGTATAGAGAAAGTCACATTTTTCGAAGTCCGGCAGGCACATCCACATACGATTTTGGAGAAAGTACCTCCCCCCCCCCGGTGCGGTTGCACTTCCTGGTACCATCACTCCAAAAACTTATGGATACACTTCCTGGTACCATCACTCCAAAAACTTATGGATACCCATGTTCGTGTAGGAATAGGAAACACTTTTCTTTCCGCTTTTTGTGTTTTCTTAGTGTAAAATATTGCTTTCTTTTTCCTGTGAAATTACAAACAATTGGATATAAAATGTACCTCCTTTGAATGCAAAATCACAATTTTTTTAAATTTTAAATATTGTGTTGTCTGCCATCAATATGACCGTCTAAAAAATTGTTGTTTGGGGGGGGTGAAAATATGATATGGTTTTGAAGCAATATAAAAATAACATCAAGGGGAAAAAATCACCTTTAAACAGCCTAAAATATATGTGGTGTCATGTTTCAACTAAGACTGAACACAATCAAGGTTTTGCAAATATCAATATCATTTTATATATATGCAGATATGAATAGATAAATATGCAGGTATTGTTAGATACGCTATACAATATACTTTGCAGGATTATATTTTCACAAGTGAACGGTTATCCAATGGTATTAATTATTTGGAATTTCTATCCATGTTTTGATACCAATAGTGAGAGAACATTTTATCAAGTACTCAAACCCATTGCCATTAATAAGACAGATTGATCAAGTACTCATATTTAAACCCATTGTCATTTTAACCATTTTTTTAAATTTATGTAATGTACATGCATGCAAATATTACACACATTTATTACAATTCACAACCTACCCTTTTTATTGTTTTGTTGCAATACTAGTAGGATGTGTTGGGTCCATGTAATATAATAAAAAAAAGCATTCCATGCATGCATCATATTAAGCATCGCAGCAAAAATACAATTATGTTTTTCATGCCACAGTCATATTATATTGTTCAGTAGCCGTTATTTTATCTCATGGTGATAAAAAAACATTTTTTTGGAGGAATTTTTCCTTCCAATCTGTTTGCAAAGTGGCTGTAAAACAGCTGTTGTATATATTTCCAATGGTCAAATTAATAGCAATTATACTATTTTTGATGAAATTATAAAGGTGATTCATTAACAATGCGCTGTAACTATTGTAATCATCACTATAGTTCAATCAGTGGGCCGAAAAGGAATACCTACTTCCAACCGCTCGCTGATACCTACATGTACTTATGATGCACACTTTCACCAGTAAATATGTGCAATGACATGGATTGTTTTTGCACATAGAAAAGCCTCACAATTCTCGCCAATTTGCATTGTCTTTACTAAAAGAAATGATTAACAGATAGTATGAGATTCTTAGGGCAAGCAACAAAACCACCTGTTCAACGGGCCCCACTGAACCATATCTTTCAAATTCAAGAATCGTTTTTTAGTTTTAAAAAAATTGGCAAAAAGAAAAAGGTGCGAATACAAAAGAGCATATGTACAGAGGGCAAGAAAAATTAGGCAAATTGCCCCCACCCCCAAATAATAAATAAATAAATAATAATAATAAAAATAAAAATCAATCTTTGCACCACACTTAAAATAAACTGGGCTCAAAAGAAACTTATAATTTTTCACATGTTCATATCTTGAAACTCTGTCCATCAAAATGAACCAAAATGACACACAGGATTACTTCAATACTCTACTCTAATGACATGTCAATATCCAAATGGTTACCTTACTGACAGAACTGAAAAATGCACTGGCATGGATCTGCTTGCTGTATCACATGTTACAGCCTGGACATTTCAGCAACATAGAGTAAGGCACGTGAAGAAGTCAAAACAAATTGAAATAAAAGTAATGTCAGTTACCCAAACACAGACATCAATAGAGTATTGAAGTAATCCTGTGTGTCATTTTGGTTCATTTTGATGGACAGATTTTCAAGATATGACCATGTGAAAAATTATAAGTTTCTTTTTGAGCCCAGTTTACTTAGTTCTTACTGTTTTGGCTTTTGCAGTACATTGATAATGGCGGACATTGCATTTAGTTTATGGGCTAAATTTTTTTAAATTTTTTAAACCTAATCTAATATTTTTGAAAATTATGACCAAAAAGTGCCAAAAAACGTGAAAAAATGGATTTTTAATTTTTTTTACACTTTTTTGTCAAAATTTCAAAAAAGAATGGATTAGATTTAAAAAAAAAAAAATCGTCCCTCCAGTAGTGTCTTAACATCATCCTCAAGTGATTTGGGCATTTTTAACTCAAAATTATGTTTGTTAGCTTTGTTAAAAAAAAGTGGGTCAAAAAAGTGGTTTTTTGTGATTTTCTCAAAAAATCTACATTTGTGGTCAAAATTAATGCCAAATTTGGATTCTCTGATCCATTTCCTTTCCAAAAAGGTATACTTTTATATACATTTGAGTCATGGTTCAATAATTACAGCACCAACAAACTTCAACAAAAAACTTCCTTAAGTCCCCCCTTAAAGCAAACTTGGTGCTGGAGAATCATCTAAATTCAAAAGCATTGGTATTCAAATAATTCCACTTGTATTGATTTGAGATAAGTTACTCTTTTTTACCATTTTAGTTCTCAAATCCATTATTGGTTTTAACTCAGACTCAGAGCCTTCAACATGGCAAAAAATACAAAAGTATAGATATAAACATACCATATATGAAGTAGCTGAGAGCCGAGAGTGTAAAACTGCATTGGACAAGTTTATCAGGCTGACGTTTATTTCAAATGACTTATGAGGTAAAACTTTATGAATGACCCTTGGAGTAATTCTGTTATACCCTTCACAGAGTAGGGTATAACAGAATTATGCCTGACCCTTGTAAGTTCATGTATGTGTACGGGCTGTGGTATGAGTATTTTGGACTTTGATTTGGTATTTAATATATCTGTAGCAGGTGTGTTTCAGCTTCCCAAATATTTAACATTACATTTTTGCGTAGCTTTTACACTCTGGTTTTTAGGGTGACTATAAAACTTAGACATAAGACCTAAACCCCACTATAAAACTAAGACCCCCTCCACTACAAAACTAAGTCCCCCCACTATAAAACTAAGACCCCCATTACAAAAACTAAGACCCCCACTATAAAACTAAGACCCCACTATAAAACTAAGACCCCCACTATAAAACTAAGACCCCTACTATAAAACTAAGACTCCACTATAAAACTAAGACCCCCACTATAAAACTAAGACCCCATTATAAAACTAAGACCACACTATTACACTAAGACCCCCACTATAAAACTAAGACCCCACTATAAAACTAAGACCCCCACTATAAAACTAAGACCCCCCCCCCCACTATTTAGATGTGTGGCCCGTAGTGCTGGGTTTTATAGTCACCCCTGGTTTTTATACATTTTTAATAAAATATGTGTGTCCAAAAATATTACATAAAATCCACATTTACAAAGCTCTTTCCAAAAAACACCAACCCGACTCAACAAGCAAAAGTCAAAACAAACAATACATTAACAAATACTTGACTTTTAGCGTATTTTGCCTTCAGAGGGGATACAACCCGTTTTGGCCTAATTAAGTTACAGTGGCACTTTTTAAAATAGTCAACTATGATTTTACTTTAGTAAAAAACAACATGATCTAATAAAATATATATATTTAGTATAATTACAAAGTTGAAATATTTTTTTCATGTGCTATTGATAATGTTGGTATTAATATGTGACGTGATCAAGTGAAATGAGTCGCATGTCGGCAGTTTTCAATGTTGATATTTGTCCAAAAGCAGGTGGAAAATGCTACAATATGGTCCAAACCCCACTAAAATTGAACTACTAGTTTTTAAATTACAAACAATTTACCAATTGAGAAAACAACGTAAAACATTTGTCACTTATTTTTACCTATAACCCCAAATCAATGTTCCGACATCTGACTCACTCTGTTTGATCGTGTTTTCATCAATTTTTCTAAGGATAAGCAATAATGAATTTGTAAGTTTAATGAGCATAACCTTTTCCTTGGATAATATTATAAGAGACTATAATTCTTACTGGCTTTCTCTTTAACATATGTACTTTGAGTGTACTTCACAAAATGAAATAAAACTATGATCACCACGCTCTGCTGACTTTCAGCTGATAATCTTCCATTTTTAAACAGCTAAGAATGTTTAAGCAATTCTGATTGAGACTCGGAGAAATCGGCAACATTTATTATGAGACAACTTAACACGACGGCATACATTAATTAGAGTGACGACCCTCGTGCAGTGTGTGGTATGTTTTTGTTCCATAACGCGCAGTGCGTCTACTGCGCTTTTCCTGCATGCTTATGCGGGGCATAATACAGACGCAGGGCATACTCACCACATGGGATTGGATGGAATGTTCATGGGTTATCCGATACTAACAGGGGTAAACGTTGACAAATGTGGGCAATTAAAGGAACAACTTTGATTAAATAAATGTCTAAAGTATGACTGTTTAAGATGAGAATAAAGGTATTGTTTTAGACTGTACCCATGTTATGTCATAAAGGTGTTTAGTATTATTATTTGTTTGCATGTACATGTAACAATGACGGTGATCGCCCACATTTATGTTAGACAATATAACGCGGGTACGGTCTATAATCCTTTCTTTGCCTTTTTCAGAGAAAATCTTGCCTTTCCCTTTAATAGCTGCATGGTTAACATTAATTAAATTACAATAAATATTGGGTCTGTTAACTCTGTTCTGTCTTTACATCATCATTATTAAAGGCCTCGTTAATGACCTCATTATTGTCCTTAGTGTTGACCTCACTTGTGTCCACATTATTGACCTCATTGATCTCGTTGACCTCATTGACTTGACTATCGGTATTGATCTCTTCCTCCATTCCATCCAATTCAATTTCGTTTTCATGCACAACAGAAAGTTGTGACGTGGTACTCTCACTTTCATGTAGATCACCAGGGAATAATTTACCATTAATATTTGTTGTCCTTACTATGAATTCTCCATCAATTTTGCCATCTGTAACAATCACCTCTACACCTGCTGGATAAGAGTCTTTTTGCGAGGTTCTTCTTTGCCTCCAACTTGGTTTCTTGCGCATTTTTTTCGGTGAATCCTTCTCCACGCCTTCTTCCGCTGAGTCTGATGAATCACTGTATGCAAGGGTGTCCTTAAATTGCGATATCTGTTTCTGCACCCTATCGCTTACATTTCTTCCTGTCGCCATGGAAGCAGTTGCCACGGTAGATACAGTGGTTGACACCCTTTCCTGTACCACTTTACCGGTCGATGCCAGGATCCTTCCGATTTGCTGGATAATAAGAGCCAAGTAGGCTAATCCAAATATAATCCAAAAGTAGGCCATCACAACATAGATATCGAGGTAATCAATGTCTGCATTTTGATCTGAAAGGATAACAAAGGAAGAGCCAAATCATTATAAATTTGCATAGGAACATTTATTTTGTATGCATATTATTTCTTTTAAATGCTATCATCATAATTCTATACTGATATTAAGTTTCTTTTGTTATTTAAAAAATATTTGACTTAGACTTTGAGGTAGAAATTTAAGTGTCAGAAATGAACCACCTATAACCACCAGGTGTACATTGATGGGGGTGTGGACTCTCAGGTACAGCCTCCATAAAGCTACCGTAACTTCTGCATTATTCATTTAATCTATATAAATGTATACATTTTCTTGAAGGAAAGGGTTCAATGAATTCAACCATGAACATGAAATTGACCATTTTGAGAAAATCATAAAAAACATGGTTTTTGACCCATTTTAGGTTCTGCAAAGATAACTCAAAATATATTTTGTTAAATTTTGTCATACTAGTTTTATTATAATCTTTATAAAATTCCCTAGGAATGTTTTTTTTTGGTTTTTTTAGTATCTTATTTATTTTTTGAATTATAGACCAAAAAATGCTAAAAATGTGATTTTCATGATTTTGGAGGCAAAAAACATGTTTTTTGGCATTACTGAATAAAAAAACCATTCATAGGGAATTTTATTAGGATTATAATAAAACTAATAACAAAATTTGACAAAATATATTTTGAGTTATCTTTGCAGAACCTAAAATGGGTCCAAAAACGTGTTTTTTATGATTTTCACCAAAAATTTTACCAAAATCATAAAAAACATGGTTTTTGACCCATTTTAGGTTCTGCAAAGATAACTCAAAATATATTTTGTTAAATTTTGTCATACTAGTTTTATTATAATCTTTATAAAATTCCCTAGGAATGTTTTTTTTTATTTTTTAGTATCTTATTTATTTTTTGAATTATAGACCAAAAAAGGCTAAAAATGTGATTTTCATGATTTTGGAGGCAAAAAACAACGTTTTTGGGCATTACTGAATAAAAAAACCATTCATAGGGAATTTTATTAGGATTATAATAAAACTAATATAACAAAATTTGACAAAATATATTTTGAGTTATCTTTGCAGAACCTAAAATGGGTCAAAAAATGTGTTTTTTATGATTTTCACCAAAATGGTCAATTTCATGTTCATGGTTGGATTCATTGAACCCTTTCCTTCAAGAAAATGTATACTTTTATATAGATTAAATGAAAAATGAAGAAGTTACTGTAGTTTTACGGAGACTGTACCTGAGAGTCCACACCGCCTTAACATTGGAAAATTGAATGGCTAATGTGTCGCCTGAAAGATCTCTTTCACTACTCTCCTGATTTTAATCAAAGTTTGAAAATTGGCAAACGTTTTAGAATCAGAATGGCAGATCATTTCTACCAGTGAACACATTTGAGGAATTTATTTCAAGCTGGATGGGAATGTCAAACTGGGGGAGCAGCAATGATTATAGTTAGGGGAGACGTCAAAACTCGACCGCCCGTTGACTGCCGGTTACGGGCGGTTCCGCCCGGTTCTTTCAGGTCAAATGTTTTACTGGTATATGAATATTCGCGCATGCAACACTGAACAACCGCCGGTTGACTTAATGCTGTAATCTGACCAATTTACACTATCAATCTGTTACTTTGCGGTCATAATAGCTCTCTTTATAATCGTTCTATAAAAAACAAACATTCATAGACTTTCGGTATTGATTTAAAAAAGTTAATTGAGCTATAAACAGATTGAAAAAGCCAACCCCAGCGAAAATCAATAGCTGTATTGTACTGGTTGTTTAACTGAGACTTTTAAGTCTTAAAAGAGCCCATTACTTCAGATGTTATTGCTCACGTGTGTGACAAAGCACTTTCAACCGGTCGTGTTCACCAGAGTGTTACTATTTGACCTCATTATGTGTGTATATTATAACAGACGACACGTTTTGTGAGAACCGAACGGAACCGGCAGTTGCCGGGCGGTCGAGTTTTGACGTGATCCCTTAGTGTACGCTGTGCATTATCTGAGGCCATATCTGATTTATAATATTACCAATGTTCTATAGAATGTGCACAAGGCATTGTGTGTGTTTTATTAAAATATTGAAGAAGCTTGGTTTGTAGGTTTTGCAGGAGGAGGAGGAGGAGGGGATAACTTGGGTGGACACTGCTGCCCAGTTGTTATTTCAATAACATTGTCCAAAACTATGTAGCAATAACAGTTGTGACAGATGTCAGATGACAGATGGTACTGATGATGGTCTTATGGCTTAAATATGTTAAATACATTTGATTGCACAGTTCATGACCCATCTCATAATATTACTAATGTGCAATGACATACTCATCAAGTTTGTATCAAATTGCATACATTTCCTGATTGCTTGTGCATGACGGGAGAAGAAAAAAATAAAGGCAAGTTTGACTCTATTGTCAAACGTATAATATTATAAAAGACTACATATGCTCTCGATAAAACAATCCTATGTTAGGCAATATCGTTATAGTATGCATGATTACAGCATGTTTTAAATATTTCAGATCAATCTTTTTCCTTCACATCATCTTCATCCCCCCCCCCCCCCCCCCCCCCCCCCACGGGGCAAACTATACCTGAAACCATATGGATCGCGTGTACAAGGGCTCCATTATTATGAACAGGGACAAGGGGGACTACAACCTAATGTATGCATGACTTCTTCTCTCCATGTCTAGTGATGACGCACACAACGGTCATTGAGGATAGTGTTTATATTTAGGTTTCATATTAAATTTATTTTTCTTACTACAAGCTGTTGTTTTTCTTGTGCAGGGTGGTATATATATATAGAGGTATTAGATTTATATTACATAAACAAGTCCTGTATCAGCAGTGGGAGTGCTCGATACTGCGGTATTCACTGTGGTAGAGTGAAATATTTATATAAAAACATGTTAAAATTCTAGCATTACTGCTACCCTGGATTTCACACACAGTCGGCGATCATCAGGCTGATAATGACAAGTTTTGTGACGCACAATATGGATTAACTTTTTTCTTAATTTGTGTGTTTTTCGACATTTTGAAACGAGCTCGCTTCTCTTATTCAATAGAGTGGGTTGTTAGTCACACAGTATCGCTTATTTCTGCACCATACACAGGTTACATTGGTCAGAGGTATTAGATATATATGATACACTGAATTGTTTTAATTTTGTTATCAAACACAGTATAAATCATTCCTTATAAATTGCTATCAATGATTATTTAAAGCTTTTCCTGGAAACTGAAATCATTTTTCCTATTATTGGCTCTAAAGTTAAAAAGCTTGTTTCCAAGCCATCTTGATATAGTGCTAAAATTGGAATATACAGGTCAAGATATGGTTTTTCCAATTACTTATTCTACTTACCTACAACATAATCGCCAAAACCTATCGTTGTGAGAGTTATAAAACAATAGTACCATGATTCCTGAAGGTCCCAGCCCTCTATCTTTTCAAAGATTAAAGCTGGCATAGTAATAAAGAACACAAACATGGAACCACCAATAATGAATAGATGAAAGATAACACGCTGCCATTTTTTCTTGAGTTTACTACGAAATGGTCTTTCTGCCATTTCAGTCAGATTGCTGAGTTTTTCACCGATACCGGTGAGCATAATACCGCAAAGCGGAATGCCAATCAGGGCAAATACGATACAAAATGTCTGGCCGGTACGAGTTGTTGGTGATATGTGTCCATAACCTGCAAATGGGGAATACAAATTACAAGAATATGGTTAATTACGATCCCAATAATTGGTCATCTTGGGTATTTATCAATCATACCTACTTCTATTCCACCATTTTATACGATTTTTGAAACGATAAAGGGTTTTATGAGTACTTAATAAAAGCAAATTACCAACAATTACATTTATGCATTCTAAGGTCACAAAGTGCATAACATTATTACATACAATATGCAATGTTATACATAAATACGGTAACATTAATACGTAACTTTATCTTGATCTAAATCTTGCGTTGCTATGAACCCTACTGCGTTAGACCCCATAATGATGAATGTATGTAATAAACTGCTCACAAAAAGTATCGTAACACTTAGAAATGATCCAATATATAACGGCTCGAAAGGGTATGCATTAATCGAAGCAAATAACCAAATGCATAATTTTGTTCTGCGTATTTTGACACCTCGATCGATAAGATACGATATTGCGGAGCGGAGTTATTGTCATTTCAATGGTCGTGAGTCCAATTTCCAAAGTGACAATCACCCTATAGAAAGAGGTTTGCATTACTGTTTAGAATGATCAGATTCGTGATTTTCAATAGGGATGAGTGTCACCTTGGAAACTGGACCCACGATCATTGAAATGACAATAACTCCGCTCCGCAACATCGTATCTCAACGATTGAGGTGTCAAAATACGCAGAACAAAATTATGCACTTGGTTATTTGCTTCGATTAATGCATACCTTTTCGAGCCGTTATATATTGGATCATTTCTAAGTGTTACGATACTTTTTGTGAGCAGTTTAGTTTTGATCCTTTCAACTGTTTCTATCACATTAAATCTAAAGGAAATTTGAACTGATGTACATAAAAATGAAAAGCAGTATAACCATTAAAATAAATGGTAATTTCATTGGCTGAGTTGTGAGAATGGTGGTGACACTTTTTGAATATCCCTGAGTTATGATAATAGTGGTGGAACTTTTTGAATGCTCCTGCGTTGTTGCATTCAATACAACAATTCAGGGGTATTCATAAAGTTTATTGTATATGTGTAAAGCTAAAACATGTTCTGCTCGTAAGGTTTGAAAATTTCATTATATAGCACATAATTACCAAAGAGTTTTTTCTTCTTATAAGTATGCAGGTAATATTTTAATCTAATAACTGGAACAAAATAGGAGAATTGAATTTTAATTTGATCTTAAAACTCTTATATGATGCAATATTATTGCATTTGTGTTTATAAATAATGTTACTGTTGTTCTGGTTGTGAATTGACAGCTTGCTTAGACATACAAGCTGTGTATTTAATTTGTTATTGTCTTGTTGGTTTTCAATGTTGATTAGTTAATGAAAGGAAAAATTAAATGGGATTCCGATCACATCAGGGATGAGAATGAGGTGTGTAAAGATATTGATACCCTAAAGTGAAAAATGAAAAAGGGGAACAGTTTGCCTCAGATTCCGAATGCCAAAAGGGTACCTTTTTCTCTTTTAATCAAACTCCTGTTGGAACACATGTATGATATATTCTTTGCATTTCTGGTGTGTTTTGTTCTTTTTCTAGATATAAATTGTGTGAAAAAGCAGTGTTTAATAGTTTGTAATTTTGTACAAAAACAATATATATTTTAGTACATATGTAATTATTTTTTTAAAACTCTTAACATCAATTTAAAGTTACAGAAAAAATGGATGATTTAAAAGTGAACAGAGCTAGACCAAACTTATTTCTATGATATTCCTACCTATAGTTGTGACTGTTATCCCAGAGAAGAAGAATGCGCTGCTGAAATCCCAATTAGATGGACTGGTGACATTACCAGCAGGATTGATGCCATTTTGTGAGGCATTGACAACGACTTCTATTATCCTCTCTAATACATCAGAGTCTATACATGAAAAGTTGCGCAGGATCTCTTCTTTTAACGCTCGCACCTTGAGACGAGTATCCTCCTCCTGTCCGCTCTCTAGATAAGTAAAGATTCCGGCACCAAACATCAAGTATAAGTGGAATACCACGGATAAGACAATCAGTTTCTTCCAGTCCATCTTGCCAAGATGCTGGTTTTTAACTTCGAGCCTGTAATCAAATAAAATGGGTAAAATATCAGTATGATAATATCCCTATCAGTATATATGTATAAGTAGTCGTTATAGTATGGCGTTGATATCGAGTTGATGGCAAACAGATAGAATATTTCATTGGTCCGAGACACTTCCCCACATCTGTCACAAAGTTTCTCAAAATGTATTAATAAACTGTTGAATGTTGTTTGAAATGATCATAATTGCTGCTTGAAATTAAGTTGGGAGAATGTTTGTGGCCTAAAAAATTGCTTCACAAATGTTTTTATCATTTCTTTATTTCTGCAAAAGTAAATATCTTTAAATATCTATCCTCACCAGTCGAACAAAACTCGGATTACTCACATCACATACCATATTTCTATTTAATGTATTATTTTATTTATCAAATACATTTAGTTTTAAACATATTATGTAGGACTTCTGAAATCCTCAACACCTCTTGGAATATGACAGCGCAACAAAAAAGTTTGTGTTTATTCGACAAAGAAAAGACGCTCAGTTTTTGTTTAATTCATCACTAGGATGAGATTTAATTGACTCAATTTATTTACTAAAGATAGAAACACTTTGTTTATAATGTATATGATGGTATTGTAACATAACCCTAAATACTAAGCATAGGCGTATACATGTAAGGTATTAGCCTGAGGAAATGTCTGCGAAGTTCAGGCACAGCACGCAGTAACAGTGTTGCCAAAGCAACATATCCAATTGAACAGTAGCCCAAAAGTCCAAAGAAAAGAATAGCTAATTTTATTGAGTATGTGTGTGTGGTAAGATTTCACATTTAAGAAAAGGAGGATCTTCAGGGTGGCACTAGCTATGCCACTTACAAAAGTACCCCTTTCCTGGGTCATGCCACAGAATCATGGAGCATCCCAAGCACTCTTTGGTATTTAAAGTTATCCAATTGGTCAACTAAGTAATCCATCTGGCAATTACTAAGCATCAGATTTGAATCTACATTACTAAGGTACCAATGATACTTACTACAGCTGCACTAATGACATTGAACATCATAAGTTCTTGATCTTTAAGGCACCTCCCACTACACACAGACATAATCCTATGCCACATATGTATGGAATCTGGTGTTTGTTTACATTGATGTGTTGGTTGATGATATTATTAAATTATTTGTAGACAACATTGTTTATCATATTAATTCCACACAATTGATGGTTCTTCAGGAATTGATATCATTTTCGAGTAAGGGATATCTATATACAAGTTTGTAGCTTGTTTCCATTTCTATGGATATTCACTCATTTTACAAAATTATAAAACACAAGCAAAGTTGTATTAAACCTATAACCTCACTTTTACATGCATACTCAAGTCAATTTTTATTTTTTTAATAATTTTTTTATATAAATTTGGTTGTTGTTGTAATTGCATATCCTTGTAAGTGCAAATGGACCTTTATAACAATTTAGAGTACAGCATTGGAAAGTGATTAAAATAATTACTTTGTCTTATGAGCTTACATGTACTTCATAAACAGTTACCATGGTTACAATTACTGGTTTAACATTTCATGATTATCAATTTAACATGTCCTTGTAATGAATAATTATGCAAATGTGAACAGGTATCTTACAATACACCAGCCCCAATCTAACTATGTACTGTGAATATAAAGCACAGAAACTTAAAGGTGTATGTTCCGATCACATTTTCATAACACAGATTTTCCTCAAACATATGGAGATTTTCATATCATATGAAAGATCATATTTTTCTGATTAACATACTGAAATTTGACAGTCCAAATTGGTATGATTACGGAGAAATCGGTGAAATAACATCGAATTATCGCAAAAGGTGGTTAACCACCAAATCGATTGTGTACACCAAGGTCAAAGGTCATCTCAGGTCAAGATGTACAATTGGCTGCATATGTCTGTTTGTTTGTTTGTTTGTTTACACGGTCGGTCCATACGGACACACGGTCCTGAAGGGACCATGCTCAAGCAAATTGCTCGGGCCAGGCTTAAAAAGCCTATATAAGCATGCTGGCTGAATGAAATGAAAGTTAGAAAAGATGGAAGAAAAGAATGAAGTAAAAAGAGCCACTTCCAACAAATAAAGTTAACAATTTTGCTGTCAGCCTTCGGACATGAGAAAAGAATAGTCTTGATCCAATCTCATTTAGTCATTTGCCACATAGGCTGTAAGCATAGTCAAATTGATTACATTTAAACAGATGAAGTACAATTGCAAGCAAACTACCCATAACCCATATATTAACGGACGACGTATTTGGGACCGCTGACTGTACTTTTTACTACCATAGGCCTATATGTAGCTGCGAGTGTGTTATTTTCTATTTTATTAGTGATATTTCTGTAAAACTTTAAAAGCAATCAATGTCATGCTTATTTGAACTTCCTGGGGAGGGGGTACTTAGTGGATATGAGGTTACTGGGATGTGCTGCCAAATAGCGTCCCCTTTTTTACCTGTCTGGTAAACGAATGACCCCTTTTCATAGCCTACTGTTGGTAAATTGATGGGTCTAAAATCCTTAAATAGCTGTTTTTAAATTGTAGCAAAATCTGTCAAATCTGTAGAAAAATTATGGGTCTCTGGTAAATATATGGGTCCATTTTCCGCCAAAAATTGGTAAATGTTTGGTTCAATTTTCATTCTGAGTAGGCTTTGAAGCGTTTCCATTAATGACAAATCCCCCCCCCCCCCCCCCATGTCCAATAGTAATTGTAATATTGCACTATTGTAAAATTGCGCATATGATGTCCATCATCATAAATATTGCCTTATTTGTAGGTGGTGGGTACAATTTTCAATAACAAAATATGATCTGGGTGGAGGTTGGAGGTGGTAGTTTTAGAATGACCTTTGCATATTATTTACATATACCAAAGTTAGCACACAAACCCTCCAAAACAAAAAATATAACATTCCACAACACACCCCCAACGCATAAATGTGACATAGTCACAACGGATTCACACCCACACATACAAAAATGCACACAAAAGTTGATTTTACATTAACAATTGCACTTCATTAACCGGAAACGGTGGCAAATCAGTCAGATATAAGTCCATAAAGCCTATTAAATGCGAAGTAAAATCATCCTAAAAGAGTTTTGGAACCGTAGTGGTCATATTATAAGCACAACGTCGTCAGTCCCAGATCTGTCCAACAGAAAGTGACAGTAAAAATGTAGATAGTACGCTGAAGTCCAACCAATTAAAAACCATTTATACGTATACATACGTCGTGATATACGTAGTAACGGGCCCTTTCTCCTCATCTTCAATGGCATCTGGATTTCCATCTGCATCTGAAATTTCTTCTATCTCCTGGGGTATCATCTGCATTTTCGCGCCTGTAATCCACTGGATTTACACCTTTAAATTGTTGTGTAAATAAAAGTTGTCGTACTTTCTTAACAGCACTACTGTTAATGTCAATCCTACCAGTTCACTTTAAGCAAGGTAATTAAATCAAGCGTAATGTTTGTATGCATTCGCATATTCGCGTGGGTGCTAGGAACCCGCGTATTAAAACTTAGTAGACTCGCGGTATGATGTGGATTGCACGAGGCCATTTCCGCATAGGAAGTTTAAAACCCGGTTGTATACCCGGTATCTAAATAGGGCCCTTGGAAACCTGGTGTTTGAAAATGAATTAAATACAAGTTTAGTTCAATTATAAACGACACAGTATCGTACTCGTAGCCGCCTTTGATTTTTGTGTCCGAGCGCTCCTGCAGTGGCGGCGCTGCAGGGGGCAAGGGGGTGGGGGTCGGGGGGGGGGGGGGGGGGGAGGCGGGTCCCCCCCCAAAAGTTTGCCTGGGAGTTTGCCCCCCCCCCCCACAACAATTCAATTTAGATAAAAATTGAAAAAAAATTGAAAGTTAAGGCGAATTTTTCTGCGCTTCGCGCGCATTTTCTTACTAAATTAGGTTAAACTAGACCAAATGTTGATAATTGGAGCATATAGGCCTAGCAATTAAATTTTATTTTTATACCAAATCAGTTACAATTAGGCCTAGACCAAATTTAACAATTTGAGCGTAAAATGGCAAAGAAATTTGCCCGCTTTGCACATCAATTTTCTTTATGCCCCCCGCCCCAAAGTATAGATTGACCCCCACCCCCAAATTATGATGCTGCCTGCTGGTGCCGCCACTGCGCTCCTGACGTATAAAATTGTGATACACATTGATAACGCCCTTAATTTAATTACAATAGATTGTCCGCGCGGACAGTTTATTTTCACTCTATTTTCACTCTAGAAAACATGATTTTGAAGTAATGAGGGATCGAATTGCTCTACATGTATAGTACTCGGAATATATTCATGATTTATGATCAGAAAGTAAATCGCTGCAAGAAAATCTACTATCTAAAAATAGTCATGGATATGGGGCGCCCCCTGGAAAAGATCACATAATATGCTCAAATCAAAGGCCTTTTCGCAATTTGATACATAAAGTTATTGAATTTCGGCGAAAATCTTCCGAAAACTTATCGCGTGCCAATTGGCTACAGATGTGATATGGTAATTTTATCGGTGACGTCTTCATGATCGCCAAACGGACTACAGTGCAACTTACCATAAATGCCCGTTTTAACCAACATCACTTACATGACAATAACAACAACACTTTTCTTCCAATAAAGTCAAGTTTGAAGACACATGACATCAAAGCCTCAACGCAAATTTGTATTACAACTATTTTGCTAATTAAGCTCATTTGCATATGTTATGCATATTTAATAAGCATCTAGTCCAAAACACATTTGACTTTTTATACAATGTGCATATTCTTAATTCCGACATTTCTGTATGAGCAAATTAAAACATTTCTTTGTATTTTTCTCTTTATTTAAATAATTTGCATAATTAAGTACCTATATTCGAGACTTAATTTGAACATAACCATACCTTAATATGGGTATGTGACCTATCAAATTAAAGCGTAAGACATACACAACAAAATGGTATGAGAACATTTCATGATTTTGTTTTTGTTTTTAAACTGCACATATTTAAGCAATGCTTAATTTAAGCAATGCATTCTACACGCCCTCTTAGCTTTATTTGTATGCAAACAAATGATTCACCGGGCATAACCACAAGGAACGTGCATTTGAATCTACCGCGTTAGCACTGCACATGCCATTATGTGTGCAGTCATGCACACCCCTACATACAAGGGGTGTGTGTGGTTTCATAGACCAGCTCCCTAGTATGTGCTTCTTGACATCTCTTTAGGTCTTTATAAATTGGAGATGTGTACTCAGCTGTGAAATCAAGGTCGGTTAAAAGCTAGCTTCTAGTTGGCTGGGCCCTATACAGTTGTGAATGGTGGGTACTGAAGCAAAGACCAATTACAAAGGAGGTTTAATAGAAATGTATAACAACATTAAAACTCACATACGGAGAGTGAATTATTTATTTAAACTTGAGTCATTTAAAAGCATTTGGATCACATACTGAATTGGTTTAATTTTCATTTTTCATGGACCAAAAGGAGGTGGTGTATAACCAATTGAAATAAAGGGCGTTTATGGTAAGTTGCACTGTAGGCTGGTTGTCATCATTGGCGGTGCTAACCGGCTCTCGGGGAGGGAATGGTGCCCATCACACTGCATTAGCAATAGCGTAAACACAAAAACGCCTGATAGGCTTTTTTGAGATGGGCGCGTAACGCATTTAATATCGACCGGTTTCAACAAAAATTGTATTTTTTCAAAATCCTGTCGTTTTTGTTCTTGTTTAGGGGATCAAATGACTCATTTAGGGGTGGGGAGGGGGGGGGGAGAACGGTAGCAAAACCTCATCATTGTTATGGTGAATTGTGGCTTCAGAGGAAATACGCGTTTAGGGGGTGTCTAGAAAATGTTGGTCACGTGTCATGTTGTATTGACTGCCCACCCCGGGTGCTGTTAATTAACAAAAAGAAAGTATCCACTTTTTTCGAGGCGCCATGTGTTTAGTTCTTATGGCCCTAAATAAATTCAACAAGTGGGAACGAACATGCATTCCCTCCGGCGCATTTTGACACCTCATTTGTCATAATAGCACCAATATTGATGAAGCAGTGTCCATTTGGATAACAAATGATGCAGTTTCCATTGTTGCACCTAAACCTATACCCATGAAAAGAGCGTTAACAAAACAATAAAACTAAAGTGTACCTCTTCTTTCTCTCTCCACATAAAAAGACAATCATAATCCGAACATCTCACATCGTCAATTGTTTCCAACACCTCACTGTATCTATTGGTGTGAGACTCATCCTTTACAATGACCAGGTCCATTCATGATGTTTGTAAGCCAACACATGTCTCTCCATTTCCGTGCAACCTTCCTTCTAAATCCAAAACGACGAGCAACTTCAGTTTACAGAAACTCCAGAAACTTTTTATTGAGAGGAGGAGGAGGTACGTTTACTGTTTTCTTTACGCTCTTTTCACGGGTATGAGGCTAAGTGCAACAATGGAAACCGCATCATTTTTATTCAAATGCACTTTTAAGTGGTTAAAACCCTATACCCATGAAAAGAGTATAAACAAAACAGTAAGTCTAAAGTGTACCCCTTCTTTCTCTCCATGAAAAGTGTCTGGAGTTTCTGTAACTGAAGTTGCTCATCGATTTTGAGTTACAAGGAAGGTTGCACGGAAATGGAGAGCCAAAGTGTGTTGGCTAACAAACATGGATGATCTGGTCATTGTAAAGGATGAGTCTCACACCAGTCGATACAGGTGTTGGAAACAATTGATGATATGAAAATGCTCGGATTATGATTGTCTTTTCATGTGGATAAAGAAAGAAGAGGTACACTTTAGATTTACTGTTTTGTTAACGCTCTTTTCATGGTATACATGGTATAGGGTTAAGTGCAACAATGGAAACTGCATCATTCTTTCTGTAAAAGTGGCACAACATCGATTTTTGGTAGCTTTGATTTTGATTTTGGGTATCTCAGGATTGACAAATCTAAATCAGATGAAATAAACGGTTTTTTAATAACCTTTCAATGTGTTCGTCATCCACAATGTCCGCAAATGCGTTCATTTGAACCTTACCGAGCTTGTTCTGGTCATAATGTTAAGGTTTCTACCGTCATGGTCAATGATTAACATGATTAATGGTCCTTTGCGTGTTTTGGGG
>CM069441.1:8934041-8958477 GCA_035610835.1 Ophiura sarsii
CATGCGTACGGTCAAAAGGAATAAGTTGACCAATTCTGACGATCCTAGGTCATTTCACTAAATTGCAAATGCGTTTTTAGGGAAAATCACGTTTTGACCCCTAGTGACCTTTTTTTGACCTCTGACCCAAAACTTGTAATTAACTTTTTTGCTTGGCTGATCAATGCGCACAAGAAAAAAGTAGTCCCGTCAAAATCAGAGCATGTCTTAAGATTTTCACCTGTATAGTTCAATGACCTCGTGTGACCTCGTGTTACATGTCACTTTTAGTGGAGAAGGACCCTATATGGACATAGATAAGAGGAATCTTTTGACCAATTCTGACAATCATAAGTCATTATCTCTTGGACGAGTAGTATTTTGAGTGCGAGGAGTGAAAATGTACATTTTGACCCCTAGTGACCTTTTCTTGACCTTTGATCTTAACGGTATGATTAACTTTTGTTCTTGTCTCATCAATGCCCACAAAATAAAAGAAACCCGGTTAAAATCGGAGCAAGCGTTATATTTTTCCCCTGTAAAGTTCAATGACCCCTAGTGACCCTGTTTGACATGTCACTTTTAATGTGGAAGGACCCTATATGAACATTGATCCAAGGAATCTTTTGACCAATTCTGAGTATCATCAGTCATTTTCCCTCGGACAAGTAGGGTTTTGAGTGAATGGAGTAAAATTTACATTTTGACCCCTAGTGACCCCAAATGATTTTTAATTTTAAAAACCATTCTTTTGTACATGCGTACGGTCAAAAGGAATATGTGGACCAATTTTGACGATCCTAGGTCATTTCACTAAATTGGAAATGCGTTTTAAGTGAAAATCACGTTTTGACCCCTAGTGACCCCTGTGTGAATTTTGTAAAATCTAAAATAGTGGGGGGGGGGGGGGGGGGGGGGGGGGTTATAATTTTGTGTAGCAATTCAGATTCTAAAATTTCAAAACGGCATTGTAAACTGTGGGAGAAGTAGCGTTTTTAAGGATATTCACGTTTTGACCTCTAGTGACCCCTTGTTGACCTTTGACCTAATTCAAATGATTGACTTATTTTCTTGGCTCATCAAACCAAACAAGATGTTAAAGTTTGGTTCAAATCGGACAATGTCTTAACTTTTATGCCTGTAAAGTTCAATGACCCCAAGTGACCCCATATGACATGTGAATTTTAATCGCAGGAGACCCTATATGCACATGGTCATAAGGAATCATTTGACCAAGTATGGTGATTGTAACATGTAAACTGTAGGAGAAGTAGCGTTTTTAAGGATATTCACGTTTTGACCTCTAGTGACCCTTTGTTGACCTTTGACCTAATTCAAATGATTGACTTATTTTCTTGACTCATCAAATGAAACAAGATGTCAAAGTTTAGTCCAAATCGGACAATGTCTTAACTTTTATGCCTGTAAAGTTCAATGACCCCTAGTGACCCCATATGACATGTGAATTTTAATCGCAGGAGACCCTATATGCACATGGTCATAAGGAACCATTTGACCAATTGTGAAGATTGTGACATGTAAACTGTAGGAGAAGTAGCATGCGTTGGAAGAAAGAAAGAAAGAAAGAAAGAAAGAACTAGACAGGACTTGTGCTTCGAGAAGCACGAATATTGGTTTTGTTAATTAATTACAATAGGTCAATGACCCTTAGTGACCCTAGAAGCATTTTTTAATTAAGAAATTGTTTTATTTTCAATTAAACTTGTTAATAACTTACATAAAATACAATGCGTGACCAATCATAGAACATAAAAAGACTTAGATTACAAACGTGTTATTGTATACAATTTTAAAATAAATCCAGTTGTTCCTGACTATTTATTTATTAACCTCTACACTGTAGATAGGTGTAATGAGTGTTTATTAGCCACGAGACTGTATACGGTAGTTGCAGTTGTTGTTCATAATCGTCAGACTGTCCATGGATATAGTGATTGTTAGTTAGTCACCAGATGTACATTGAAAATCTGACAAGCGGTCATTGACCCCTTGTGACCCCATATGACATGTTAATTTTAATAGCTGTTTACGTGAAATAACTGAATATTCACATTTTGACCTCTAGTGACCCCTTGTTGACCTTTGACCTAATTGTACTGATGGACATATTTTCTTGGCTCATCAAACCAAACAAGATAAAACAAGTCCGGTCCAAATCGGACAATGTCTTAACTTTTACGCCTGTAAAGTTCAATGACCCCTAGTGACCCCATATGACATGTGAATTTTAATAGCAGGAGACCCTATGTGCACATGGTCATAAGGAATCATTTGACTAATTGTGGCGATTGTAACATGTAAACTGTAGGAGGAGTAGCGTTTTTAAGGATATTCACATTTTGACCTCTAGTGACCCCTTGTTGACCTTTGAACTAATTCAAATGGTTGACTTATTTTCTTGGCTCATCAAACCAAACAAGATGTCAAAGTTCAGTCAAAATCGGACAATGTCTTAACTTTTATGCCTGTAAAGTTCAATGACCCCTAGTGACCCCATATGACATGTGAATTTTAATAGCAGGAGACCCTATATGCACATGGTCATAAGGAATCATTTGACTAATTGTGGCGATTGTAACATGTAAACTGTAGGAGGAGTAGCGTTTTTAAGGATATTCACATTTTGACCTCTAGTGACCCCTTGTTGACCTTTGACCTAATTCAAATGATTGACTTATTTTCTTGGCTCATCAAACCAAACATGATGTCAAAGTTTGGTCCAAATCGGACAATGTCTTAACTTTTATGCCTGTAAAGTTCAATGACCCCTAGTGACCCCATATGACATGTGAATTTTAATAGCAGGAGACCCTATATGCACATGGTCATAAGGAATCATTTGACTAATTGTGGCGATTGTAACATGTAAACTGTAGGAGGAGTAGCGTTTTTAAGGATATTCACATTTTGACCTCTAGTGACCCCTTGTTGACCTTTGAACTAATTCAAATGGTTGACTTATTTTCTTGGCTCATCAAACCAAACAAGATGTCAAATTTCAGTCAAAATCGGACAATGTCTTAACTTTTATGCCTGTAAAGTTCAATGACCCCTAGTGACCCCATATGACATGTGAATTTTAATAGCAGGAGACCCTATATGCACATGGTCATAAGGAATCATTTGACTAATTGTGGCGATTGTAACATGTAAACTGTAGGAGGAGTAGCGTTTTTAAGGATATTCACATTTTGACCTCTAGTGACCCCTTGTTGACCTTTGACCTAATTCAAATGATTGACTTATTTTCTTGGCTCATCAAATCAAACAAGATGTCAAAGTTTGGTCCAAATCGGACAATGTCTTAACTTTTATGCCTGTAAAGTTCAATGACCCCTAGTGACCCCATATGACATGTGAATTTTAATCGCAGGAGACCCTATATGCACATGGTCATAAGGAATCATTTGACCAAGTATGGTGATTGTAACATGTAAACTGTAGGAGAAGTAGCGTTTTTAAGGATATTCACGTTTTGACCTCTAGTGACCCCTTGTTGACCTTTGACCTAATTCAAATGATTGACTTATTTTCTTGGCTCATCAAATCAAACAAGATGTCAAAGTTTGGTCCAAATCGGACAATGTCTTAACTTTTATGCCTGTAAAGTTCAATGACCCCTAGTGACCCCATATGACATGTGAATTTTAATCGCAGGAGACCCTATATGCACATGGTCATAAGGAACCATTTGACCAATTGTGGCGATTGTGACATGTAAACTGTAGGAGAAGTAGCATGCGTTGGAAGAAGAAGAAAGAAAGAAAATGAGGATAACAGTATATTGGTTTGCTGCGCAAAACCAATATAAGAACTAGACAGGACTTGTGCTTCGAGAAGCACGAATATTGGTTTTGTTAATTAATTACAATAGGTCAATGACCCTTAGTGACCCTAGAAGCATTTTTTAATTAAGAAATTGTTTTATTTTCAATTAAACTTGTTAATAACTTACATAAAATACAATGCGTGACCAATCATAGAACATAAAAAGACTTAGATTACAAACGTGTTATTGTATACAATTTTAAAATAAATCCAGTTGTTCCTGACTATTTATTTATTAACCTCTACACTGTAGATAGGTGTAATGAGTGTTTATTAGCCACAAGACTGTATACGGTAGTTGCAGTTGTTGTTCATAATCGTCAGACTGTCCGTGGATATAGTGATTGTTAGTTAGTCACCAGATGTACATTGAAAATCTGACAAGCGGTCATTGACCCCTTGTGACCCCATATGACATGTTAATTTTAATAGCTGTTTACGTGAAATAACTGAATATTCACATTTTGACCTCTAGTGACCCCTTGTTGACCTTTGACCTAATTGTACTGATGGGCATATTTTCTTGGCTCATCAAACCAAACAAGATAAAACAAGTCCGGTCCAAATCGGACAATGTCTTAACTTTTACGCCTGTAAAGTTCAATGACCCCTAGTGACCCCATATGACATGTGAATTTTAATAGCAGGAGACACTATGTGCACATGGTCATAAGGAATCATTTGACTAATTGTGGCGATTGTAACATGTAAACTGTAGGAGGAGTAGCGTTTTAGGGGTTATTCACATTTTGACCTCTAGTGACCCTTGTTGACCTTTGACCTAATTCAAATGATTGACTTATTTTCTTGGCTCATCAAACCAAACAAGATGTCAAAGTTTGGTCCAAATCGGACAATGTCTTAACTTTTATGCCTGTAAAGTTCAATGACCCCTAGTGACCCCATATGACATGTGAATTTTAATAGCAGGAGACCCTATATGCACATGGTCATAAGGAATCATTTGACTAATTGTGGCGATTGTAACATGTAAACTGTAGGAGGAGTAGCGTTTTTAAGGATATTCACATTTTGACCTCTAGTGACCCCTTGTTGACCTTTGACCTAATTCAAATGATTGACTTATTTTCTTGGCTCATCAAACCAAACAAGATGTCAAAGTTTAGTCCAAATCGGACAATGTCTTAACTTTTATGGTTGTAAAGTTCAATGACCCCTAGTGACCCCATATGACATGTGAATTTTAATCGCAGGAGACCCTATATGCACATGGTCATAAGGAATCATTTGACTAATTGTGGCGATTGTAACATGTAAACTGTAGGAGGAGTAGCGTTTTTAAGGATATTCACATTTTGACCTCTAGTGACCCCTTGTTGACCTTTGACCTAATTCAAATGATTGACTTATTTTCTTGGCTCATCAAACCAAACAAGATGTCAAAGTTTGGTCCAAATCGGACAATGTCTTAAATTTTTATGCCTGTAAAGTTCAATGACCCCTAGTGACCCCATATGACATGTGAATTTTAATAGCAGGAGACCCTATATGCACATGGTCATAAGGAATCATTTGACTAATTGTGGCGATTGTAACATGTAAACTGTAGGAGGAGTAGCGTTTTTAAGGATATTCACATTTTGACCTCTAGTGACCCCTTGTTGACCTTTGACCTAATTCAAATAATTGACTTATTTTCTTGGCTCATCAAACCAAACAAGATGTCAAAGTTTAGTCCAAATCGGACAATGTCTTAACTTTTATGCCTGTAAAGTTCAATGACCCCTAGTGACCCCATATGACATGTGAATTTTAATAGCAGGAGACCCTATATGCACATGGTCATAAGGAATCATTTGACTAATTGTGGCGATTGTAACATGTAAACTGTAGGAGGAGTAGCGTTTTTAAGGATATTCACATTTTGACCTCTAGTGACCCCTTGTTGACCTTTGACCTAATTCAAATGATTGACTTATTTTCTTGGCTCATCAAATTAAACAAGATGTCAAAGTTTGGTCCAAATCGGACAATGTCTTAACTTTTATGCCTGTAAAGTTCAATGACCCCTAGTGACCCCATATGACATGTGAATTTTATTCGCAGGAGACCCTATATGCACATGGTCATAAGGAACCATTTGACCAATTGTGGCGATTGTGACATGTAAACTGTAGGAGGAGTAGCATGCGTTGGAAGAAGAAAGAAAGAAAGAAAGAAAGAAAGAAAATGAGGATAACAGTATATTGGTTTGCTGCGCAAAACCAATATAAAGAAAGAAAATGAGGATAACAGTATATTGGTTTGCTGCGCAAAACCAATATAATTTATAATTCATGAACGTGATTTTGATAATACCATGATCCTGCAACAATGTTGTCCTATTTCAGCTAAGCTTTCATTAAAATATCATAATATTTCGTTTAAAAAAACCCCGCAAGACACAGGCCTATCATCATGATCATGCGTGTCGAGATAAAAATATCATCTGCGTTATCCCGATTGTCTACCATATCTAAAGCCTTATGTCATGTACGTTAAGCGCCCCACTGCAACATACAATGTAGTAACCTACTGTTACAATGTAGTAACCTATAGTATAAACTATGAAAACCGATTTAAACTTATAACAGGTTATAAACAGTTATACAGGTGAGTCAAAAACAAGTTGTATGGGGAATTAATATTTGTTTAAAAATAGACCAAATAAATTTGACAAACCAATGAGGCACGTATTCAAAGAGCAACTTATACCGTGACAAAAGGAATCATTGAAATCGATCAATTATATCAGGAGCTATGCATAAGTGGGGGCCGCCATGTTTGTAGTCTTTAAAATTACATGCACCTATATATGCAGTTTATTTTAACAGTACCCGCAGTCTGTGATGGTGTCAAAGCTATATTTGTTTATACATGTAGTTGATGATTCAATCAGAGAGATGTTATTATACTCCCAACAGAGGGACATCAGGCTGTCCCAAAATGATTAGTACCCATCGCCATATCGATGCCCAAAGTTCAATAAATGTTTTCATCATCAAAATCAATGAGATTAAATCCGTTGTTTTTCTATCATATTTGCTATACTGTACCCTTTCATTAGAATTTTAGATCATGAATATCGGACTTATTTTAATGAAGTTACACTCCATTGTGTAAGACATTGTGATTTCACCTTTTTGGCAAAGTGCAAAAAATGTGTTTTTAAACAGCTTGTTTGAAAGAAACTAATAATACATTCTCTTAATCTCTTGTCTGCTAATATCTGTGGTTCCTTTCTATTTTAAACTGCTGTTGTATCATATTGTGGTTCAAATCATTAATACTATTTCATTTTGATTCAAGTTGAAGAGCAAAACTGGATCGTCACGCATGAGCGACCCCAAGCTTTGTTTCTATAATGAGCTAGTTTTGAGGCTAAACTTGAGGGACATTTAAACAGGTAAAGACGTGGCCATGGGTAATTAGCAGTGGCTTAGACTTCTTTTTCATATTGGGGATGCAATTTCCTACAAACTTAGTAAAAATGATATAGTCCCTTTGTGTTTAACCTCACGAAATTCATTCTCCAATGTGAAAATGAAATCTAAGCCACTGGTGATTCACCAAATACCACTTCATTTAGAAGTCCCTAAACACTTGTCAAATAAAACAATGCATGGGGTCACTTAAGTGTGACAAATTTCCTTTACCCGTTAAATTGAATTAAGGAGAAGAATTATTAGTGATTTGAACATCCATAACTAATAACAGTTACAACAGAAAGACACAAGATTATATTGAGTAGACAAGAGATTATGAGAATACACAAGTTTCTTTCAAACAAGCTGTAATATCACACACATTTGTTAGCACCTTGTCAAAAAGGTGTATCTTGAGTTTGATAAATCCGATATTCATGATCTAAAATTCTAATGAATTAGTACAGTATGACAATGATGATGTAAAACAACGGACCTAATCCCATCGATTTTGATGATGACAAAAATTATTGAACTTTGGACATCGATGGGTACTAATGATTTTGGGCCTGTAGCTTATCTTGTTTGTCTAAGGAGAAGACTTTTCTTGCATCAAGATGTTTGCAACAGTGCATATCAACACGGAGAGTCAATCTGTGGTGTCAAGTACTCCTATTTGAGTTTTTATCCATGCTCATCCATGCAATGTGTATTAATGCAAATAATCAGTTGTAGTGTAAATTTGTATCATTCCACCTAATTGAAGAGTGCTAACACCATACCAGTGGCCTTGTACCTTGTAATTAGTTGTTACAAATAGTTTACAAGTTTGTTGAATCACATACTGAAAGACTACTAAATATCCTTTAAAATGGGACCATAATCATGATAATGGTGTTTGTAGCATCAGCATGATCAGGGGATGACTAGTTATTGTAAAAAAAGAACAAAGCATTAGATTATCCCCATTGAGTTTGTACAGGCAACCAATGCCATTTTGCAGGCAGATAGCTTGTTATTAGGGCTTTTAAATGATACCAAATTTGTTGAGATAGCTTTTGTGGTTTTAAAAATATTTAAGGAATGTGACAGCATGAAACTAAAAAGTGTAACAGCACCACCCTATTGGGAGGCAAAATGTATAATTATTGACAACCGTTTCTGGTTAGACTAGCCATTGGACAAAGTGCTCAATACCGTAAACGGTACAGCTTATAAAAATTCAGAGGTATAGACCTTCCGGAATAGTATCGCTACTCTGAGTTTCATGGACAATCACATATCGGTCATGTTGTCCAATCATCAGGCCTAAAGACGTTTCGCTGATCGCAGGCCTTTGACTCATTGAAAATCAGAATAGTATAATATATAATAATAATAATAATAATAATAATAATAATAATACCTGGGTTGATTTAATGAAATGTTAATATGGGTAACCATGATCGCGGAATGCCATTTTTAAATAGCAATTCCTGGACCAACTTTTTAATCTAAGTACAATGTCATATATATACCTAGATTGTTCTTCAGACAGTACCCCCCCCCCCCCCCCCCCCCCTCCATACCCACAAATCAACTTTATTGGTTTCCTGTGCTATTTTTAGACTGAGGTGTTTTGATTTGTTTTTAGGTCGTCCGTAGGAGAGAGACCTTTAAGCTGCACCCTTCGTATGTGTAGTCTGTCTGTCTGTCAGTGTCTATATTGTAACCAAACTTCGGTCATAGATGCAACATGGACACCTTCATATGTTAATGAGGTCAAAGGTCATCTGAGGTCAAGATGTAAAAGTGGCTGCATATGTAAAATTGATTACATTTTGTACATTTCTTTTCCATACAATGACCAATTGCAACCATTATTAGATGCAACATGGAAACATTCATATTTTAATGAGGTCAAAGGTCACATACCAATGTCAAAGGTCACCTGAGGCAAGATGTAAAAGTGACTGCATATGTTAAATTGATTACATTTGTCCATTTCTTTTCCATACAATGACCAATTGCAACCAAACTTAGGTCATAGATGCAACATGTAAACTTTCATATGTTAATGAGGTCAAAGGTCAAATACCAAGGTCTAAGGTCATCTGAGGTCAAGATGTAAAATTGGCTGCATTTGTAAAATTGATTACATTTAAACAGGTGAAGTACAATTGCAACCAAACTCCAGGATGTTTATTTATTTACATTATGATGTTTACTTATACAAGGAGGCTATACTATGTCCACTTTCTCTCTAGGTGCCTGATGCCTTTTGTTTGAGAGCCATTTTGTTTTTAATCTACCCATATAAAATGACGACCTATTTGAGTCCCCTGTCCCTATTTTTTGGTTTGAAATATAGAAAATACAAACACCATTTCCCTGGTATTTTGCATAAAACAGATGCATCACAGAAATTGTTACAAACATGCTTCTTTCTCTTAGATCGCCCCCATTCCATTTCGATTTTTTTTCCTTTTTTCTAAAGCCGATTTTGTCTTGCGGCACTTTTAAAAACTTTTAAACTGTATAATAATAATACCCCCTCCCCCGAGCGCTTAAATCCTATGGCAAAGATTTCCTTTAATGGCGGAGGGACGTACTACCATAGGCTATTATTTCAACTTAATTGATATTATTATATAGGGTCATGTGTTTTAAGCTCGCCTCCTTTCGCGTTACACACGGATTTTGGCTTTCACGACATGATTTTAACTTTACACATTTATATTTGCTTGTATACCCCCCTGAGGTAGTAAAAGTATATATTTTCTGAAGGGAAATTTCATGAGGAAACCAAATATGCCATTAAAATTATAGTACGACTAAGAACTAAAATGGTATGATCGGAAATGTTCGGAAAAATATCAGAGTTTTTAATTTTTAATTCGAGATCCATATATTTTTTATACCTACCCCTATCATTATTTACTTTACATATTTGAATTCCTCATGAAATTACCCATTAGATGATATATAATTGTTAAAGTTACTACGTCGGTATGGTAATTATACCGGCTAGTGAATATCTCCAATTGTTATTTTATATATTTTTAGAATTTTCAAAAATATTTGTTTAAGGATGAACCCATCCCTGATATAAACTGCATTTCTGAATTCCTCTAGTTACAAGCTTTCCAAAAATGTATACTTTTGCTATCATAGGTTGAAAACTTTTTCTGTTATTGTCATTTTTATAAATCCGGTAAATTGAGGCTGATTATTCATGTTTACTGTGTAGCGAATAGGAAGAAAGCTGATGTTCATTGTCTTATCCATAATTAATTAGTTGTTACAAATAGTCTGTTGAACCACATACTTAAAGACTACTAATTATCCTTTAAAATGGGACCAGAATGGTGTTTGTAACATTAGGAGATGACTAGTTATTGTAAAAAGAACAAAACATGGGATTATCCCCATTGAGTTTGTACAGGCGGCACCCCTTCCAGAAACACCCCTTCCAGCACCACCCCTGTTCCCCAAACATCAAACAGCTGTATCTCCCATTCTGTATTAGCTATACCAATGCCAATTTGCAGGCAGATAGCTTGTTATTAGGGCTTTAAAATGATACCAAATTTGTTGAGATAGCTTTTGTGGTTTTAAAAATATTTGAGGAAAATTACAGCATGAAACTAAAAAATGTAACGGCACCACCCTATTGGGAGGCGAGTTCATAACGCGTGACCATAGACAAGATTGCCGTGCAATTATTTCATACTTACGGATAAAATGCTCTTGAAAGTTAGTTATCACTGAAAATCATTCCATTCAACTCACTGTGATCCAACTCATGTTGCGTTCGTTATGTCGTGTTGTTGTACATGTAGAACATCCCAATCTTGCACGTTGGGACGATATTTACAAGTTTGTAGAAACCGTTAGTGTTTTGGTTTATATCATAACATAACGCAAATACAACTCAACTGTATGGTTAATTGGGAGCTGAACCTTGAAATTCGTATCATTGCACTTTACTGAAATATCATAACAAAACCAAGATTTGTGTAATTCAAAGGGTTTAGTCTTGCCTGACCGGGCCGGGTCAAACGCCACAATTGTATTAAGCTTAATACAGGCTGTCTCAAAAAATTACCATCGATATCCAGAATATTTTATTTATTTCATCATAAAAATAAGCGACTAAGAATACTTCGGTGTTTTATTAGGGTACTTGGCACAAGCATACTGTAACCTTTCATTACAATTTCTGATTATGAAAATCATGATCATGAAAATGAAACTAACCTCTAAACTGAAAACACCAACAATTTTGAAACAGAATGGTTACTCTTTTTTTTTTTACTCTGCCATCAAAAGAAAGAATGGCAGCAAAAACCAGTGGTTCGGAAGTCACGTAGAAATGGTGGTCCCGTGCACAGTGGCGGCACCAGCCTCATGATTCTTTTTTTTTGGGGGGGGGGGGGGGGGGCATAAGCGCGCATTTTCTGTTTCCCTTTTACGCTTAAGGGGGATGTGGACTCTCAGGTACAGCCTCCGTAAAACTGCCGTAACTTCTTCAATATTCTTTATATAAGTATACAGTTTTTTGCATAAAAGGGTTCAATGAATCCAACCATGATAATGAAATTGACCAGGGTTATGCTGAATGCGTGATAGATCATGGATAGAGGAATATTAATGAATTCAGCTTGATTGTTTTTGCCTATTAATGTTATTAATTGCTTTCATAATGAACATCGTACCATCTCACTGATAATATACCCAATAATATATTAATATATTAAAATTCAATTTTCGTACACAGACAACAGGTATAAATTGTGTTACAAATTAAAAAATGCATGTTATATTTGGCTAATATAATTTCAATTATATTATTTGTTTTATTATGGTTACTTAATAAGTATTATATTTTCGGCATTATAAATCATATCAAAACCATAATATGAATGCATTTTGTCGCAAGAAATGAATAAAACGTCAACCATTGAACATGACGCAAAGTATGTATAAACATAAAATACAGGTGGGTCAATGTGGTCAATGGTCAAACGCCAATGGTTAATCGTTTCGATTTACCTTCATACAAAAGCACGTGTAATCAACGATTTACCGTATCAATAAATATAATATGGCCATGTGTTTTGAACTCACGACCCAAAAAGAGTGGTGGCGTTGCATTTTTGATGACGAATCATACATCTCTCTCTTTTAACTCGCCTATTTATCTAGCTACATTGTGTGAATAAATCAGGTATTTTTATAACTGTTTGGCTGAGATATGATTGCTTATATTGTGAACATTATAAACATCTAAGAACTAACCAAAATGGCTTCAGGGTAGGAAGAACTACTATAGGACATATCCTGGCACTGAGAAGGCTGATTGAAGGGGTGAAAGCTAATAACCTACAAACAATAATAACATATATAGACTTCAGGAAGGCCTTTGATACCATCCATCGTGGCAAAATGCTAAGAATTCTGCACGCTTATGGCATACCAGGATAGATCGTCGATGCTGTTGGAGACATGTACAAGGGAACCATGGCTAAAGTGATTTCTCCAGATGGAGAAACAGATCTGTTCGAAATCTTAGCTGGTGTACTTCAGGGTGACACCCTTGCCCCATATCTGTTTGTTATAGTATTAGACTTCGCCCTGAGAATGGCTATAACAGGAAAGGAAGAAGAGCTTGGATTCCATCTAGAAAAGCGAAAAAGCAGAAGGATTGGACCTGTAGCAGTGACAGACTTTGACTTTGCAGACGATATTGCCCTGCTGTCTGAGGAATTACACCAGGCACAAGATCTGCTCCAGAGGGTCGAGACATCAGTGGCTAAAGTTGGCTTGTCTATGAATGCAAAGAAGACAAAGTTCATGGCATACAACCAAACAAGTGCGGTGGAAATCAGAACAAATGATGGAACCAAACTAGATGAAGTAAAAGATTTCAAATACCTAGGTGCCTCGATGTCAAGCACTGAAACAGATATCAAGCAACGTAAGGCAGCAGCTTGGAGAGCCTGTGGGAAGCTGAACAAGATATGGAAAACTTCGCCTGTTCGCCGCAACTGTTGAATCTGTGTTACTATATGGCTATGAGGCATGGACCACCACCCCTAAGCTAGCAAAGCAACTTGACGGCTGTTATACTCGTATGCTGAGGGCTGTCCTCAACATTCACTGGAAGCAACATACAACTAACACAGAGCTGGAGTATATGGAGACCTCCCCAAAATCACCCAAAAGATCAGGGATAGGAGGACAAGATTGTCAGGCCACTGCTCTAGGAGTCAAGAATGTGTGTCGAAGCTGGTTCACTGGATACCAAAGCATGGGAGTAGAAAACCTGGAAGACCTGCCCTAACTTACATCGATGTGCTTAAACAGGACACTGGTTTGGATGTCGGAGACTTAAATACAGCAATGCAGGACAGGAAAGTGTGGAGAGCCATCGTAGATCGAGAACACAACTCGAATTAAGCAAGTAAGCATATTGTGAAAGTCAGGGGTGGTGGCGGTGGCGCTGGCGCTGTGTACAATCTCTATGGGGAATATAGAAAATGTTCCCAATTCTACGTTCAATTTACAATAACTCCTCATCCCTGTGTGGTACAAACATGATTTTGCTCTCATTTTATAGATTATTTGTTATTCTATAAGATTCTGTTTCAACAAACTTGACAACTATTATAACTATTATGTTACAATTGTAATCATGAATTGATTGCAATGTCCTTGGCTTTCTCCCTATTCGCTACACAGTGTACTTGCCATAATTTATCAGTTTAACATACATGAGTTATACTGACTATAACAACAACAAAATTCATCCGATGATAGCAAAATTATACATTTTTGGAAAGCTCTCAAATAGGGGAATTCAAAAATGCCGTTTAAATCAGGCTAGGGTGCATACCCCAAAAATATACTTGTAAACTCAATAAATATAAAATTTAAACGTTTGTGCTCATTTACTTCCCGATATAGTTATATTTCAACACGTTACCTTTGACAACCACTATGTTCTGATGGGTAATTGCACGAGGAACTAATATGCACAGTAAAATTATGATTGGGATAGGTATACAAATATGAAGAAAGAAAAAAAATCGATATTTTTTAACATTCTTCATGTTCTTAATCACAACATGTTACCATTAGGTCCTATCTAAATTCCAATAGCATATTTTGATTCCTTGTGAGATCAGAAATTATATACATTTTATGGGGTAGAACAAGCTCGAAAACAAGTAGTTATTGCGATATGCTAATTCGAATCTCAGATGGTGTAAAATGTAAAAATCTGGACATGCAACGAGAATGGTGGCGAGTTCATAACACATGGCCATATATCGAGGGCTCATAAACACAAGGCCTTATCTCCATTTTGAGAAAAAGACTATTGAAGATTTTTAAACACATTGGGAGATGGCGATGAGGCCTTATGATACTGGCTATAACTTTGAAAGGGGTTGTGTTATGGAGATAAGGCTGTGTTTACTGGGAAAAGAATTTCTTTCTGAACATTTTGATACCAAAATCTCATTTTTGAAAAAATGGAGATGAGGCCTTGTGTTTCTGAGCCCTCGATATACTTGTTATTATCAGTTCAGTTTATTTTCCACAATGCTAAATCGTTCCATTGCGTCTTAATTCAATGAGGAGATGGGCAACGGTTTACCTTTACCATTGTTCATGCTTTCCAGTAATGCCATGCAAGAATCTTGCACAGTTATCATCTATGCGATTGCTTCTCCTGCCACATAACTTTAGCAACTAAAAGCCGTATTAATTTACAAATGTTGCTATTTTTGCTCTTTCTATTTGCCTTATATCGCAATTTCCTTTTGACCGCCACCTTTCCATTTTAATGGAATTTTTTATTGAGAGTGGATTCACACGGATGATTACAACTTTTATATGAGACATGTAAGAGGCAACCTTTAAATTCGGTGATTTACATGTACTGTAGAAAGGCAAACATGTCGTTACATTTTCATAGTATCTATCTGCTGATCGTCATTTCCTGATATCACATTGTTTGTAGGTTCGTTCTTTTCTTTTCGTACGCTTTTCATAACGCTATCACTCCGGTCCTTAACCTTCTCAGCTGCGCTTGACAATACACTATCACTCCGCTCCTTAACTTTATCAGCTGTACTTGACATCGCGTTTGAGATATTTTGAATAAGAAGAGCAACTTGTGATAAACCCACGAGTATCCAGTAGAACACGAGCACTTTGTAGATTTGAGGATACACTTTGTCTGTATTATGAGCTGAAATAATTAATGACAAGAAGAATAAGTTATCATCATAATCAGGGTAGCCTATATCTATTATTGTTGTTTATAATCAGTCGTTACACTGAATCAAAGTTTCTGAATAGGGACCATTAGTTACCAATATCAACAGGTTGAGACGATGAGCATTATTTTGACAATGCAGAATTTCCACAGTCTGATACCTTGTTTGTTGACGCCATTACAAACCGTACCACAATTAACAGAAGCACCTGTGTTATGTCTATCATTAAAGGCATATTATGTGATCTAATCATTTTCAGAGAGCGCCCTCTATTCATGAGTTTTTTTAGAAAGTAGATTTTCTTGCAGATTTACATTTCTGATCATAAATCGTACATACATTCCAAGTTACAGAGCGATACGATTCCTAATTATCTCAAAATCATGGTTTTAGAGTGAATTTAGACTAGAATAAAGTAAGTTGTGGGATATCCGACAGTTTATTTTCACTCTAAAACCATGATTTTGAAGTAATTAAGAATCGTATCGCCCTGTAACTTGGAATGTATGTACAATTTATGATGAAATGTAAATCAGCAAGAAAATCTGCTTTCAATTTTTTTTCGATGTTGAGCAGGGATGGAAATAAGACCCGCCCGCCCGCCCATAGCGGGTAACTTTCGTGTCGGGCGGGTGAAGATTCAAAGGTACCCGTCCGACTGGCGGGTAACATTTTTGAAGCTCAAAGTGTAAGTAACAGTAAGTTCAGGGTAATTTCATCATCAGATGATCGTATGATTGATAGGAGATTAAAGAGAGTATTGGATTGATGAACATGATGAATACGAGGAGCTGTTACGGGCTAGGTTTACAGTGGAACATCGTACAATAAAGACAAAAACATGTAAATGTAGTTTAAAAGTAGTCTTGCATTTGTTTGCTGCAAAATGTTATGAAAAAACCTTGGGCTGGTAGAATTTTTGTCGGGCAGGTAGATTCTGTGAGTTACCTGCTCGACTGGCTAGTTGAAAAAAATCTGAAGTTCCATCCCTGGTTGAGGGCGTTCCCTGGAAAGATCACATAATATACCTTTAAGTATTGGATTTCTGTAGTAATAAGTATCGGAATATTACCTGCAACGAAATCTCCAAAGCCGACCGTTGTCAGTGTAATAACACAGTAATACACTGCGTCTCTATATAGCCAACCTTCAACATGCGCAAATATTAATGACGGAATAAATACGCAGAAGATTAGCGCTATAATGGTCGTCAACATTACCCCGAAAGTAGTTTGCTGCCATTTTTTCTTGATTATTCGGTTGATCTTCCGCTGTAACCCATTTTTCAATTGGTAAAGTTTGCCTCCGAATTCCGTCAGGAGGAATCCACATAGTGGAATACCTAAAATTGCGTAAAGTATGCAAAATTGTTTCCCGCCCTCTGTACTAGGTGAAATATGTCCGTAACCTGAACATTTATAATAAGAAAGAAAGAAAAAAAACAAAAAACATTTATACCGCCTTTATCTACAAAAATACCTTGTTTTAAAGATTCAATGATAATGTGCTGATGCTTCAATTCTATCAAAGGCGAATGACGCTCATTGAAATATTAGAATATTATGGTCGTAAAATATTGATAAATCTTACTGGTTTATATAATAGTTCTCATTAAGGAAAAGTGTACTTTAGGTCCCCGATACTGGTATACAAGTATCGTTCAATACTGGAAAATAAAACTTACCGGTCTGGATTTTACTGTTTTTATGTTCCAGTATCGGGCGATACTGGTACACGTGATATCAGTGAGATTTGTCTCAGTATTGAACGAGGTACAAAATATTATGTTCCAGTATCGGCCGATACTCAAACACTGATATTTTGAATAGTTCATTTATGGATGGTAAGGTTCCTGATCAATGGAAGAAGGCCATTGTGGTCCCCATTCCGAAACAAAATCCACCTACTATTGATAAACTAAGACCTGTGTCTCTGACTTCTGTGTTTGCGAAAATTGCTGAAGAATTTGTTACCAGATGGATTTTGAATAATGTGGAGCATAAGATCGATAAAAGGCAGTTTGGTAATGTTAAAGGTGTCTCAACCGCACAAATTTATTTGGTTAGCCTAATTCACTATCTGCACCAGGGGGCTGACAAAAGTCGCAATGTGGGAACGGTGGTCCTTACGGATTTTTCCAAGGCTTTCGATTTGGTTGACTATACCAATCTCATTGAAAAAATTATTTCCATGGGAATCCGAACTACCAAACTCGAGATGTTTAAAGTATGTTGATGACTTGACATTTGCACATAATTTTACTTGTTCTGACTATCCTTCTAGACTACTGCAGTCTGATCTTGATGAATTTACCAAGCAAGATGAATCCCTCCAAGTGTCAGGCCCTTCAGGTATATTTTGGCAACACTCCCCTGCAGTTTAATTTAAGAATCGGTACCGATCCACTCCCCCGCGTTGCTAAAACCAAGGTGTTAAGCCTGATTCTCCAAAACGACCTTAAAGGTATATTATGTGATCTTTCCAGGGAACGCCCTCAACATCGAAAAAAAAAATTGAAAGCAGATTTTCTTGCAGATTTACATTTCTGATCATAAATCAATAATGAGTCTTAATCATAGATCAATAATGAGTCTTATGATGAAGCCTTGGGTAATTGCCATTTTGAAACCTTGTCTGGAAGGAGGGAGAAGCATTGTCGAAGATTTGCTGAAGGGCTTCCTAAAAATGAGAGGACAAAATCTCTTCTCCCTCCTTCCAGACTGGAGTGTCATGACAGATCACTTCGTAATAGTGGCAACTTGACCCAATTTTTATTGTAGGACTCAGCGTTTCCAAAATAGTCCTGTTCCTTATTTTGTCAATATTTTAAATGATTAGGTACCCATTCTCTTTTACGACTGGTCGTGCAGTAAAGTTCCATGAAGTGTGACATTTTGTTGTTTCTTAATTTGAGTACATTTTATCTTTATATTTCTTTCTTTATATTTCTTTCTTTCAATCATACAAGTGCAATATTTTGATGTTATTAATGTGTATTTTTATATCGTAATTTTAATATTGTATATTAGCATGTAATTTGGCCTGCGGGCCACGAGATGCTTCTGAATAAAATATCAATAATTGTTATTATTATTAATGATAACTGACTTTGTACCAGTATCGAACGATACTGGGTGTTCCAGTATCGGACGATACTAGTGCAGTCCAGAATCTGGGACCTAAAGTACACTTTTCCCCTTTTTCCCATATGCATGATATTAGTATGAATGGTATTTATGAACTGACAGATGATGCTGTCTTTAGTAAATAGCAGGACCGTATAACACTTATTGCACATATTGGCTATCTCACTTCAGTATAGACGACAACCGTAACATTGATCTATTGAATTATACATTTCGCGTAATAAGAGCGCAAACGCTCGCAAAACACTTTCATGACAAATTAATATTTTAATGGCCCTATATATGATATTATGCAGTTCAGTTCAGTTCAGTTCAATATCCAACGGATTTTTACAATAAGTATTTAACAATATACAAAATAATATCAAACACGAATTACTAAAGCTTACCAATTGTAGTGATCACAGTTCCTGCGAAGAAAAACGCACCAGGATATTCCCAATTGGAAGTACTGGTAGCATTATTGGCCGGGTCCACGCCATTATTGATTGCATTAGCTACCACTTCTATGAATTTTTCCAAACTTTCATCGTCCAAGCAACTGAAATTACTCAGTATTTGTTCCTTAAACTTCCTTGTGTCTATCCGTATGTCATCTTCATGTGTCATCTCAAGAAAGTGAAAGACAAACATGCCGATGAGAAGATACACATGAAGCAGAATAAATAGGGTGAGAATACTCTTCCAGGAACCCGCCATTTTGTAAACATGTTATAAAGTAATTAAGCTGGATATCTGAAATATTAAATACGATACTATATTGACTGGATTGATCTGTATTTTATTGGATGGATATTCATTTTCATATACATGTAGCTATAAGGATATAACCACTACGTTATTATTCATCAGTCAAAGCTATGAGTGGCATAGTGCAGAATAACTATACGGTATTCGAGCCAGCTGGATTCAAAAACATTGCCTATAAAATATGATATTTTTACATGACGTGGTATTATTATTACGTTGTTATCCATACAATGAGCAATGTGGTTAAATCAATTAAGTTTAAATTAAAATATATTTTCTACCAGATCTAGATACTTGATAATCAGAACGCCTACTTACCTACCTGGAATAATGTGCTCAGCTTTTTTACCAAACCAAAAATCCCAATTTCTATAAATCTGAAATCTTCCATACAGATGATGTTGTTACCATGGCTTTATTCCTTTGAATAACTCTATCGTCACATGATCATTGAGAATACCGAACCACAAACCGGGGGGGGGGGGGGGGGGGGGGTGGTGGTACTCAGATAGTTTTGGTAGGGGTGTGCCGCCACCGCCAGCAAAATGAAAATTAACCCAAACATTTACCAATTTTCGGGGGGAAATGGACCCATATGTTTACCGGAAACCTATAATTTTCCTATATTTGGCTAAATATCTGTAAAAAAACCAGCAAAATTAAGGAATTTAGACCCATACATTTACAAAACAATGGCTTTGACAAGGGGTCATCCATTTACCAGAGGGTGAAAATGGGACCCTATTTGGCGGCACATCCCCGTAACCTCATATCCACCAAGTACCCCCCCCCCCCCCCCTCCCCCGCCATAAACATGATAAACATCGACATGTTTTTCCAACCATGCCGTGATAATACTGGTAATGGCCCTGAGTTATCCATACAAATGGGGGGTTCGCCCAATTTTTCCATCCAATTTTTCCATCCAATTTTTCATGGATAAACAAGCAACCGTATTGGATAAATAAAGAGCGGTCAAGAGAGAAAATAGAAAATCTAGCGCAAGTTATATATAGCTCATCGTATGACAACTCGATAATCATGATAATAGTAATACATTGAATTCTACCAATCATTGGTTGAATTTGAACAAACATGTAATACACGCGATAGGCGCGAAATGAATACTGAAATGAAAAAAAATAAGATAGATTTGAAGGGGTTTCTACGGAGCTCTATAATCGCCACATTTTGACATGATAATTATCTCGGTAAGTGTACAAAACTCCATATCCCGCCGACCGGGTTTTTTTTTAAATGTGCCCAAAGTCCTTTTTCCGGGGCTCCCATTTTGGGGTCAAAATTTGATATGAATTATTCTGTGGCCAATTATGATAATTTTGGTGTCTATTTATATGTTTTCGGCTATAACAAATTGATTGCCATATATTTTAAAATCCAAAATGGCTGCCGTGTGCCTGAAAATTCAAAATGGCGCCCAAAATGACACTTTTTACCAAATGAAAATATGTCCTGGTTTTAGTGATGTTAGTGTCTATATACATGTTTTGGGGGACAGAGAATACATTAAAATTACTAAATATCCTTTAAAATGGGACCAGAATGGTGTTTGTAACATTAGGGGATGACTAGTTATTGTGAAAAGAACAAAGCATGGGATTATCCCCATTGAGTTTGTACAGGCGGCACCCCTTCCGACGGCACCCCTTCCGGCACCACCCCTGGTCCCCAAACTTCAAGCAGCTGTATCTCCCCTTCTGAATTAGCTATACCAATGCCATTTCGCAGGCAGATAGCTTGTTATTAGGGCTTTAAAATGATACCAAATAGCTTTTTGTTGTTTAAACATATTAAAGGAATATGACAGCATAAAACCAAAAAGTGTAACAGCACCACCCTATTGGGAGGCGAGTTCATAACGCGTGACCATATTGATTCGATGTAATAGAGCTTAGACCAATGCAATAATTAAAGGGGCACTAAGAGATGTGTTGAAGGCTGCGCCCTTTTGTTATGATAAAAACTGAGATTAGTATATTTTTATAATTGTATTACATGTACGAACTCACACCTATATAAGGATTAAGAAAAATCAGCTCTCTTTGTACAAGAAAACGTCGATTCAAAAATGCTCGTACAGCCGTGACGAGCATTTTACGTCCGACAGTATCCCCATGCAGTACGCGTGATACATAACGCGAACCATATTTGCATAGAGGGCGTTTTTCAATAAATAGCGACGATATTGTTTTTAATCAAGTTTTGCTGTGTTTTTGTTAGTAGAAACAACAATAATCGCAATTTTTAATGTTCATCTTGAATTCTGAAGTAAATTTTTAAACATTTAAAATTTTCAACACCACTTAATGTCCCTTTAACTCCCCGGCAACTTGGCGTAATTAGGAAAATCACGTTATATAATTACATCTACTCAACTAAAGGTTAACACATGTTGAATTAACCGTATTGTGCATTTCTCCGTATTTTTTGTTCGTGTCCTACTTTTATTCATACAAATCCATAACCATGATAACAGCTGCTAGTTGTTTGGTTTGGATAATATGCCTCAAATTCTCCCGGAGTTTAAAAAAATCATCAGGATGAATTTGCATGCGCTTACTCAACCAACAATCCTGGCGTCATCGGGAGGCTCATTTATTCCCTTCCATGTTATTCTGTTTTCTGTACGGGATTTAAACGATAAAACACTTGAAATTGTGGGCGGACATTACGTTTTCGTTTCCTTCATATCTACACGATACACGAACCGAACATTACATAATGCTCGAATCATACTTGCCGGTCGCTAGTCGCAACAGGTCGCGTATACTCGCTAGCTCAATTTGGTCGCATCGAGCTACTAAATCGCCGGTATTTCGCAGGTATTCCTGGTCACGCAGACGACATAAAACCTGGATAATTGCTGCTGAGTGGTTATGCTAATTTCGAGGCAAAATACCCCCCCACCCCCCATTGGTTGAAAAAGTATGGTGTTCATTACGTCATGAGCGACCGATCTTTCGAGTTGAAATGAACTCAACTACTGGCCGCGACTGGTCGTTTCCAGTCGAGCAATCTCTTGATCGATGTATCGGGTTTTTTTATATGACGTTAACCTTGTCATAGGAGCGATTTCAGTGGCGTTGGCAAAGTCCTCCCCCCCCCCCCCCCCCCCCAGTTTGGTCTATCAGTCGGGGAGTGCCAGTCGGGGGAAACTCCTGCCAGTCGGGGGAAACTCCTGCCAGTCGGGGGCTGGGCCGTCGCTAGAGTGTGTTTTTTTGTGTTGGGAGGGGTTGTAATCCAAATAGACAAATAGTCGGCAAATTTGAACATGTAGTCGACAAATTCTGCACCAGGTTGTTAAAAAAAGGAAATGTTATATAGAAAAATGATGAAAACGCTCGTAATTGTCCATAGGTGTTTATTGTGCTATGTATTTGACTGCGATTTTGTGACGATGCGATTTTGTGACTGTGCGTTGTTTTTTGACTGTGCGAATTTTTTTGACCGTGCGAATTTTTTTGAACCTACACTGTAGTAATCCGGTTAGGGACCGTTCATTATTTATGGTGGAGGGGGGGTTGGGTAAACTATAGGGGGGGTCATGTAACTTTCATATGTTGAAATGGGGGGGTTGTGTAACTTTTTATTCTTGAACAGGGGGGGGGTTGTGTAAATTTGTTTAAACTATGAAGATGGTGGTGATTGGAGTGATTTTAGAGGCTATTTTGGAGTGTAAATGCCATTTTTTTGTGCGCTTCGCGCATATTTTCTTAAAACCTATCGACTTTCAAAAACTTTTACTATGAGACGACTTCTGGACAGCAAATCGACGAAATGGTGGAAAAACATCTATATAATCATCAACGGTCGTATAATGTTACAAAATCCAATTTCATGATTTAAAAATGTGATTTATTGCATGCTTTTCACCTCATCTCTGCTTTGTACCAATGCTCACAAAAGTAGAACGTTTCACTGGATTATACGTTTCTGCTCAGAATGTTCTAACTTGTTCGGGTTATAAAGACTCACAAAACCACCCAAAATGTATAAATATGAAGAAAAAAATTCCAACTCGCTACGCTCGCCATTACTAATTTCACACGATAAAAAGAAGGGGCATCATAAAATTATAGGCCGTTCAGATAGGGCACAAACAAAATTTGCCAACGTATCCATGAACAAAATTCCAAAGGTAAAGATGTGACAAGTTGATTTTCGGGGGGGGGGGTGTAAAAAACTACTGGTTAGCAGGGGGGTCATGTAATTTTCAGTTTCAGCTAGGGGGGGTTAGGTAATTTTAACTTACGAGTCTCGAAATTGTCCCAACCCGCCCTCCATCATAAATAATGAACGGTCCCTTAGGGAGCAAATCAAAACTCGACCGCGCGGCAACCGGCGGTTCCGCCCGGTTGGACCGCATATCATTGTTTAGAACAATATAGAAACCGGCTGCAACCGCACGGAACTGCACGGAACCGGCGGTTGCCGGGCGGTCGAGTTTTGATGTGCTCCCTTATGTAAAAAAGACGTTACACAACCACACTGTTTAACATATGAACCTAGCAACCGGTAGTTTGTCCTTTTTAAGGACCATTCTTGTCATATTCTCTACGAACTTCATGCCCGCTCATTTCCAAATCAGGCTATTTACTAAACGGAAATTCTAAATAATTGATAAATATGTGTACATGAGGTTGACTATTGAACTTCAAATTTGATTAATTAGACCGGGCTATTTAGCTTTCTATGGTTCATGATGAACTTTGTGTTGGATATTATTAACTCGTTTAAACCGTTCATCCATGGTATTATCATGGATGTGTATTTGACACCTCCCTGACACCTCCCTGGTATTAGGGGAGATCGGGGAGTGTTCGCCCCATTTGAAGCCTAGGTCTAGACGCCAATTTTAAAGATTTAATGAACCTATTGATATCATGTGAAATATTGATATAGGCCTATTGGCTACATAAGACCATGATCTCAGTACTCTAGGCCTTACTGTAAAGGCAAGAGTAAATGATAAAGACAAGTGTCTGAAAAAGGGCGAACT
>CM069441.1:8958577-8993239 GCA_035610835.1 Ophiura sarsii
AAAGTACTAATATTTTAATAGAGAAACCGAGTGCTAGCTTGTTCTGTCTGTTCATTCTGTGTTTGTTGTTGCTAAGAGGTGAATATATGGTTCACCAACGGTATATCACTGCCTAGTATTAAGCTCGGTTTTGTGTGACGTCATCCTGACAATATATCGGGTGGTTATGAGAGAGGGCGCTGTCTATTTAATAAAGTACACAGTTAGGGGGGGCTGGGGTACCGCGCCATTTTGCAATATTTTGCGAAATCGATCGTGGTTATCACGTGATACGTATCGTGGAAAAATAATTTACACTGTTTTAACGAAATGCACTGTGGGATTGTGTTACCAGCCTAAAATCATAGAGGTCGCAAACCCGGTCGCAAACTTGCTTATAATTGAGCCTAGCTATAACAAGCTAAAGTGACATCTCTGAATGTATTACCAAAGTGTGCAAAGGAGAAATTGTTGGACACACTGGTAAAATGGTTTTACAACAAGTTTTGCTATCATATTATCAAACTGAACTCAAGTTAAATCACTCTATTTATCGAGCGATAATATAATTGTTTACGCATTTTAATTGTTTAGACAAAGTTAAATAAATCAAGGATACATTTATGATAGATATATAAATAAAAAGAAAACTATAAACGCATGGGCGGCATTTATAATTGATAAAAATTGACATAACAATGATGTTACATTAATATACCATCAAGTTTAAAAAATAGAAAAATAATGGGAATATTCGAACCCGTGATTTCCGATTGCCAACGACATGGCCAACCTACGCACGCCACAGAGATTTACGACTGTAATTGTGATAGTTTTATTATTTAACCATGTCCATTTATTTATAACGAACGGATTTTTATTGTGCCATTTTTGCCAAATGTGTGTGTTGCTCTCGCACAAAATGTGTTTGTAATTTGATTATAATTCTTATTTTTAAAAGAACGGTAATTTTTTTTGACATTTTCGAGAGAAAAAAATGGCGTAACCCTGATACGGTAAACGCCAGCAGTGTAGTGTCCGCGTGGGCAAGCATACAGATGATGCTAAGCAAATCCAGCATATAAAACAAAAAGTGCTCCTAATGGGACTCGAACCCACAACCTCTCGCTCCTCAAGCGACTTTCTTTCCACTACACTAACCGTGCTAATTGAAAAAATTTAACGCAAATAATTTATTTATATCATGGGTCATGGGTTAATGCACTGTGTTAAATTCTACAATCCCGGCCGCCACTCTGTTCAAAGGCACAAAAAAGTTGACTTTTTTTATGCTTTTTTTGCAATTCTGGGGTGTGTGGATCGTGTTTTTTTATCAAATTGGTTAGATATCCGTCCATTTTAGAACATCTGAAATTTAAAGTGCACCCACACACCCGGGAAAGTATGCTGCCAAGGGCATATATTTTGCACGTAAATCCAATACAACAGTTCAGAAAATCGACCAAAATATGACGTCATGACCATTGCTTCGGGACAAAATGGCGCGGTACCCCCCAACCCCCCCCCCCCCCCCCCCCGCTAGTACACAGTGTCGCCCTGAGTAGCACTCGGGTTCGTCACAATAGCAACAATTACATGACATTATGTTATTTTAAGTATAAATCAATCCTATTCTTGTCACACGTAGTCTTATTCAAAGCCGCACTCAGGCATTTGGTGTATTCTATTGTTTGAAGGGAAATCCAGAAAAAATAATTTGCTTCGAAATTTCTGAATTTATCTTTTACTAGCGGCGTACCCTCGCTACGCTCGGGTCCCCGCTAGATGGTTATGCCCCACACCCCAACCAGGTTGATGATCATAACCATCCTAAAGCATTTACCGTGGATCCTTTATTATCCCCTACCTCTCAAACAGCTTTACTTCATTAACACACACATTATTTTATTAGGCTCACCCTCGGTCCCTTGTATGGTTTGGCATGCCACATTACCTACCTCTGAAACCACATAAACCCCCTACACCCCCCCCCCCCCCCACCCCCACCCCAACCAGGTTGATGTATTGTCTGAAAGACAAAGGTTCATACTTTATATTGATCACACTATCCCTCAATAGAATCATGCACTCATGCATCCCATACCAAAATCAATTTCATTACATATAATTTCATTACATATTGACCGACCGGGTACATAATGGTATACTACCGTACGCGTTTATCATGTTATCATGACATAAGTGAAACAGATATCAATGATCATTTACTATAAATATGTAGCAATGATTCAGAGCTATAATTATGACAAATGTTTTATGAGTGAGGAGGTAGAACTTATTGAATGACTCTCATATAATTAACTTCTTGGTTATTAGTAATTCATTTCTAAAGCACACACTTTGGACATTCAAGCGAACTCAAATTTTAAGGGCGCTGTATTAGCATTTTCTATTGTTAGCCAGAATCCCTGGATTAGGTATGCATGGTTAGCTATTCAAGCGGGTGGCTTGAATAGGTCACAGAAGGGGTGATCATATCAGTGATCGTTTCGTCTCCATCGGACGCGGTTCGTTTAGATTTTACTCCAGCATCAGCATCACGGATCAACACCAATTACACGGCGCAGATAACAGCTTGTGAATCGTGAATCGTGATAGAAGTTCAAGGAATCCTTGACGAACATTCAATTAAATGTCGATGCTTGAAGCAGGAAAAAACGAGAACGTTTTTAATCGTTATTTAATGAAGATTTATTTCTCAAGAGACCTAAAGGTAGTGATCAGAAATGTCCTTTTGGCGGCGAGTGAGCCAGTTTGAATTTAATGTCGGCCTGTTCGGAACTATGGAATCATATCTGAAACATGGCGTTAAAGAGCTCGTATCAACTACACTACTCTTGCGAAGGATACAACGCAGTTGAGAAGGTAGTGCAAGATTTGCAGAATAGGATTACATTGATCCGAACCTTTGGCGTACCTGATGCAGGTCTGTATTTGTAACTATATATTGTTTTGATTTTTATGAATGCGATAGACATTGATTGTTTTAGTTTGGGCGTTTGCCAACTAAGGAACCGTTTGTTATTGGTTCTGATTTCCATTGCTAAGTTATAACGTACACCCCTATATTGTCAGGTAGGGCGCTGTAGTAGAGTGAGTATTCAGTGGAGTAGATTTCCATGCCACGATGTTTGTCGGTATACATTTTCTCAGAATATACTAGTGTTTGGGAATATGGAATGTTCAGCCAAACCAGGGTGGTACTTGGACCACATTGACATCAAGGTAATCATGAGATTAGTATGTTGATTATTTATCATAATAATCTTGTTAATAATACTTATTTAGCCGTATGGTTTTATTTGTGTTTACAGCTAGCTATGTGGGGCTATTGAGCCTAGTCTAGAGATGAGTGCATTTCCATTAATCCAATCTTTACAGCTTTGTATGAACTACAGTTCTCTGGGTATTATCTATGTTTATTGATTGTTTGTAACACCCATCGCTACTTCAGGCATTGTAGCTCCGGGATTGTAGTGAGTGGTATGCCAATTGCCTTTTAATGAATTTTATTTTGAATAATATGTGAATGAATGACCAAGGAGTTATTTTTAAGATTTTATGCGGTTTGTTTTTACCAGATGGATGTTTAACGTTAACTAATGTTTGTTTCTGTAATAAACAGATTCTAGTTTCAGTTGTGAAGCAGATTGATCATTTGCAGTCCAGAGCGCTGGCATTATTTGGACATAAGGCACATTGAATATTATAGTCTGTCTATTGAGACCAATTTCATTGGATAGATGCTTTCATCAGATTCAAGGAGACTTTATTTTCTTTTTTGATTGTAAGTCTGATTAATACCACTTAATAATTGTTTTCTATTATTTATAGTAAGGGTGTTGAAGTTTTTCTCATTCACCGTTCTTCCGTTTAGATTATCATTATATCTTTACGATTTGTTTCAGGTCATCAGTGAATGGCGAATACAGGTTTATTTATACATACATAGTATTGTATCTAGACGTTGGATGGGATATGGAGGTTGTTTTTGTCCGTTTAGTCCGTTGTTGGCTGGGTATAGCGTGACATGCTAGTAATGGTTCTTTTGAAATAACCGTTTGAACGTAGTATTAGGCCATGCGTTTTGAACTGGGCCTGCAAAAAGGTGGAGTTGTGACATCGGCACATCAAAAATGACATTGTCTATTCAATTTCTTGTATACCACCTACATAGCTAAATTTGGTATCAAAATAAAGCTCTTATGCAGGGCAAGAAGATAAAAGTATTAGCATGTGTTAAAATTTTGTCATTTTTTGTTAATTAATGGCTAATTAACCAACATCAGGGGTGGAGGAGAGTCTGGCGCAGGAGAGTCCGGCGCAGCAAATTTGGCATCTACAGTACAGTTCAGTGCAATTGAGTTAAATCATGTTTATGGAATGAAATTGTTGCATCTAAGTACATAAACTCTGGTAAATAAACTGATTTGAATAATTTAGATGTTTAATAATGGGTAATCACCTTAATTAATAAAGAATTAATCAATAATTACAGACCCGCAATGCATTGAAGAACTACATGTGTATGACTGGATGGATATGTACCGACGCAGCGTCTTTTACCAGCACATACGGTTAGGCAAAGTGATCATGGTATGGGATGCATGAGTGATTCTATTGAGGGGATAATGTGATCAATACAAAGTATGAACCTTTGTCTTTCAAACAATACACTTTTGGATTGTTAGATACCTTTGGTTATGTAACGTCATTAACATAAACACAATAGGTTTCAGACACTGACTGAAATCTGCCAATTATTTGGCTGGATATGTAATATGTTGAATATGGGTTGATTGATACATTTGCAGTGCAAGCATAAAAAACAGATAACACTTGGCACATAGTTAGAATACACACTTATCTCTGTTTGACACTCTTTTTTAGATCTGAATGCCTTAATACGAACAAGAAGGGACCATCTCAAATACGCTTTTATTTAGCAAAATCCACAATAATATACCTTAGAAAACAACAAAGGATAAAGAACAATAGAGGGATTATAATTTAATAAATTGTTGTGGGATGTAAAACAATAATAGTGGGGATTTCAAAAGGAGCTGTTCATAAAATTTCCTCAAACCATTGGAATTATATGACGATTACTTACACAATACATATCTAGTAGCTCTAAAGATAATAGTAATAAGAGAGGTTGTGGCAGCCATCTTTGATTGATACATTCCTGTATATCTTCATTTTGACTATCACAATATGTTTACACATTGATTTAAACATTTTTCATTATTTCTGATTAGAATTTGAAGGCACAGTAAGCTTTTATCTGGTAAATTTCATGATTTTAGCCATTTTGGGCCCGTTTCAAAATTATCTGCCGTCTGCGCATGCGCATTTTTTCTGCAGGTTTCATGCGAATAAGTTCAGATAATTAGTTAACTATCATGGAATCTTCCAAACTGGTCAATTGCTTGAATTTTTCCTAAATTGTTTGATTTTCCGCCATATTAGTGATTCACTGACTGGGCATTTTTAAATAAAAATTAGCTATTTTAAATACTGATATTTGTATACCTTTTATTCAATTGCTTCTCCTTACTTTTTCCTCTTATACTACACATTCCAAATTACACAGGGATTAAGGTTATTGTCTTTAGTATCATATTTATGCGAGAAAAAAAATCGGGATTTACCTGCTTCTGATGTCATGTTATGCAATCTTCTTACCACGTGTTTCATAAAAACAATTCAAATTTCCCGCCAAATAACTGATTTAGCAGTGTCCCAAGTGTACTTACTTTGAGCGTCATAGTTCACATTTAAAAATCCAAAAGTGTATTGTTTGAAAGACAAAGGTTCATACTTTGTATTGATCACATTATCCCCTCAATAGAATCACTCATGCATCCCATACCATGATCACTTTCATTGTTTATTGACTGCCCCTCGTATGTCAGATTTTTTTCTTCGCAAAATGACATTTTTTCCAGCCCGGTGCAAAATACTGTAAACATTACCTAGATATAAAAAGTTATATATGCTTGGAAATCTTTAACTGTCAGGAATTCAAATCTGCAATAATTAACCTTGTAGGGTATACAGAATTTTTTTCATATTTTTTTTTTCTCAGCAGATTTTTTCCATAAATTGTTGACCTTTTCAAATTCATAACCTTCTAGGGGTTCATCCTATGTTAATTTTAAGTGCATTTTTGAACTCCTAAGACAATTTTAATCAAGAAAATATATACTTTTGTGGGGGTATTGCCTAGTATAGAAAAGTTATCGCCATTCAAATGAAAATACACGTGATATTCACCAATTTTAAGTTCGTCACACGAGACCGGCCCAACTTAAAACGCATGGCCATTACTGATATGATTATCTATATGTTCCATTAACAAGTTATTCTTGAATTGCCTTAAGTCACTTTACCATGTTTACCATGTTTACAGGCATGATAGCGTCGATCCGTAGTGGCAACATCGTAATACTGGAATCTCTTGCTTGTAGATATACTGTTAGAGATACATGTATATATAGGGAAAGAGTGCCCAATATACTGGACAGATGGTCGGGCTTTCAAAGTTGACGGGAGTGTTGAAATATGAAGATTTTGTCTTGTTATTTTATTACCACAGGTTTTACACGGGGTGTCGTGTGTGATTATCAGAATGGAATGTCATCAGGACTAGACTGATGAGGAAAGAGGTAATATAGCTCCATTTGGGAGAGAACTTAAAGGGGTTTCCCTGGTTGTTCTTGAGTTTGAACTATATATTGTTTGGTATTGCTGTTTAGTCGTGTACCGATAACAATGGCTCCATTGTTACGAATATTATGTTTTTCATGATATTAGCCTGTATTTTTGTATTTGGGTTATCTCCTAATATAGTGCTTACTGTCCTATAGATCCCTAGGGATTTGAGCTGAGAGGTGGATTTCGATGACTGGCGTTGGAGTTTTCCCCGTTTTTACATTATATCCTAATGCAAAGTTGCCAGTTTTTCTATTCCAGATATTGGAGCCCGAATTTAAGCCATGTAGACGTTTTCTATACTTTTGGGCTGGGCCTAAACCATTGGCCTAGGGTCCCTTGGTTTACAAGGTTGTATAGCTTGTCAAGCATGTGCACACACAGTTATTTGGTGATTCCTGTGTGGCCCTCAACTGTGCTTATTAGAGACGTCATTTAATAGCATAAGTATTATGATTATGTTATGTGCGGGCTATATGGCCGCTAATTAGCCGGTTGGATATATTGAGAAATGTAAAGCCTTTTGGTATTTTCTCAGGAGTTTACGTTATGTCTGAGGCTGCGTGGCCACTAATAGCCGATTGGCAATTGAGATATGTAAAGCCGTTTGGTATTTTCTCAGGAGTTTATGTTATGTCCGAGGCTGCATGGCCACTATATATAGCCGATTGGCAATTAAGATATGTAAAGCCTTTTGGTTTTTGTCTCAGGGTACTATAGGTTCTTGCCCATGATGATTCATTTTCGGACCCCGAATGCAAGTGCTGCGTTAGGCTGCATGGCCACGAAATATCCGACTCAATAGCCACGGGCACTACATGTATTTGATGCCGTTTGGTGTTTTCTTAAGGTTTTCCATTCATTAGTTGAATACCTATTCCATTTCGGAACCCCTTACGCAGTGCTGTGTTATATTATGTGTGAGGCTGTATAGCCACTAAATAGCCGATTGGCTCATATTGAGAAAATGTAAAACCGTTTGGTATTTTCTCAGGTTTTTACACTGGACTAGATTATCCGGACATCTAGGTCAGATAATTCAGTTGATAAATATTCTCGTTCTTTGTCGTTTGGCAGGTATGGAGTAAAAATATATCTATTTTTTCACCAGAGTGGCGTGTTATATGTGTGAGGCTGCATAGCCACTAAATAGCCGATTGGTTCATATTGAGAAAATGTAAAACCGTTTGGTATTTTCTCTGGATTTTTTGATATTTCAAGGGTCATTGTATGCGTTTGTTTTTAAATAACACACAGAAGGTATTTACACTGGACTAGATTATCCGGGCATCTGTCAGATAATTCAGTGGAGAGCATATTCTCGTTCTTTGTCGTTTGGCAGGTATGGAGTAAAAATATATCTATTTTTTCACCAGATGAGTGGATATAGCAAGGTATTGATCATATCTAACGTACTAATTTACAGTATTGATTTCGCTTTTTTACCTTCATTTGCCGATTGACGGTCTAATGGGAGTGTCAGCTAGACAAGTTTCCAAGACGGAGCGGGGACGGTGCAATTCATATTGATTTGTGCGATTCATTCCTTGAGATTTTTCTAGCCTAGTTATCTATATAGAGAAGACGCTCGGATGATTTTGGCTGAAACAGGGACCATCTCATGTTCAATATGAATGCTATACTTTGACTTAGCCGGATTAGACAGGCAAGTTCATTTTCGGACAAGTATTTTTCCCCCTCTATCAGTCTATGTTTATAGATTTAAGGAAGGACAGCTGTCCTTTACTAGGTGGTGTAGTGAGGTTTTTGTAGGAGGCTTTATGCGAGGTGGGCTTGGACCTTAAGTTTTAGTTTAAGATCCTGGTTGCTTTAGCTGCAGCTTCGGTTGGTGTATACCGGGTAGTCTGTTTAAGACTATAGCATGGCCGGCTGGAGGCAATCATACGCTGCCAACGATGCCGGGTTGTGTCAGGAATATATGAGTTTTGGTAGTACATGATCAGAGTACAAGATTGCAGCGTGCTGTTAGGTTGCATTATGATATTAATCATGTGAGTGCAGATAGTTCTATTTTTACCAGTTTAAATCATAGTGAGTGAGTGCAGATCTGAGACTCGCAGATGGTTCCATTTTTACCAGTTTAAATCATAGTGAGTGATTGCAGATCTGAGACGAGTCTAGTCTCAGGTGCAGATCGATGGTTCTATTTTAACCAGTTCAATTCATAGTGAGTGCATATGGTTCTATTTTAACCAGTTTTAATCATAGTCAGTGCAGACGGTTCTATTTTTACCAGTGTATATCTTAGTGAGTGCAGATGGTTCTATTTTAACCAGTTTATAGCATAGTGAGTGCAGATGGTTATATTTAAACCAGTTTATAGCATAGTGAGTGCAGATGGTTCTATTTAAACCAGTTTATAGCATAGTGAGTGCAGATGGTTCTATTTAAACCAGTTTATAGCATAGTGAGTGCAGATGGTTCTATTTAAACCACTCTAATTTATAGTGCAGATGGTTCCATTAACCAGTTTATATTTTGCCTCCACACTCTTTATATTAGTGATACGGGGACTGTAGTCCCTGTCCGGCCGCAGTTCGTAGCAGATGAACGACGTACCCCAATTTATGTCGCATATAATTGTTTCTATTACAGATAAGACAGGGAGGAAGGGCGCAATAGAAAATAGTTTATTCACGGTTAAGCTTGCGCATAAGGGAATAATAGCATTTTCTATTGTTAGCCAGAATCCCTGGATTAGGTATGCATGGTTAGCTATTCAAGCGGGTGGCTTGAATAGGTCACAGAAGGGGTGATCATATCAGTGATCGTTTCGTCTCCATCGGACGCGGTTCGTTTAGATTTTATTATTATATGCTGTTTAGCATATCCTTTCCGTATAAAATTAATGCAAGTGTTTTCTTTTTATTAGATGAGTAAATCTGCATTCACTCAGAGAAGTGACAGTTAGAGTAGATTGTGCTTGATATCTGATGGTGGCCCAAGAAAAGTGTTTTGGAAAGGTGTCTCAGTTGGTGTAGGAGAGAGAAAGAGTCAGTTGGTATAGGAGAGAGAAAGAGAGGTATGAATTCGGTGGCGCATCATACATTTGACTACTATCAAGTTCTGAGGTATGTGTCTATTTTCAATTCGGCCTAGCATTAGGCCTTTGACCGTCACCGATCCTGTCCGGCCGCAGTTCGTAGCAGATGAACGACGTACCCCAATTTATGTCGCATATAATTGTTTCTATTACAGATAAGACAGGGAGGAAGGGCGCAATAGAAAATAGTTTATTCACGGTTAAGCTTGCGCATAAGGGAATAATAAATATTATTTTGTCTAACTCAACCTGGCGGCGGCGGTCATATTATGATCATGTATCTTCGATTTACTTCAAATTTGCTGTGCAAGTCCGTATGGGTCCAACGACAAACCAGTTTATATTTGATTTTTTTTAAAATTTGGGTTAGATTTCGTGAAATTTTGGTGCTTTTTTAGACCGTTGCTACGTTGTTCAGGCGCGTGCCCGGGGAGCTTTGGGGGCTCAAGCCCCCGGGTCCCCATGGGAAAGAAAAAAAGAAGAGGGGAGGGGAGGGGGAGGGAATAGGTACATTTAATTGGACTGGTAAAACACACAACTGTCTCTGACCAGCATAGACTAAAAGCGTTTCGTGGCAGGTTTGCGACTACTTTGGAGGCATTTCAAATGACATAGTACCAAAACGCATTGCTCGATTTACATTATTCTTGCTCCAAATTAAATATACTTCTATATACTTTAAAAATACCTAAAATTATGAACCGACTACTTGCACTCTTAACGTAATAAAAGACAATTTATTGCCAACAAATATGAGGGTCGTCTGATAAGTTCTGCCTCACATAGCATAACTTGGCTTATACAGATACCAGCTTCATGTCTTTAGCCTTAAATCTCTTCATGTATGTACTTACTCAAATTCATATTTAAAGGTAGATGTTCCGATTTTCAACTTGAAGTTTTCTATTCTACATGAAAGGTCTTCCTTAAAAAAGTCGTGTTCCAAAGTTTGAGTTGCATCCCAGCGGGCACTCAACCATATTTCAACGTTGAATCAACGTTGAAATATGATTGCGTTGTTTAACAACATGATTTCAACATCTTTTCAACTACATTATGTTCTTTGTTGAAGAAACGTTGAATAATGACGTTGATTCAACGTTGTTGAATGGACTTGTAAAAATCATGTTTCCAAGAATCAGTCTGGAGCTAATTTGCATATTTTACTTGGCCTTATATTAGCCGAGTAAATTGTGCAAATTGCTCATTAACATAAATGCAATGGTACAAAAATTAGTACCAGTCCACGTTTGTACCACTTCAATTATGCTAATAAGGTAATTTGCACCTTTTATTCATTTAAACCTATTATTTTATTTGAATTAAGTCGATGCGTTAATTTAACACCATTGAATGTATATTTATATACACTTGTATATGCATATTTTCGCACTGGTTATGAAGAGAGGTAATTGCTCACTAAACAAATGCATATACATTGTGCAAGAACATACACATTCAAGAGTCAATGCCCTTTCAGCCCCCCCCCCCCCCCACCCCCCCCCCCCCCCACCCCCCTCATCCCCTGGTTGCCAAGCGATACAAAAGCTTCACAAAATATATGTCTAGGAAGAAATCAACACATTTTCTGTTGATTCAACATAATATTTCAACGTTGATTCAATGTTGAATTCTGGTTAGGTAGTTGAAATTTGGTTGGTATATCAACCAAATTTCAACTACGTAACCAAAATTCAACATTGAATCAACGTTAAAATATGACGTTGAATCAACGTTGAAATCTATGGTTGGTACAAACTTTCAAATCCAACTGTTAATTCAACGATATTTCAACGTTGATAATCAACGTTGATACAACGTTGTTGCAACGTCATTTTGCCCGCTGGGATAGCTCTAATGGTTCTTATTTTAGACGCACAAGATGCTGTGAACTGTACCCATTGAGTAGTACACAAACTATATCGGTGGTTACCACCATTCGCGGTAATTCGACGTTATTTCATCGATTTCTCCGTAATTATACCGATTTAGGCCGTCAAATTTCAGTATGATGATGAGAAAAATACGAGCTTTCATATGATATGAAAATCTCCGTATGTTTGAAATAATTCTGTGTTACGAAAATGTGATCGGGTCATCTACCTTTAAGTACGGTTTGATGAAATGAAAATGATAAAAATTTAAGACAAATATTAAGGTTTTTTCGAATTGAAGGCATTGTATAATCATTTATTCGATTACAAAAGACAGACATTTGCATAGGGTATTTAATATTAATGGACTCTTGTGATAAATGGACTATATGCAAATAATCTATGAATGAATGTTCTTATATTATTTGGTAGTATACATAAAGGAATAATTTACAACAATTCGAATTTCATAATATATTAGTTGTGCATTTATTACTCATGCTGCTGCTTTTTCCATTTAACATTTTATGAGGTATTTATCATTAAATAGGCCTACTATAATTTTCAATTGCTTCTTGATATACACTGTTAAAACACTGTTTAAAAAATTTGTTGTTTAAAAATATTTAGCCAATATTGTTTAAATTTTAAACAACATTGATTAAATAAACAAATTTTAAACAGTGTTTTAACAGTGTATAACATAACATTTTAAGATTTTATCTTTTGTAATCGAATAATGATTATACAAAGTCATTGATTCAATGCTGTAAATATGCAATATTTTTAAACAACTTCTATTATGAACGAATTTATATGTACTTGTACCATGTTTTCTAGAAAATTATCTTATTTTTAAACCATAACCAATAATATTTGAAGATGTTTAACTTTCAGATGTACGGATTGTTAATTTGACAATTCATTAAGCAAGGTTTTGACATTTCTTTTGAATTATGACTTTGAAAATTGGTCCAATGGATAATGCATTGATTTTACTTCACTTTACTAACATTTACTTGGCTTGATGTTATTTTGTAGAGAAATAACTTGTCCTAACCTGAACCTTATAATAGGTCCCAACACTGCCTATAAGGATTCTGTTGCATTCATATTTGAATTCATGTAATTTAGAATTGAATTGAGAAAATTTGTTTTACAGTAATTTACAAATTGGACATCTTATGCAGTAAATAAATGTATTAAATTGAATATTGATGAAAATCTGAATGTATTTCATTGAGTGTTGACAATCCTTTTAAGAATATGTGTTGATGTGTTGATAACCTTAAGGACGGGGTCAAATTTAACCCGTATACTAGTGTAAATATTTTTTATTTATAATTATTTCCCCTAAATTCCTTAAGAATTCCGTAATTATTTTCTTATTTTTTTAGATTATTCTAACGCTACCTTAACCAGCTGAAAAGGGTTATGTACATAGTGTATGTAACCATAAGCTCGAGACCTGAGATATCTCATCTAAATCTACTACTTTTTGAAACAGTTACTCTAAACCCTACATTAGCTATACGATGCCATACAAATGTCCACGTCCTACATCCTTGTCTTGTATTAAGGTTAATCCATAGCTGCATTGAGGGCATCTTTATTTTCTTTAACCCATCCTTCAAAAGATAAAGTTGCAGGATCCAGGCGTCGTGTTAACTCAACATTTCTGACTTGTTTTCCTTGACGGTAGAAATCAAACATCGCAGCAAATTCACCGGCTCCGGGAAATCCCAACTGAGCATACTGTTTTATAGGCATCTGAAGTGTTCGATAATAAGAAATAATAAAGAATTTTAAGAGGGGAATTTACCATAGTATTTGGGTTATTTACATTTATATTCCACAAAATTCCTTGTAGAAGGTGTAGCCTTGTGTATATATTTAAACAAGACTAGGCACGCCTAGTAGAGCTGGTCGGATATTTGAATGTTAAAAAATGTTTTTGTATTGTAATATGGCAGAATAATTTGGAAAGTGGTGTTATGGTACTATTTTTTTTTAACTGGAAAATATGATTGACATTATTTGTTCACGCAAAGTTACTTTACACATATGTTATTCTTAGGGAGTGTTCATAAATACTTTGGTGGTGGAGGTTGGAAATATTTGAGCTTTGGACATTGTAGTATCCCTTAATATAGCGTTACGTTAATAGTATAGAAACACTGGGCTTATCAATTGGAGTAAATAAAGCAAAGACTACACTATGTAGAACGCTCTAGTAAACCACCATTTGTACTGTCTCAATCACTCGGCAAACCACACATTATTATATTGGCGGCGAGATAGGATAAACAAAGAATCAGCAGAACCCGAAAAGCTCGGAAAATAAATCATAAATCTATCATAAATCAGACTTTAAAAATCTACAATCGACATGTGTCACATGCCGTAAGTTTGCATGCAGAATTCAGCACAATCGTAAACAAAATCAACATGATGAGACGAATGTCCTTGATAGACAGACTACGACTACGAGCTGTCGGTAGCGGATTGCCGTGGGCGAAATCAAAAACAACAAATCGCACACAAACGTAAGAGTTTCATGATAACAGTTCATCAGTTTATGAACAAATAAGCTTCATCAATACGTAAGACTTTTCGTGTTAACAATTCTTCAGTTTTTATAGCGATGAACGAAATAAGCTTTTTCAATGTAAACTGTAACTTATGATGATACACACTGGTGAATTTTCTAGTCATGCATACATGAGAAATACCAAGTAGCAAGCTTATAAAAACGATATTATGCTAGTATAAAACTATCAATCAATCAAACTAAACTGAGGCATGCATACGTGAGAAAAATCGGAACATGTACAAAAACAATGAAGCTGATGTGAACACAAAAGCTGTTCCAAATATGATTGAAAACAACATCGAACTGAAACACTAGACTACTAGTCAAACAATCAGTATACTATAAGTAAACATAAGAAGAGGGAGAGAGATAGTTAAGTGAACTACAACAAGTCAAACAATCATTATACTAAAGTAAAACTTAAAAAGTAAAAATAAAGAGATCGGAGGGATATAGATAGTTGGAACTTGAGAGCTATCCACACGCTGAATGAAAGAGCTATCAACTAAGTCATAAATCAAATGAAGAGCTTAAGGCCTGGAACACAAAAGTGCTGTCTGTTCCATACACAGGTGAGAAAGTCATAAATCAAATGAGGAGCTTAAGGCCTGGAACACAAAAGTGCTGTTCCATACACAGGTGAGAACTTAAGCCTGGAACACTAATGCTGTTCCATACACAGGTGATAACTTAATCCTGGAACACCAATGCTGTTCCATACACAGGTGATAACTTGAAGCCGGAACACAAATGCTGTTCCATACACAGGTGAGAACTTAAAGTTAAAGCCTGGAACACATGCTGTTTTGTATACAGGTAGAAATTCAGGAATACAAATGCTATTCCGTATACAAAGTACACACACATGTAGAAATTCAGGAATACAAATGCTATTCCGTATACAAAGTACACACACATGTAGAAATTGCTGTTCCTTATACAAAGTCAGTTCACTCACATCGGGTTGAAATTCAGGAACACAAAAGCTGTTCCGTATGCAAGATAGGTATACACACTGGTTGAAATTCAGGAACACAAAAGCTGTTCCGTATGCAAATAGGTATACACACTGGTTGAAATTCAGGAACACAAAAGCTGTTCCGTATGCAAGATAGGGATACACACTGGTTGAAATTCAGGAACACAAAAGCTGTTCCGTATGCAAGATCGGTATACACACTGGTTGAAATTCCGGAGCACAAAAGCTGTTCCATATTTTTATAAAGACACATGGAAATCAATACGAACTCATTCTGCGAATGCCAACTATAACTGTACAATTTGTGTATACAATAAGAATGTAATTGTCAGTCATTGATCATGCAATACTCTAAAAGCATACTCAATAATAAGAATCAGAATATACTAAGAACCAGAAGGCGGTTCACACACTAAGAACCAGAAGGTGGTTCACAACATAATAGGAACCAGAAGGCGGTTCACGCAGATTATTAAACACCAGAAGGCGGTTCACACAGAACATACTGCGAACCAGAAGTCGGTTCTAAAAAACAAATCACATGGAATCAAAAGTTGATTCGCACATAATCATATCCAACACGTGGAATCAAAAGTCGATTCGCACAAAAAATGAACTATACACACTGGTGAAGAAAAAAATCAAACAACGCTTGTGAAAATAAACACAATTCACACAAGTGAGACGACAAAACAAAACCATTCACACTGGAGAAAAAAGAAGAACAAAACACACCGGAGTGAAGAGATAAAAAAATTAAAATAAAAAAAAATCCTTTTAAAAGGAAGGGTGAGAGGAACGATCATAGCATTACACACTGGTCGAGACATCATAGCATTACACACTGGTTGAAATTAAAGATTTAGACTATTTTATACTTTGAACATTATTTATGTTAAATCATTCAATTAGAAACATTCTTTGCATTACAATAATTCAGATCATAAAAGCATTATTGAATCATGGCATCAATCTATAAAAACACTTTAAAACAGGGGAGAGATGTAGTATCCCTTAATATAGCGTTACGTTAATAGTATAGAAACACTGGGCTTATCAATTGGAGTAAATAAAGCAAAGACTACACTATGTAGAACGCTCTAGTAAACCACCATTTGTACTGTCTCAATCACTCGGCAAACCACACATTATTATAGACATCACCCCCAAACAGCGTTATTTTTTTTCTTGATCCCCCTTTTTCGTTGATTTTTTTCTTGATCCCCCCTGTATATCCAATTTTTCCAACCCCCCCCCCCCCCCCCCCCCCCCCATAAATAAAAAATTCATTTGGACAATCCACTGAATAATTTTGATGAATGTTGTGGAATTCTGAGACCTTTTTGCCTTTGTCATGACAGAGAAAGTATTATGATGTTATAACTCCCCCCCCCCCCCCCCCCTCCCCCATAAATAATAAATATTTATAATGAACACTCCCTTTGGTTTGAAAAGGTACAACATTTCATTTTGGTTTAGAAAACATAATGGGCCTCTTTTGACTATAAGTAAGAACATGTAGGACAGTATTTTTACCCTGGGGAAACTTATCCAGTAAACGAAATACTAATATAATGAAACGGAACACCGTTTTCGGTTCGCATGTGTTCTAGCCCCCGTGCGCGATTTTTTTTTTACTAGTCAACATTTGTAAAATTTATTTATTTCGTTTTAATACGGAATAAAGCAAAACTCACTGAATAAAATGATTTAAAATAAAAAAAATTAAAAAAAATCAACTGATTTTACCTGTGAGACCATACAAATGTTGACTAGTAAAAAAAATTCGCCCCGTGCAATCAGGCCTGTACGCGTGCTGTGTCAGCCTGAACACTCTAAAAAAGCATAGGGGAAAATAAGCTTATGCTAAAAGTTAGCGTTATTTTTGGAGTTTGGTGTTGACACTTTCACTGATGGTCCAGAACGTGTTATTATGAATAAATATGAAATTTGGGATCATTTAATTACATATTGTTGTTGTTATGAACCAAGAAAATTACTGAGATTTGTGTCGAATATAATTTTAGGCGAAGTGTTGTGGACAATGTTGACTGATCATTAGATCAACTTTATAATCTCACCTTTTTATGTTCCCATAGTAATCCTCAGTCAGGCAAATTATTATAGTCTTCAAATGGTCACATTCTGTGTATTTTGTGTGTAAATGTGATTTGTAAACTAACATAGTGCCGATATTTTGTATGATGCATGATCCCCGTCCCCAAGGGGGGTTGCCATATCATTGGGCTAATCATATTGAAGGGGTTCGCCTAGACTGTAACTCTCAGCCGCCCTCTTACGTCGCTATCTTGCAGGCTCCGATATTTGTACAGCTTTAGCGTCCGTACGGTAATATTGATGACTGGGGGATGTAGTCTAGGGTTCGCCATAATCATTGGGCTAATTGCGCGAACCATAGGCAACACGGAACAAAAAGGATGTGAGTGAGTGACGGACGGACGGACGGAGTCAATCAGTGAACCAGGGACATTTGCGAATACTAGCTGTTCGTCTACGCCGACCAGCAAAAAGTAATGTACATTACATTGTTACGTATAATTGAGGGCGCGAAAGGGTATTTTTAAGCTGTGATCCCAGTTTTTCACACCATAGCTATTAAGGGGGTTTGATTGAGCATGACTCAATAATTCATTTCAAAATAATCATGATTATTATGATATGTCATTCAAACTACATGACGAAAAACAACAGGTCCCGGGTTCGGAAATTTTTAAGAGTGCTTCCTGGAGGAAAAAAAGGAGTAAAGATTGAGAACTGACAGTCAAAGTAGTAACTAAAAGTTAAAATGCCTGCAAATCGTTTACATCTTTTTTTAGTTATGTTATCATTTTGTACTTACATCAACAATTGCTAGCTTCTTTGGAGCAAGGTGTTTGTTTATAATATCCTGATATTCCTTAGTAGTAAGCTTGTCTCCTGCTAGGCCAATTGATTCCCCCAAGTATTCATCTTTAGATCGGAATATAGCAGCTACTGCTCCTCCAGCACTAGCAGCAGAGATAGAATACATAGGGGTTTCTCCCATTGGTATCACTAATAAAGAAAAAAGAGTAATAAACTATGTTGCAACAAGTTATGATCCAATTGATAATTAGCCTATGCCAGATTATAAAATGTTGAGCATTTGGTGGACTTTTCCATGACTGAATGTGCCTGTAATGGTAAAACTAATTAGTAGTAACACTTTCCACGCGGCAGGCGTCTACGTCTGCAGACGACATTCCAAAATTTCACAAAATGTTTCAAAAATGTCAAAACTATTGAATTTCATTACCATATTTGGAATCACCATGAGAAATGCATTGAAATAAGTACACACATGCCTAGTATTGGTTCAGTAATCCTTAAGATATAGACTTTGAAAATTGGAAAAGGTTTCTGAAAAATCTGTTTTGTATAGGCCTACAGGGTGTCCCTAAAAGAATTGTGCACAGGTTTTCACAACTTCAAAGTTGACCATGAAGTCCTGAAGTTCGGTGTAATATGTTTATACACACGGAAAGGGAAAACACTCAGCTTTCACTCAACTCCAATAGTTCTCCCCACGTAAGATGTGTGACCAGTCAGCTGTAGAACGGGGCCCCGTTTCAATTGAGGGCGCTCTAAAACGACGGGTGTACGTAACCAAGGTAACGCACACCCGTCAATTTGCGCAATGATTGAATTTTCGCCTTTTACCCCCAATTATCTGCATAAAAAGTAACTATCCGTCGAGTTGAAGGCATAAGGTACCAGAACTCCTTGCGACATCCAGTTCGATGATTTAATTTAACCTTTGACCCCAACATCACACGACACAAGCTAAAATGATGTCTTTTTTGACCGGTTTGCTGCGATGAGACCACCATTTTCTAGACAAGATTACACTATTTTATAGAATTTTTCGACTAAGTGTGATAATTTTTACATTAAATATAAGCCCTATAGTATTCAGAAGTGATGCCTTTGTAATGGTTATCTCTGTGATAAGAGAGTTATTTCGTTGTTTAAAATCGGCAAAATCGGCTTTTTATGAATTCTGAAAATTACTGTGACGTGAGGCCGTTCCCTTGGCCAAAACGCCGTCCCGTTCCCAAGCCCGCCCTCTATTGAAAAGTTGTTTTTGTTCGTATTCCGTCGGGCGACGGACTTCCGTCACTTGATAAATCGCCATGTAAAAAATGACGGCAGTGCGTCACCAATAATAAATTATTTATTTATTTTATTTATTATTATTTTAGCGGAGCGTAGATGGGAAACTCGGCGAAATTGTTGTTTCCGACGCACTCCAGTACGCACCTTATCTCACTGTACTTGACTGGAGGACAATCGTCCTCCACTTAATTTTCATGAGTTTAGCGCGCCGGTTCTAACTGCATCATTTGCGTTTGAACTGCGTTGCGCTACGCCGCGTAATCCGAAATGTGTTGAATTTTTGACAGCCGCGACTTGCGTAGGCTTACAGTTTGCCATTCCCACCTTTTATCTAAACCCAATGAACGTGATTATTTTGTTGATGTTTGGGGCAACGGTTTATATCCGGAGTTCGTGAACGGGACAGTGTAGGCCTAATATACAAAGTTGATTGAGGATGACTTAAAAAGCTGAATAGGCCTACACATAATATTAGGCCGCGATGTGAACGTCCATGTCTAACAATGTTATAGTGATGGGCTTTAAATCATTAAATTTTGCGCAACGAAATGAAACGAGCTTATAGCGACTTAGGTTGAATCAAGACAATGACAAGAAATGAATCAAGACAATGACAAGAAATGATTATTAGTCGAGCGGCGGCTCCCATAGACACTGTACTTAAGCGTGGCACGCCCTCTTGCTCACGATGTAAATGTAACCAAAACAAGTTCATTGAATCTTATAATTATTATCAGGAATCACTAGGGGTGTGAGATTTGTTGTAGTGTCATATTTTTAAAGAAATAATGCTTATTATTATGAACTTGTTTTGGTTACATTTACATCGTGAGCAAGAGGGGGTGCCACGCTTAAGTACAGTGTCTATGGGAGCCGCCGCTCGACTATATATAGTTAGGAACAACAGTGAGCCCTTTCTCATTTTTATGATCACTTTTTCATAGGTAGGACATATCTTTTTTAACCATGTCACTTTCACTAACTCGCGAGTGGCCCTCACATCATGCTCATGATGCTATACTAGGCTTACGCGTCTGGTGAATTAATTTAATATACTTAAAATGCATGTCAACCGTTTTGAATCAAGGTGGTCTATTCCTCTCTTCTTAGAAAGTGAATTTGATATTGCACTTTGACTTTGAGAACTTATAAGCATGATAAGGAAACAAGTTTGATCTAGACCTACAATTCGTTCTCTGTTCTCATAGTCGGAATGCATTAAGCCCCCTTCCCACGCCACCGCTCTTGACCACCCCCCCCCCCCCCCCCCACCCCCCGTTTCAGATAATATTTCAAATTTTGTTAATAACAATATGGTACTCTATCTACTAACTCTTTTCGATTCGATGGCTTAGACTAGTCCTCCTCGCCCGGTCCTTTATACCCGCTCCGAATATAAAACGCCTTTTTAACCGATCCGAACCCTCTTCCAGCCCTTCAAAAATTGAAAATAAAGATCCATACGTGGGTCATGATAATTTAGGCCTAACAGATGGAAAGATCAAAATTTTGGAGTAATCTTATTCTTACTAAACGCCGCACCGTATTAAATTGGCAACTCTGTCTTACGAATAATTATGCCTTGTTTTATTGCATTTGTTAGCCATCATCATGGGCCTGCAACTCGATTTTAAATCCTTCATATCTATGGCAACTTGTTTGAATAGACATTGGCCTAAATGAAATAATTAGTTATGCATTGGCATATCTATCTGGCAAAAGTGACCCTGATGTGCATTGGCACATCGATGTCAAATCATTCGTGATTGATTGACAAATAGTATTTTGAATAATTTGATAATAATATACATGACGTATTTTGAATAATTTGATAATAATATACATGACATCTATGGCAACATTGTTGGACTTTGCATTGGCAAAATGGTATAATGTAGATTAAATGCATTGGCATATCTATCTGGCATATTTGACCCTGAGGTGCATTGGCACATGTGCATTGGCACATTTGGCAATTCATTTCGGCCTCTTTTTGTTTGCGCAATGGAGATAGGGGGTAGTTTGCGCTCTCCTGTCGATTTGTTTGATAACTCATATAATGGTCTTTTGATTCCGTGCATTGTTGTGTAGATTATGTTTTGTATGACATGTGATACATGTGTTGTGACGCTAAATTTATATTGATATTATTAATAGTATTATTAATTCTAGATATTTCCATATCTAGAATTCAGGCCATGATTGACTTGAAATGGCAACACCGTACTTCCGTATTCTGAATCCCATTCAGTCTACGCGGCAATATCTCTGACCAATTCAAGTCTTCGTGCCACGCAGACAACACCTCATGATAAGTTTAGGCCATATAGTTTTCAATTCACACAACAGGACTGGTGAGCTCTGAATTACAGAAGCTCACGATTGATGCGTGTCATGTCATTTCTTTAGGATAGTCTAGATGCTGGGTGCTGTGTTCGTTTATAATATGAGTAAGTGAACTATTTATGATGAATTAATAAAATGTATATATAAATAACTTGGAAGCTATATCCGTTATATTCATTCTGTGTGTTTTGATCCCCTCTCCGCCATGCGAGTATTTTCCCTAAAACCACGTCACAACATCTGGTGGAGAATTCCGTCTTTTTTGATATTCCTATATCAATGTTTTATTATTCCGGTCAATTTACCAGCCCCTTCATTTTGAATAATTAGGACTGTAGCTACAAAGTTGTATATGTATTTTGTTGTTCATCGCATCCAGTGTCGACGACTGTAACTCAGCGTGGTGAGACGGTTTGAATTCAGGTAGCATTTTGTTGGTATGCACTGCTGAAATTTAATTATATGTCTATTGAAATTTGTTTTATAGACCCAGAAAGGTCTATTAAAATTGTGTTTAAAATAGTATACACGAAATACATGTAGTATGGCCTATCAATATTTAGGTCTTATTTACGCTGGCAATAATGGGCGCATTCTACATGTCCAACGTGGCAAGTCGATAAAGTCTTTTATATACATGTAATTGTTCCGATTTACAAGTCTCTGATAATCTGGTTCAAAAGTGCATGACCACGGTCTGATATCCATTGATAAAATTTTTTAATCCGAGATTGAAATTCTCGAGCGCGGTAAAATTCTATTGTGTAGATTTTATAAGCTCTTCTACTGGACAGGTGCGTTTCAGACAGACAATTTCTTCGGATGAAATAAATCTTGTTTATTCCACCCGCACAGTCACAAAATACTGAGCCCCAGGTAAATAGCATTAATTCTGTTCTGGACACACTGACGGGAGTCGTGTCTAATATAGCCACCAGAATGGAGAAATTAGAACACGACAAACATGTCTCTTTTTCTTCCCCGTTAGATCGTACTTACAATTCAGATAGAATAAGTAGTTCCTCTCAACCTAGGCCTCAACCTAGTCAAACTTGGAATCAACCAAGGCAGTCACAGGCTCCCTATAGATCGTACAGAAAATTAGTATGCAATAGGTGTGGTCGTGTGGGACATGGGTGGAGAAAATGCTATGCCAAATTTGACGTAAATAGGAATCCTTTAAACTAATAAACCCATCTGCTCGACAGAAAAAGAAACATGTTCCACGACATGTAGATGGGTTAAGGTTTCAAAGATTTGAACATGTAAGAGGTGTATACCGAAATGGCAATGCAAACCGTGTACCTCTTGACTTGAACAGACAGACATTTGGACAAAAATCGAATTCCAGTTTTTCACAAGCGCATATTGAGATTAATTTGTCTAAGTTGAATACCATAGCAGCATTTGTTAATGGTAACCCTGTTCAATGTTTGATTGATACAGGTGCTTCTGTCAACATTATTGATCACGATTGGTTTCATGCTAATCTTTCCAATTTGCGTTTTTCTATAGAAAAATCACGTGTAGCTGAAGCACGCGCAGCAAATGGTAGTAGTTTGGAAATTACTGGATTCATAGTTTTGTCCATATCTGTCAATGGCACTCAATTTCCTGTACCTATGAATATTGCTCGTAACTTAAGTACACGTATCATACTTGGGTCTCAGTTTTTAAACAGGCACTGCGCAAGAATAGATTGTGAATCTCGTACACTAAGACTTGCTAAGGAGAGTAAAATACTTGTCATTGAGAAACAGGAAATTCCTGCTCACACTCAGTCTGTTGTGTGCGCAAGACTGTCAAATAAATTGCCATTCAATACAATTGGTCTCTCTCATGGAGGTAGGCGTGTCTCTGCATTAGGTGTATTGATCGCGAATACTGCTTCTAGTGTACAGAATAACTGTATTCATTTATTAGTTATGAATACTACTGATGAACCAATAACTTTGTACCCTCGTACTAAATTGGGCATTTTTTCTCTCGTTGACCCGCATAGGATTCACTCCTTCCCCGATCTTGAGAAAAACAATGTTAACAATGTTAATATAAGGCAAGCATCCGCGGTAGCTAGCGATGTAAACAGTAAACAAGATTCAGTAAAGGAAGTCCTTTCAAAAGTGAATTTAAATACTGATCACATGTCAGATACTGAAGCATCTGAAATCAATGGTTTACTCACTGAATATATTGATATATTTCAAGTAAAAGGGGGTCCTACTGGTAATTACTCCCGTGTTAAACATGCTATTAACACTGGTGATCACCCTCCTATTAGATCTAGACCGTATAGGCAAGCTCCTCACATTCAAGCCGAAGTACGTAGACAAGTCCACGAAATGTTAGAACAAGACATTATAAAGGAGTCAGCAAGTCCTTGGTCCTTTCCAGTATGCATGACACCTAAAGCTGGTGACCCAAATACTTATAGATTTGCAATTGATTTTAGAGCCTTGAATAAGATTTGCGCACGCGATAACTTTCCGTTACCTAACATAAACGATGCTTTAGATAGTTTAGGTGCAGCCAAACCAAATTTCATTACAACTCTTGATCTTGCGGCTGGATATTGGCAAATAGGCTTGGAAGAAAGTTCCAAATCTAAAACTGCATTCATCACTCAAGATGGCCTATATGAATTCCAAAGAATGCCATTTGGTTTACATAACGCCCCAGCCACTTTCCAACGAGCTATGCAAGAAGTTTTGAGAGGTTTGAATTGGAAATTCGTTCTCTGTTACTTAGATGACATAATTATATTCAGTAGTTCTTTCTCCGAACACATGGACCATTTAAGGCAAGTTTTCGATAGGTTGCGCGCAGCTGGTCTAAAATTACAACCTAAGAAATGTACTTTTGGTCAAACTGAGGTCAAATATTTAGGTCACGTAGTGAACAAAGATGGTGTAGCAACAGATCCAGCAAAATTGAAAATTGTCCAAGATTATCCAACTCCTGCCAAAGTAACCGAAGTCAAATCTTTTCTTGGATTTGTGGGATATTATCGAAAGTTCATAAAGGACTTTTGCAAAATTGCTGAACCACTAACCAATTTAACTAGAAAAGATGTATCTTTTGTTTGGGATCAAAGTTGTCAAGAAGCATTCAAAACGCTCAAACGAAAATTGTTAGAGCCACCAATTCTAGCATATCCAAATTTCGATGGCACAGAATTCATATTGCAAACCGATGCTAGTCGTACTGGTTTAGGTTTTATTTTGGCCCAAAAGCAGGATGGCAAAGAACGTGTGATATCCTATGGTGGAAGAGCATTACATGATGCGGAAAGAAATTACACTGTTACAGAAATTGAAGCTTTGGCAGTTGTCGAGGGAATCAAGAAATATGCTCCATATTTGCAACATAGTATCAAATTCACTGTTGTAACTGATCATTGCGCTTTGAAATGGCTCTTTGGTATAAACAAAAATACCGGAAGTCGATTAGCGCGATGGGCACTTAAACTGCAGTCATATAAGTTTGATGTAATTCACATTCGTGGACGCCATAATGGTAACGCTGATGCATTAAGTAGAATAGATTATGACAGAATGGATATTTGTACTGATTGCAATCATTCTCATTCCAAAGTCACTGATGCTGTAGAAGTTAATAAGGTAGCCTGGGTAAAGTCGGGATTAGACGAGATGGTGAGCGACATCATACAAAATCCTAGTAATGATGTGAACTCTCGTCCTACAGTAAACGTGGTTAGAAATCTTCGATTTCAAAAAGGGAAACGTGTTGAGAATGACAAAGATTCAGTCAAGCCAAATATTCCAAACTTTCCAAATGAGCTCAACTTAGACAAATTCAAACAAGTTTTGTTGACGGATATATTTGCGGGATCAATGTTGCAATATCTGGAAAACGATGAATTGCCAGATAATGCTGTTAAGGCTAGGAATGTAGTTTTACAGGCTGATCAGTACTATGCACACGAAGGGTTGTTGTATCACATTTGGCATACTCCTGCTAAAGGGCACATGCCTGAAAGAAATGTCCATCGTTTGTATATACCCGTGCAATTAATTGATACAGTTCTAAATAACTGTCATGATCACGTGTTAGCCGCACATTTTGGATTTCAGCGAACCTACAATAGAATCCGTCAACGTTACTTTTGGAAATGCATGTATCGTGACGTAGACAACTGGGTCCGTTCATGTATTTCTTGCTCTCAACGAAAAACTCATAGACATAAAGTACTAGCCCCAATGGTAACTATGAAAGTGCCAGGCGCTTTCGAACGAGTAAGTGTTGACATTTTAGGTCCTTTACCTATTACCACTTCAGGTAATCGCTATGTACTCTGTTTTTCAGATCATTGTACTAGATGGCCAATTTTGGTACCATTGAAAGTTACTGATGCGTCAACCATTGCTCGCGCATTCTTTGATTATGTAATTTGTGAACATGGTTGTCCTCAAACCTTGTTGAGCGACAGAGGTCAAAATTTCCTCTCCAAGATTGTATTGGAAGTTTGTCGTATTATGCGCACTCACAAACTGAATACAAGTTCATATCATCCACAATGCAATGCAATTCAGGAACGTTTTAATGCAGTAATTCTGGATACCATTTCACATTATGTCAATGAATACCAAAGCGATTGGGATAAGTACATAACAGCTATACAATTTGCCTATAGAACAACTCCCGCTGAAAATTCAGTCGGATTTAGTCCCTTCTTCTTGTTGTATGGTAGAGAGGCAAGACTTCCGATAGATGTTACACTCCTAGCACAATGCAAATATCCAGATAAGACACTTCGTGAGCACATTCACAATCTGGTATCACAACTCGAAGTATTTAGGGACATTTCAAAACGTCATGCTGAACGTAATCAAGCCAAAATGAAAGAGCGTTTTGATGATCGTGCGCAAGATGTTCCATATCAAGTTGGTGATTCAGTTTGGATTTATATACCTGCATTGCAACAAGGATTGTCACGTAAACTCTCAAAGTTCTGGGCGGGACCCTTTCTACTAGTCGAACAGACTGGTCCTGTAAATTTCAAGGTGCGAAATCTTGAAAACAACAAATTGGTAACATCTACTGTACATGTTAACCGTATGAAATTTGCATATAATAGATTTGTCCGTCCAAGCAATGATACTCCCCCTGTGGATCCTGAAAGTAGAGATCCAATTCCAGGATTAGTTCTAGACGATTGTCCTGATGATATATTTGAACAACTTTTGGCTACCCACGAGTCTGACAAGAATCAGATTCCAATTATTCCAGGTTTGCCTCCTATTCAAGATGAAACTCCAGAATATGTGATAGAGCGTATTCTCAGGGGACGTTTTAAAAATAAACGTCTTGAGTATTTGATAAAATGGCAGGGCTTCCCAAATTCAAGAAATACTTGGGAACCAGAGACTAACCTAAACGCGGCCGCTTTAGAATCTCTGAAAGCTAACCCAGTCAAAATTACTGGCAAGATGTAAAGCCAGCGGGCAAGAATCATTGCAGGAACAGAGTCTGAAACAGCAAATAAATAAGTAGTATTGAGAAAAGTGTACAAGTATAGAGAACACAGAGGAAGTATATGAATAAAATGTATAGTCCGTAGGCTGAGATATGTCATGATATGAGTATTACAATTCTTATGACACAAAATGTGTTATTTTGATAAAATTGTTGAATGAGAGCAATTTGTAATTTGGGCAACATTGCCTGAAAGTGTGTGTTCACTTTCGTTAATTTGTATATAGAAATGATTGTTGCAAAGAATTGCACACAATGATATTCTTCATGTAGAAAGTTTGAATTTATATAGTTGAGCAAAAATGCGGAAATGCAGTATGATCAAATAAGTGTTATATTTATTGTATCTTTTCGGAAGAGGCATATGTTGTGAGGTTTTCTGGCAACATTAGTCTCACATGAATAGACGCAAACAAAAGAAAGTTTAATGTAAATTACTAAATATTTCAGTAGTGCTACCTTTGTCTTGCTTTGTCTGTCCTGTATTGTCTTGTTGTGTACACATAATATATAGTCACCATTGATGACTATTTAATTTTAAAGGGTCACAAAAACGTGATTTCTTTGAAATAAGAAAAATATGTTTCCGTATGAAACATCGAAATTGGAAGGAAATTTTCCAATTCTTTTGCGCTTCAACTTTTGATGAAACCTTTAGACCGCACACGTTAATCAGAGGATTATGTATGAGAGTGTGTGTGTTTGTGTTAGGTCATTTAAGGGATATCCCGTATGCGTGTTTGTTCAGAAAAAATCCCTCTTTACCGTGTGAGCGTAATCACTTGGAATTTAATCGCGTGAATTCCGGGTTAATACGGTCGCAGGTTTCCACAGGTTTGGCGTCGCAGAAGATTAATAATAAATTTATAGTTAAGGCCACTCGTTTAAAAATAAAATAACATTCTCTGAGAGTTAAAATTATACAACCTGATATTAGATGCCGTCAATTTGGCAGACGGAAACATGGATAAAGCACATGTTAAATTTTGTGACGAAATAAATAATTCGTTTCTATATATGATAAAGATATCAGTTTCTTTTATAAATATTTCACCCAGCATTCTTTAAGTTAAATTGTCAGGTGTCAATTTTGTTAGGAAGGGCGTATGTTGTGACGCTAAATTTATATTGATATTATTAATAGTATTATTAATTCTAGATATTTCCATATCTAGAATTCAGGCCATGATTGACTTGAAATGGCAACACCGTACTTCCGTATTCTGAATCCCATTCAGTCTACGCGGCAATATCTCTGACCAATTCAAGTCTTCGTGCCACGCAGACAACACCTCATGATAAGTTTAGGCCATATAGTTTTCAATTCACACAACAGGACTGGTGAGCTCTGAATTACAGAAGCTCACGATTGATGCGTGTCATGTCATTTCTTTAGGATAGTCTAGATGCTGGGTGCTGTGTTCGTTTATAATATGAGTAAGTGAACTATTTATGATGAATTAATAAAATGTATATATAAATAACTTGGAAGCTATATCCGTTATATTCATTCTGTGTGTTTTGATCCCCTCTCCGCCATGCGAGTATTTTCCCTAAAACCACGTCACAACACATGTAGGCTTTAGAAATAAAAGCAACCTCTTGCACGGCATGCGGCTCATCAAATAGCGAACGCGTTTCTGCACAGCGCGGCAACAAATTATTTAGTGCGCTTAAATGTGCGTACAGCATTACGCTCCGTAGCTGCGTGACGAAAATTCCACAATAACAACAACAACAAAAAAAACACGCGGTGGATCACTGCGTTCTTGTTTTTTACACGCGAGTTTCCCTTCTAGCCCCTTACGGGGCTAACCCGTAAGCTGTAGGATTTCTATGTGCGTCACTAAATAGAGCGCCCTCAATTGAAACGGAGCCCCGTTCTACAGCTGACAGGTGACGGATTCACTATGTTCACGTTTTGAGTATGGAGACGGAGTATGAATACTTTTTCATCGACTATTATACCAGACTATAGAGGTATGTCCGTGCACTGTTTATCACCAGATGGGCAGTAATCCTAATGGTCTGAATATTAATGTAAATTGAAAATAATAGGCATGCATTACAAATGTATTCTTACAATGTTCATGAACCCTCCCGTAACATCAAAGTATAGCCACGATATTTGTCTTGGGGGTTATATTAATTAATGAAGTATAATATGCCACGCTTCCTAGTTTTTAGTTGAACTTTGAGCGAATGTTGAAACGGATTGTCAGAGATTAAATCTATCATCATAAAGACTTGAAAAACAGTTGAACTAAATAAGTAAACTGAAAATGTACGCACATAAAGTGTTGTCTTTGGTGTATTTTTCTTGGTTTTCGCTCAGGGGGGTGGTCTGATAAGGAAGATAAGGGCAAAGAAGATTTCTTGAGCAACACCAGTATGCATCATTTTCATCACATGACCCACTGATTTCTGCCATTAGTGTCTACTGGTTCCCATTGACATTACAGTACAATAAAAGGCATATAATATAGTCAAACGAGGGTCTTTAAGAAAATCCTTCTGCAAGTAATACAATTGATGTGACTTCAATTCAGTCCTCATGGGAGTGAAAACATATTTGTGTATGAAATAACACACCTTTTGTTGATTTCAGCAATTTAAGTGCAAAAAATGAAAAGAAAGTGCCAAAGTTGGTTTAGTTTCTTGTTAGAATGGAGGAATTCCATTCAATATTACCAAAGTTATGATTTTAGTGAAAAAATAACATATTCTCACTTATCTTATAAAAGATAATGTAACTTGCTTAGGGTAATAGACCACTACACTTGTACGCTCAAGGTTATGATTTCAGCTCTAGAGACACTTTGTTTACAGTGGAAATGTGAATCACTGCTCTGGTAAATTAGTGTATATTGTAAGTTCATATTCGTCTCTTTCCGGTCGATCTTTGATTAAATTGTGTGCTTTGTAATATAATTTACGGAAGTTCATTATATGGTTTTATCATTGAGATTACAAGAAATGCCACGCAAATTCTTTGAAAGAGTGTTTTGGCATAGTGGAATATTGCAAGACATCCTTGAACGGGTCACTGTAGCTTAGGCCTTTGCCACAATAATGTCTTGTAATTTTGTGTATGCCTTTTTTTAAATTATTGTCATTGTTAAAGTTTTCATTAGATAACCACCAGACTAGTCAAGCAAGAGTCGGGTAGGCCCCTATAGGAAACAATTTGTAAGAGACACTTAAAATCCTTTTAGAAAGAACTCTGAGTTCTGTATAAAACAATACATGTGGCATTGCTCCCCAAGAGAGATTGTTAACCCTGATACTTGCTAAATAGATGGCCTATCCTTCTTCACCAAATAAGTAATTTTATTGAAAATATCCGAAGATTAAGATTTAAATGGTTATCTGGTCAAACTTGAACGATAGGTACGAGGGGCGTTCAATAAATACCTGCAACCATTGTTTTTCTCCACTCATGCGCGACGTATGCCAACTAGAATTAGGGAAATTTGAAATATGGGTCTTTATCTTTCCTCGCATGCATGAATGAACAATATCGTTTGTGGGATTACGTAATGGCATATGCGTAAAATCAATACTTTCTGGCACTGCATGACAAATAGCTGATCAGGGCGGAGAATATTTGCAAGCATTTGATGCACAGTTACTTTTTTTCAAATATCTCAAGAACCGATGCATGGAATAAGTTGCCGTTTGAAACAGTGATAGACCAGTACTATGTGCTCAACAATACTTATTTTCAGATGCAAATTATGGAGAAAAAACACTTATTATGTAACATTAAAACGTCATCTTTTTGTCATAGCTTAAAGAAATTCTTTAATGAATAAACAGTCAAGGTCAAGGTATCCAACCGCAAGATTTGTCTTAAACCTCTTGTTCCTCATTGTTACATGTCATGGATTTAAATGGGAGATTACAAAGACAATATCTGAAACCGTTTTCTGCAGAGAAAATTTTTATACAATGAAGCTTTTTTTTACCATTTGAGTAAATTCACTATACTGACCATAACATTAACTTGAATTGTATTTTCAAATAGATGTTTACATTTTTGAACTTTGTATATGTATTGAAGTTCACCACAGTTCTTGTTTTCTTAAATTCAATTCCTTATCTGTAACTTTTACGTTGGTTGCAGTGATTGTTAACATTTCTACTCATTATGAGCGCTTTCTGACCACCGTGCGTTCTACGCATGCGCAGATTTTTATTCCAAGTTCAACAATTCTCGATGTATTTATTGATACCCTGTCATCTATACAATAACGAATCCTGCATTTGCTGTGGTATTTCAGGAAATCCCAATTGTTGCTATAACTATCATTTTCATTTCTTTGGATTTTCGGCATTTTGGGGCTCACTGTCAAAGCCTAATGTTGACCAAGATAAGATGCAGTGTATTTCTAAAGGTTGTCGTTGACAGAACTCTCCATTTAGGACCTCGTTGAATATGGTCTCTGGTTTCCTGATGCAAAATGTTAGACTTGACACACTAATCCGGAACAAAGTTCTGCTCATTTCAATATACGTGCTATCAAGCAAATTCAAAATTCCTGCCAAAGTGGCATGTTTTTCAGTGTCCAAATAGGGTTACTTTATGCTAATGCTATTACGTAATTATGAATAGTCAGTAAATCCAGATTGTGTTAAATGATAGATTAAGGTTCATACTTTATAATGTACCCACTTAGATTTCACAGAATCACTCAGGTGTGGAGAACAACAATGGTTGCGGGTATTTATTGAATGCCCCTCGTATACTGTCTTGGCTCATAACAAACCAAAATGAGCATAAATTGCGACAAGAAAGGAAAGTGAACCAACAAGATTTTGGCGGCGAAAGAAATACTCCGTAGCGCGCGATCATTTTCGATTTTTTTTTCTCCGTCTGTGTACTTTTGACCATCATAATTCATGATTCATCTTGTTCAAATGAACGACAGTGCCAATCTCAACCGACAGACAGTCAATATTGGGGGGGGGGGGGGGGGGGGGGGGGGGGGGGGGAGCCTCGGGCTACGCACTGTTGGCGCATTTTCGTCCAAAGAGGGCCATGCTATTCAACTGTAGCATGCTCAGATCAATTAGTTCTCCGAAAACGAGGCCAACGATGTAGCCGAGACGAGAGTGATGTAGTTTTTTCAATATGGTGAACTTTGCACTAATCATAAAAGTCTTCATGCTTACTTCTGAGCTGTTCAATATTTGACCTTATTCCATTCGTGTAATGAACTTGAACATATAAACTATCTATTCCCCTACGGTTTGAAATGAAATGTTTGCTGGTAACCGACACCATCTAGGAAAATGTAGAAGTTCACAGTTCATTACATTGCAGTAAAAGTACGAGATTGTACTGTTTATCGGCGCACTAATTGCTCTGAGAATGCTCAGTTAGAATTCACACCCTCTGTTGACGTAACTGCGGCAAATATGAAAAACGTCTATTCATCAAAAGTTTTAACAAGAAAGGCATTTGTGACGAAATCGTATGTATTAAAATACGATCCTACTTGCTCATTTAACTTGATTCGTTTGCGGACAACTTAAAATATATGTAACTGACCTGTTAGATACCCTCCATCAGCTTGTTTTTGAGGCTTTAATCCTCGTGGAAATTTTCCATATAAAATGGATATCTGACACTTGTACAAGGGATGTCTGCTGCAAACATGTACTTTTCAATCTCAGCTTTAGAATCAAAGTGTGGGCCATGCGTAGCCTATAACTTCTTTGACGCCCTCAAGTAAACTGAATACAAGATGTCTGCACACCAGCAGCCTTGCAAGCATCCACCAAAGTTTTACCCTATTTGAGAAAAGAATAAGTTAAATGTTACACACTTTTTAAGACATTTCACTCATAATAGTAATCCCTAACCAGATTTGTGGGAATATAAGGAAGAAGCAATGAGCCAAAGAATAGCAGCAAATGCGTCGGATCGAATGTCACATTTGTCGCATATATTCCGATCGGGTTTTCGTCGCCATATGCATAGCCTGCTTGTTTCACTTGCTATATTTGTCCTCGAATATTCATTGGTAATGAAGCGTTTTAAAAGCAGGTGACCACTGCAGATACAACTGTGACCCTGAACAAACGGTAATAATCAAGTTGTCCCAAAATATACTCCCGGTGTGGATAGAATTTTATATTTAAATAAAAACTGGCATAAATTACAGGTATCTGAATACGGTATGTCACAAAAGTAAAATCCGAAATTGTTCCTTATAAATTCGCTCTACAGCAAACTCTTTGTAAGAAACAGACTTTATATCTCGTTATTTTGTGGTACGACCCGGGGTACGACGATTCTAAATGAAATTATTGTAATTGGAAAGCTACTTTCGGATTAAGACTGTGCCCAGGGGTCGCATTCTGACGCGTCTGCGCGTCCTAGACCTCTCACTTTCAAATAGTGACGCGTCAGGTTTCGAATTAGAAAGACTTGCGGGTCCCGATCAAAGTTTAAGGGACCCCTTAAATTTGACGATGTATGGAAATGAAACCTTAAGAAATTCTGTAAATTACATATCATCCTTTGCTCACAATATAAATTAATTAAAACTGTTCGTAAAAAATGTAAAACTTTCAAATATCCAAACTTTAGGACCCCTCAATTCTTGGGGGACCCCTTGAATTTGTTTTATGAAGTCCAACGGGGTCCTGAAAAATGTCATGGGACATCTCACATTTTGATCCAGTGCTATCCCTGACTGTGCCCCCCCCCACCCCCCCCCCGGAAGTTTTACAAACACTGTAGATCAACTAGGCCTATCTACCAAATGGTCAGCTGGACCTGTTATTCCCATATACGTCCTTATATGAAATTTGCAGAGATATTCTCAAGGGATGCCCGCAAAACTATATCAAATTATGGCACAAGTGTCTGACTAGATTTTTTAATATTACGCAATGAATTTCAGACGATGGCGGTCACGATCTGCCTAAATTTGCAATTCGTATTGATTTAACACGTAATCGCGAATACCCATCGAAAAATTCTGAATATCACATTCCTATACTCTAACTGTCTTTCTTTTCATTTTTGCAAGTTAAATAACAGTTCTTGAAGCATGCATGGCGGGTAATATTAAATTAGTCACGTGTTTAGCTCGAAATTTCATATTATACACCTCATTTTGATGCGAAATATTAGAAAAGGGATAGTCCTAGGTAATAATGTATATACTTGACGATATTCTGGCCTTATATTTTAGTTTTATGATTATTGGGGAAATAACGACAATTTAAATGAGTATTAGGTATCTGCGGCTAATTCTTCGCCACCGAAATTGCTAACTGCCTCGGTGGCCGAGTAGTTAAAAGTGTTGGCTTGTATTGTAGACTATTTTTACGCGTGAGTTCGAATCTCACTGGGGTCACTGTTCTTTTGTCTTTTATTATACAAATGACGTTGTTTTATCAGTAAAACATTGGGAATTTAATT
>CM069441.1:8993339-9033341 GCA_035610835.1 Ophiura sarsii
CCATCCCCGGAGAAACAAATTGCCCGAAACCTCACATTTACAAGCCTAGTCTTCGTGCTTTTCCGGAACTACTACAGGATTACACGAATTGCGCATTGATTTTGTGTGGTGCTCTCTTGGCCGACTACCGGGGAGAGAAAGAGAGAGTAGAAATAGAAGATACACACCGTTCTCTACATTACACTTACGGGAGAGAAAGAGAGAGTAGAAATAGAAGATACACACCTTTCTGTGCATTACACTCACAGACCGTTCTCTGCTTTACAGACCGTTCTCTGCTTTACAGACCGTTCTCTGCTTTACAGACCGTTCTCTGCTTTACAGACCGTTCTCTGCTTTCTAGTCACCTTTCTCTAAATTACTGAGACCATTCTCCATTTTCTAGTCACCTTTCTCTAAATTACTGAGACCTTTCTCCATTTTCTAGTCACCTTTCTCTAAATTACTGAGACCTTTCTCCATTTTCTAGTCACCTTTCTCTAAATTACTGAGACCTTTCTCCATTCTAGACACCGTTCTCTAAATTACAGAGACCTTTCTCGATTCTAGACACCGTTCTCTAAATTACAGAGACCTTTCTTGATTCTAGACACCTTTCTCTACACAGACCGTTCTCTGCTTTACAGACCGTTCTCTGCTTTACAGACCGTTCTCTGCTTTACAGACCGTTCTCTGCTTTCTAGTCACCTTTCTCTAAATTACTGAGACCGTTCTCCATTTTCTAGTCACCTTTCTCTAAATTACTGAGACCTTTCTCCATTCTAGACACCGTTCTCTAAATTACAGAGACCTTTCTTGATTCTAGACACCTTTCTCTACAATACAGAGACCTTTCTACATTCTAGACACCTTTCTCTAAATTACTGAGACCGTTCTCCATTTTCTAGTCACCTTTCTCTAAATTACTGAGACCTTTCTCCATTCTAGACACCGTTCTCTAAATTACAGAGACCTTTCTCGATTCTAGACACCTTTCTCTGAATTACTGAGACCTTTCTCCATTTTCTAGTCACATTTCTCTAAATTACTGAGACCTTTCTCCATTTTCTAGTCACCTTTCTCTAAATTACTGAGACCTTTCTCCATTTTAGACCATTTTGACCCCTTTGGCCGCCCATAAATTTCTTCTCCGCAGTTTATTACCTCATTCTGAAGCTGCGTTCAGACAGGCGTAAATTCGTATAGAGTAAGACCGGATTAACGATTGTCCATGTTAAACTTGCGAGTAGTGACCGTGTGGACGGCACCCGTGTTAACTAATCCGACCTTACTCCGAACCGATTTAATCCTGAGATTTCTCAGGAGTAACGCGCTTAACACGGGCTGCAGTTAGGATTAGCACGCCGTGTGGATGCACTTTAATAACACGATCTCTGGCGTAAACTTTCGCCAATGATGTAACGATGCCACAAATGCATCCGATGCTGCTCATCCCTATCAGATTGTCTGCCTTGAAAAAAATACCGCTGCTGCTATCAGCATAGGCATTAAATCTTGTATACCACCATCCGAAAAGAGGCGAAAAATAGTAACAAAAAGAGAAATTTCGATCTTGAATTCATGTTTACAAGCGAGCGATAAATAAAAATAGCTGAAATAATCCCGGGGGGGGGCACTGACATTGAAAAAGGGTATAGGTATGTGCCGCGCCGAAGACACCCCCTTTTCACCCTCTGCTGCTAGCTCTTATGACCCCCCTTTTGAGCCTGCATCAGTTCTTAAGACCCCTATTTTATCGAAAATTTTCGTTCTTGCTAATCAAAATTGAACTGTTGGCCATTTCTCAAGGCCTACTTTTTTGAAATAATCAGTTCTTAAGACCCTATTTTTCGTCATAAAATCCACTCAGTTCAGTTCTGTAGCCCCCTTTTGAGACCCTGGGCGGCACACCCCTACCCAAAAAAAAGTTGAGTGTCCCCCCCCCCCCGGAAATAATCGAATAAAGGAACCGACAATTTGGAAATAACGGAATAAATCGTATTGTAAACTGGAAACCAATGCTTAGCACCAGGCTGCCTGCCGAAAACGGGATTCGAAATAATCAGAACTCCGATATTTACCGATATTTACTCCTAAGCCCCCTGCGATGGTCGAGTTAACTTTGTCGGAAAACTTAAGAGTAACGTTGTATTTAGTACCGTGTGGACAACTGTCCGGAGTAGAGGGATTAATTGTGGAATTTTAATTGCTGTAGGGTTTAAATTTACGCCGATCATTTATGCCCGTCTGAACATGCCTTGAGTCATTCAACAAAATCGAATAGATTCTTTTAAAGTTATGGCGATTTCGATGACCGCGCATAACAACAGCTAAGTTGCACTTAGGTATAGGAAATCATTGATTTGTTTGTGAATACTGTCATAACTAGCTGCGTTCAGACAGGCGTAAATTCGTTAAGAGTAAGATCGGAGTAAGGTCGGATTAACGATTGTCCATGTTAAACTTCCGAGTAGTGACCGTGTGGACGGCACCCGTGTTAACTAATCCGACTTTACTCCGACCCGATTTAATCCTGAGATTTCTCAGGAGTAACGCGCTTAACATGAGCTGCAGTTCGGAGTAGCACGCCCGTGTGGATGCACGGGGGGACTCAAGGAAGTTTTTTTGGAATTTTGTGAGTGCTGAAATTATTGAACTATTAATCAAATGCATATAAAAGTATACATTTTTGGATGGGATTTTGGTCAGAGAATCCATTTATGACATCAATTTTGACCAGAAATGTTGATTTTTTGAGAAAATCACACACACAAAAAAAATCACTTTTTTGACCCAATTTTTTTGAACAAAGCTAACAAACATAATTTTGAGTTAAAAATGCCCAAATCACTTGATGATGATGTAAAGACATTAATGAAGGGACGATTTTTTTTGTGTGGACCAAATCCAATATTTTTTGAAATTTTGACAAAAAAGTGTTTAAAAAAAAAAATCCATTTAAAAGTATCAATTCGATCTTTATGAATGAGGTATCAAACTATACGGAGAAGACATTTGCCCATTTAAAGTATATCTCAGATTTTTGGTACCAATTATCTATTTTGAATTAGCCAACCTCAAAGCACCTGGTCAGGGACTTTTTGTGCTAGGTGTATGTAAAACTTCTCACCGACCATAAGTTTTGATCTGTTCGATCATCCACATCAACCTTCGGATTGCCCTCCTTTCTGGGATCTGCATTCTGCACGCTCGCTCTGCTCTCTCCTCCATCTCAGCATTACGCTGGCTCTACACCCCTACACTGGGATGTTCACGCTAGCTCTGCATTGTGCGATATCATCATAATTGTTTAGACCTACATTTAGAAAGATTAGCCTAACTTCTATTCAGTTTACAGATTTCATTAAGTTTATTTTTAGGGACTACATTGCTTTCTTCAGCAGACCACCTATATTATATTGCTTTCTTCAATAGATAACACCCATTTGCTTTCTTCAGTAGACCCATATCATATTGCTTTCTTCAGTAGATAGCACCCATTCATTGCTTTCTTCAGTAGATAGCACCCATACATTGCTTTCTTCAGTAGATAGCACCCATACATTGCTTTTTTCAGTAGATAGCACCCATACATTGCTTTCTTCAGTAGATAGCACCCATACATTGCTTTCTGCAGTAGATAGCACCCATACATTGCTTTCTTCAGTAGATAGTACCCATACATTGCTTTCTTCAGTAGATAGCACCAATACATTGCTTTCTTCAGTAGATAGCACCCATACATTGCTTTCTTCAGTAGATAGCACCCATACATTGCTTTCTTCAGTAGATAGCACCCATACATTGCTTTCTTCAGTAGATAGCACCCATACATTGCTTTCTTCAGTAGATAGCACCCATACATTGCTTTATTCAGTAGATAGCACCCATACATTGCTTTCTTCAGTAGATAGCACCCATACATTGCTTTCTTCAGTAGATAGCACCCATACATTGCTTTCTTCAGTAGATAGCACCCATACATTGCTTTCTTCAGTAGATAGCACCCATACATTGCTTTCTTCAGTAGATAGCACCCATACATTGCTTTATTCAGTAGATAGCACCCCTATATTACATTGTTATCTTCATCAGATATATACATCCATATCACACAGCAATTATTTACCGTTAAAACATTCTGTTATTGTGCTTTTTGGTGTGCAACATTATACTGCGATGTGAAATGATTGTTTCTAAATTGTTTATTTGTTGTGATTTAGTTCTAGAGATCTGCCACATTTGTATTGACGGTGAATTTCTTGCCATAATTTTCTTTAGTAATTATCTCAGAAAGACAAGTTCACCTTTAAAAAAATTGCCATATTGGCATATTTTTCACGCATTATTTGGTCTTAAAATAGCATTTAAGATTTTCATCTAGGATCTTCAACGGAAAAACAAACAAACATTAAAAACCCACCCCAACACACAAACAAATATATAATGTGGCTAAGATTGCTATAAAAATGCATATCTAAGTACTAAGTAGCCTATACGCGAAACAAATATCAATAAAACGATGTCGTTCTATACCAATGTATAAACAATAATTTCAAATTTTCAAAAAAAGTTGATAAATATAATGAGGTGTTAGATCAATTAAAGCTAATTTTGAGTTTAGACCTTTTAGATCTACGTTAAGGGATACGTAAAGAAGTTCGGATTTCAGTACGTGGCTATATAATATGATGGTTGACATTTTAAACCCTTTTAAAAAGAGCAAATTAGTACTTCTTAAACCTCATAACTTTAAACACCATTTTCATTTCAGCAATAACTCTGTTCAAGGGAAAGATTAAAACATAATGTCTGCTAAGTTGATTTGTGTCTTCGGTGCCACTGGTGTGCAAGGAGGGTCAGTTGTACGAGCTCTTCTGAAAAACGAGATATTTAAAGTCCGTGGTGTTACCCGGAACAAGGACAGTCCAAAGGCCAAAGCTCTAACAGATCTTGGTAAGCTTTTATGTACATCTATAATCACTATGCATGTATTATGTTTGTATTTGAATATATAATAATAATAATAATTTATGAATATATATTTATGGTTCGAGTCACGATGCGGATGTCATGATGCTCCAATATATCCTCGGTATACGGTATATCGTCCGGAAGAGAACCAGATTTGTTCATTTTGTTTGTTTGTTTGTGTGTATGCTTTTGCTTTGATTGATGGGGGTGTTTGTTGGGTTAGTTGCTAGCTTTTAATTTTTGGTTTGTTGTCCCGATGGAAACACATTGTTAGGTCCTGTTGTGACCAAGCTCAAATTTGTACTAAAATTGCAAATAAAAGCCAGTCTTTGAAAAGTTATGAGCATGAGTGGTGAGTCCAAAAGTTAACATACAAATGGGAAACTACAAATACAATTATTGTAAACCGTGATCGCGTGATGTAGACACGTTCCAATCACCCTATTAATTTTATTATAGGTGTCGAACTGGTTCAAGCAAGTTTTGATGATGCTTCGACGTTGCCAGCTGCCTTATCCGGTTGCCATGGTGTTTTCGGTGTCACCAACTATTGGGAGCATATGAATGTTGAGATGGAAATAACGCAGGTACGCATATAATCATGATCAAATGTCCGCACGCCCAATTATAATACATAGACCTACTCGCTTGGCGCCTAATTAGGACGTTGAGTAGTACATGTACCAACAACAACAAAAAGGTGCAAAAAACCTGATTTCCAGGAATATTACGTATCTTTTTATCTATATAGGGGAGGATGGGGCAACTGGTCCGGTTAAGCATATTTCATGATATAAAAGATTAAAGCTCGTGTAAATATTGATGGAATTGCTATGAAAATATCACCCATGTAACTGTTTACATATAACATATAATCAATGTTAAAAAATATCTAAAGAAATGGCCAATTACCACTAACTGAAAAATTTACTTGGCACGGACCAGTTACCCCATCATTGGGGCAACTGGTCCTATATGTTCCAACGGTTAGAATACACAGAAATCAGTGAATGACAACACGGAAACTAGGCAGTATTTTCTTTACAAACACATTTCCATATTATTTAACATGTAAAAAGGATACATGTCTCATGAAACCCATGTTTTATACAGTTTTCGTGGTTAACGTGTAAATAGCAGTATACTATAAATGGTGTACAAAGCAAGCGAAATTTTCGACTGCACATTTATGAACCTGGTTAAATGGTTACATGGTTGTGATATTCAGATGCCCCATGCATTTGTCTATATATACCCCTTTCTTTAATGATTTTATTTGCTTTATATAATCATCATTTAGTACTTATAATAAACCATCTTGATATTTAGCCAGCTTTTCATGTTACAGGGAAAGTTAGTCAATATGACAATGATGAACCAACGGTTGATATACACAAAAAGCAGTGGATAAAATACATAAATCATGATATTTCGTCATTGCAAATACCTTTACAGACACCATTCAAAATATAATAAAGATGTAATTCATAATATCGAGGTTTTAAACCATTGTAAAGCAATTTCATGTCATATTGTAATCATTCAATTGCAGAAATAGTGGTATTAGACCCAAAATGTCTAAGAACTAGAAAGAATGTGAATTATTTCATATTCTATTCACATTTCAATACCGAGCCATGTTTTATTGACACAAACAACTAATTTTCAAAATGAATTTTAAAATTTTGATTAAGTTTTTGCAGGTGGACCAGTTGCCCCATACCCCTTCGGACCCCTTGCCCCATCAAATGACCTAGCACGTTGTCGAGATAATTATTTTAAACTTTATTCAAACACGCCTGTGACGTAATAAATTTTACGCCAAAATGTTTTAAAACTACCACCATTTGTCATAATAATCAATAACTCCAATACATTTCAGGAAAAAAAAATGCAAAACTGCATTTTTGTTTTTAGCCAATACACAGATTTCTGTAGCCAGCGAGTATCTTTGAATTCGCAAATATTACGGCGTTCGGGTCCTACAAGTAGACGAGTGTCTTTAGATAAAATAAGAAATGGTGTACTTTGTTATTTGCAAATTCATAAACTAATAACTCTACCAAATGAATACCCGTGGTAATTATTTAAGTTGAAGCATAAATTAAAATGATAATATTGATCGCAAATCCAAACCACCAATGTCCCAAGTTAGCAATACCCAGCTAACCATATTACGTTGTTAGAACGTCGTGGCAAGGTTTCACTTTCGTTCTTGGAACGTTATGATTAAAAGTTCAAAGAACGTTGTGAACGTGATCCAACGTTAGGAGAACGTTTATTTGTCGACACATTTTTACGTTGTATGAACGTTAGTCATGAACGTTTTCACAACGTTATCACAACGTCCTAAACGTTTAAAACACTTTCTTGAAATTCTGTTAGTTATACCATTACGTCCAAATGACGTTTTTATACTGTCTTTATTACGTTATCGGAACGTCGTGACAACGTTCATGGAACGTTGCGATCCAACGTTAGAAGAACGTTTATTTGTCGACACATTTTTACGTTGTTTGAACGTTAGTAATGAACGTTTTCACAACGTTATAACAACGTCCCAAACGTTTAAAAAACTTCTGTTAGTTATACCATTACGTCCAAATGACGTTTTTATAACCTATTTATTACGTTGTTGGAACGTCGTGACAACGTTTCACTTTCGTTCTTGGAACGTTATGATTAAACGTTCAAAGAACGTTTATTTGTCGACACATTTTTATGTTGTATGAACGTTAGTCTTGAACGTTTTCACAACGTTATCCCAAACGTGTAAAAAACTTTCATCAAATTCGGTTAGTTACACCATGGCAACCAGGGAATGGTAGTGGTATTATAGAGGGATGGGGCGGGCATTGACCGTTTCATGTGTACTATGTTCTTGCTCAATGTATATGGCATTAGTGAACAATGACTTGCCTTTAGCTCTTCATATGAGAACTTACGTATGCAGATCAAAATACTTTCTATAGTGTTAAAAGCTGTTAAATGTATGTATCGACTTAAATTTAAAAAAAAAAATAGGTTTAAATAAATAAAAGTTGCAAATTAGCTCATTACCATAATTTAAAGGTTACAAACGAGCACCGGTGCTAATTTTTGTACCATTGAAATTATGCTAATGAGCTATTTCCACAATTTACTCGACTCATGTAAGGCCAGGTAAAATATGCAAATTAGCGATTACAGCCCAGGTAACATAATTTGGTTGTGTAAACGTTATATGAACGTTATATGAACGTCGTGATGAAGCCAGATTCTTTTCAAGCTTAAAAGACATAAATAAATATATTCCACATAAATTATACAGGTATTTTGTCATGAGTTCAAGTTCTATACTCTTTTTCCATGTGCAATACCCACGAGGAACGAATTCGATTCAAACTTTAACGGATTTACACGCTTAGAAAAGAGCATATTGCGCTTGAGTTAAAACGGGAACTAACGGAAAAGCATAAAAATGCCTAAGTTCACAAGGAAACCAGAAAGTCAGTAAAGCAGTCTTTAAAATTGAAATTGAAACATTTCATGCTCTTTGTTGAAATGGTCCATCCAATTAATGTCAATGGCAGTGGCGTAGCCAAGGGGGGGCAAGGGGGGGCAGCTGCCCCCCCCCTGTGGGGTTCTCTGCCCCCCCTGTTGCCCCCCCTGTGGGAAATGTCAGTTGAAATAATTTGGGACTAACCTATTCACAACACAAGGAAATTCAATCCTCAATTTGGTTGTTGCCCCCCCACCAAAACTCCCGGCCCCCCCTTTGCCCCCCCACTGAGAAAAACCTGGCTACGCCACTGGTCAATGGTAATACCACCTGTTATAACTTGCTTGTATCGTTGGATAAATGAATGAAAATATTCAATTATATTCAATAATCGATACATTCTAACTTATGATTAAATGTTGCAATGGTATTGTTACTTTTGAATAACTGCACAATAATGTTTTTGGCATTCTTACAAGTTCGTAATCATAGTTGTAATTAATGCAAATTGGACCAAGCCGATTTTGCTTCCTCATGTTTGCTGAAGCATATCTCCCGTTCTAAATAACCAATTGGAACGCAACAAAATGCAAATGAAAGCTTATTTACTCAGCTTTCATAATACATCAAGATTAGACCCGTGTGTTCCTGTCCTTTTAAGATATCTTATGTGCCCAGAGTGTTAACATTTTTGGGTCACCCTGTATACGCCTAGATTAGTACATCAAATTTGTAATGCCAAATTGTTTTGTATTAAAATTTTGATTCGTAATAAACCTTTTTAAATAAAATGTAATTCATTATTTAATTAGTCCATGGAAACGTGAGCAAAATGTTTTCTGAACGTTGCAGTTAAGTTCTAGTTTGGTTGCACTTAGGTTGTGGTTAGGTTGTCATTAAAACGTTTCTACAACGTTATTATAACGTTGCGGTTTGGGTGTGATTTGGTTGTTTTAGGTTGGTCAATGGAAACGTGAGCAAAAAGTTCTCTGAACGTTGCAGTTAAGTTCTAGTTTGGTTGCACTTAGGTTGTGGTTAGGTTGTCATTAAAACGTTTCTACAACGTTATTATAACGTTGCGGTTTGGGTGTGATTTGGTTGTTTTAGGTTGGTCCATGATGGAAACGTGAGCAAAACGTTCTCTGAACGTTGCAGTTAAGTTCTAGTTTGGTTGCACTTAGGTTGTGGTTAGGTTGTCATTAAAACGTTTCTACAACGTTATTATAACGTTGCGGTTTGGGTGTGATTTGGTTGTTTTAGGTTGGTCCGTTGAAACGTGAGCAAAACGTTCTCTGAACGTTGCAGTTAAGTTCTAGTTTGGTTGCACTTAGGTTGTGGTTAGGTTGTCATAAAACGTTTCTACAACGTTATATATAACGTTGCGGTTTGGGTGTGATTTGGTACTTAAAACAAACAACCCGCAACGTTATAATAACGCTGTAAGAACGTATTTAATGACAACCTAACCAGAACCTTAGTGCAACCAAACTAGAACTTAAACTACAACGTTCAGGGAACATCTTTTTCACGTTTAAAGGATTAAACTAAAACAACCAACTACGGTATTTGAGTGTTACAACGTTGTTAAAACATTATGTAAACGTTTCCGATGATCAGCATGCAACGTTCAGAGAACGTTTTAATCACGTTTCCAAGAACCAACCTAAAACAAACAAACCGCAACGTCATAATAACGTTGTAAGAACGTTTATAATGACAACCTAACCACAACCTAAGTGCAACCAAACTAGAACTAAACTTTAACGTTCAGAGAACGTTTTGCTCACGTTTCAACGGACCAACTTAAAACAACCAAATCACAACCAAACCGTAACGTTATAAAAACGTTGTTAAAACGTTTTAAATGACGCAACCTAACTGCAACCTAGGTGCAACGTTGCGGAAACGTTCTGTGTTTGCTGGGTATGCGCCAATTTACGGTCATTTCAACCACAACCTATGGTTTTAATCATATTTCGGAAAGTCCCTAAAGCACACTACAATATAGCACCCATCTACGGAAGAGATTTAGTGCCAGGCGGGTTGGGTTATGAACACACGAACTCACGAACTCGTGCCAACAATCCCGAGTTCGTGAGTTCGTGACTTGTACACTTTGAAAATAAAGAAATAGTAAAGACATTTTGCCTTCAACTCACGAACTCATGAAACTCCTATTTATTTTTAATTTAGCGAGTTGGTAAGTATTAGCAATCAAACCCAACCGCCTCTTTTCATGTAAATATCCTGAGTTCGTGAGTTCGTGAGTTGGTATGCTGCTAACACAACCGCCTGATTTTGTGGATATCGTGTGTTCGTGAGTTCGTGTGTTCATATGCTGCAAACACACCCGCCTGATTTTGGCACGAGTTCGTAACTTCGTGAGTTCGTGTGTTGTCAACACAAGCCTCAGAATTTTCAGCACGAGTTCGTGACTTCGTGCGTTGCAAACACAACCGCCTGATTTTTGGCACGAGTTCGTGAGTTCGTGAGTTCGTGCGTTGCAAACACAACCGCCCGGCTTTTGGCACGAGTTCGTGAATTCGTGCGTTGCAAACACAACCGCCTGGCTTTTAGCACGAGTTCGTGAGTTCGTGAGTTGCAAACACAACCGCCTGATTTTTGGCACGAGTTCGTGACTTCGTGAGTTCGTGCGTTGCAAACACAACCGCCTGGCTTTTGGCACGAGTTCGTGACTTCGTGAGTTCGTGCGTTGCAAACACAACCGCCTGTTTTTAGCGCGAGTTCGTGACTTCGTGAATTGTAAAACATGCAGAACAAAGTTCTTCGGTTTTCCTTGATCCGGGGTTGAGGGGGTGGGGGGATATACATCCATTTATCGTCATCACCAAGCAGGCCTTTCCAAATCGGTCCCTAACACTGACATGCAGCACGCGAGTGACTCGTTAAAACATAGATCTTAGGATCTATGATTAGGGACGCACCATTTGATTTTCAGGGGGGGGGGGGGTAGGAAGTTGGGTTCGGGGGAGATTTATTTTTTTTGGGGCCGCCGCAAGGGGTGAATTTTTTTGTTGTTGCCCTGCTGGAGGTGGCGATACATTTTTTTTTTAATGTATCCATTCATATTGAGTTGGGAAGGGGTAGAATTTTTTTTTTTTTTTTTTTACTCATCAGGGGGTGATTTTTTTTTTTTTGGCCTGCATAGAGGGGGAATTTTTTTTTTCTCCAAAAACTTCCTACCCCCCCCCCCCCCTGAAAATCTAATGGTGCGTCCCTTAGTCTCATCGCGTGTACCACATTATGTGCATATATAGTACATGTAGTACAGTGCTTTCTAATGCTTTCATTCGTTGCACTAACATACTGCCATCATTTAACTCCAGAACTTATTTGATAGGATTCAATAGGATATAGGCCTAATATTATAAAATACACGAAACTATTCGAACGAAAGCATTGACTATATGTGACCAGAGCCAAGCACGTTGTGTGGGCAATGCCAGGCGATGTCAGTCCAACGGCATGCACGCTTGACCATTAACAGTATAAAGCATGGTAAAAGGGGGGGGTATTAGTATTTAGTGAAATGGGTCGAAACGAGTCGAAACGAGTCGAAATGGGTCGAAATGGGTCGAAATGGGTCAGAATGGATCGAAATGTAATAGAAATGATACAGAACATGTCCAATCCGAACGTACTTTTCTGGTAGGCGGTCAAGAATTGACAACAAAACGGAAGAAAATCCGGTGTCTTTTCTGCATTTTTTAAGCGACAGTCCGTATTCCATTCCGCATGGGCATGACATAGGCATGGGCGATATCGAAAAGCGTTACTTTTCTTTAAAAAAAAATTATAATAAGGTTTTTTTAGATCGTCGTTTCTTCCTTTTCTTCGGTAGGGGAGGGAGCCGGAGGGAGAGGGGGTGGGGGTGGGGGTCATTCAGAGAGGTAGGGGAGTACCAACTATCCGGAGAGTGGAGGGGCACAGTTTATTTTGCATGGAAAATATTGGGGTGGGGATTAGTAATTTCCCTTTGTAGCGGCCTTCCAAACTATCCCTGGGGAGATCAAATAGGGGAGGGGAGGGGTATTTGGAGGGGAGGTGGGTACCGAGGGGAAGAGGGGAGGGGGCATATTTTTTTTTTGCATGGAAAAGATCGGGTCGGGGGATTAGTGCCGTTGTAAGGAGGCTGTCATTTTCTGTTGTAGGGGTTTCCCAAATATCCCGAGCTATCCGGGGGAGGAAGGAGAGGGGAGTACCAAACATCCTTCCGGTTCAGGGGGAGGGGCAGGTTGTTTTGCATGGAAAATAGGGATTTAGTGCCGTTGTAAGGGGGGGGGGGATTAGTGCCATTGTAATTGGGATGTTGGTAATGAGAGAAGGGGTCATTCGAAGGGGGCGGGTATCAAATATCCTTAGAGGAGAGGTGGCATAGTTATGTTTGCATGGAATGGGGTGAGGATTAGTGCCGTTAAGAAGGCGCTGTAATTTTCTTTTGAAGCAGGTGTCCAAACTATTCCTGGGGAGATTTAGGAGGGGGGATTCGGAGGGGGATGGGAGTCCCAAATATCCTTAGAGGGGAGGGGGCATAGTTTTGTTTGCATAGAAAATATCGGGATGGGCCGGGATTAGTGCTTCCCGGGAGTGCTTCTTTTGTCCGAACTATCCTGGGAGGTCAAATAGGGGGATGGGGGGGGGGGGGGCATTCGGTAGGGGGAGGGGAGGGGAGTACAGTACCAAATATCATTAAAGAGAGAGGGGCATAGGTAAAATGCTCGTCGCGGCTGTACGAGCATTTTTGAATCGACGTTTTCTTGTACAAAGAGGGCTGATTTTTCTTAATCCTTATAGATGTAAGTTCATACATGTAATACAATTTTAAAAATATACTAATCCCAGTTTTTATCATAGGCTAATTGAGGGCGCAGCCTCCAATACATCTCTTAGTGCCCCTTTAATTTGATAACTCCTTGATTAAATCAACTTTTACTCATCTTTTTTCGTCGCTGTTTTCGAACTTCCGATTCAGACAAATAATTGTCGGGCCCGGCGTATGTACGAGTCGCGTATCTTGGGTCTTTCCCAGGGGGGGGGGCACTTATTTTCCCCCGGTGAACGCCAGTTCGACAATATTGAGCAAAAAAATGCGCAGCTGGGTTGTTTATTCCAGCGAATTCCAGTTGCATCCTAAAGTTGGTGCGCGCGTAATGATATTTCGCATGGACAAATGCGCGAGAAAATTGCAATTTTTGTACTAAATTGCCCATCATCAAACCGGGCAAGGGTTTATCATTTATATGGGAATTAACTTTAAGTGAATGACACTCAAGAGGACAAAACTCCTTTCCTTTCGTTCCCCCTTTCCTTTTTAGGCTGGCCCCCTTTTTCTTCTTCTTCTTCTTCATACCCCAGCCACCTTGTCCCCCTGGATCCGCCCCTGGTTGTAAGGGGCTGCCCTTTCCTTTTGTAGGGGTGTCCCGATCAGGGGCGTAACTGAGGTTGGTTGTCAGGGGGGGGGGGGGGTGGGGGGGGGGCACAGCCAAAAAAAAAATCCTGGTTAGAATAATTCCGTCCCGGAATTTTTCGTAAAAGGTTGCCCCAAATTTTTTCCCAGTCAGTCACCTCGTGAATTTCACGTAAGTGGTGGGGGAGGTGTCAAAAAAAAAGATAATGATGATGATGAATCGAGTACAGTAACAGTAGTTTCTTCTAGGTTCGCGGCAAAATGAATCCATGCGGTCTTTAATTGACCTTTGACCTTTGAAATGCAAAAATCATCGGTAGTTTGGATATCGCCCAAGACCGTCCTACGAGCTTCGTTTAGCATTTTTTTTGTTACGAAAGTAATTGCGAAATATTCTTTTTTTTGCTTTTACAACAGAAATAAGCAAAGATTGTGCGCATGGCAAACATATTTTGATTCGTTTCGCCTCATTTCGACTTATTTCGATCCATTCTGACCCATTTCGACCCATTTCGACTCATTTCGACTCATTTCGACTCGTTTTGACCCATTTCGACCCATTTCACTAAATACTAATACCCAAAAGGGGTAACTGACAACATTGTGTCAAGGACGCGACCGTGACCGCACCTATATATACACCGGCATGCCCAGCCTAAAATATGCCTTCGGTGTTCAGTTGCCCTGGGATATATTTAACCAGATTATATTTTAAATAAATAATATAGAGACTCGGACAAACTGGCGAGAATTAAATCAGATTATATTTTGATGGAAGGATTTCGTGAATGAGTTTGTTGGTTTACACTAATCATGTTAATAGCATCATTTCATAGCCTGTAAATTCATGAAATTAGTAAAATCATAAATACGTATACTCTGTATCTGTTATCTGTCGGATAAAAATACGACAAACTCCACATTTGGGATGGCTTGTACCGAATACTCACGTCACGTCACGTCACGCTGTGTTTATAAATCACGTGATTTGTGTTTATGCATCACGCGATTGGTGTTTATAAATCACGTTAGTTAGTGTTAATCACACTTCACGCGATTGATGTTTATAAATCACGTTAGCTGGTGTTAATCACACTACACGTTATGGGTGTTTATAGTCACGTCATGTTAAATCTGAAACTAATACCTATAGGCCTATATTAGTCTCAGGTTTAATGCATCCGGGCTGCATCCACGTACGTTTATGGCATTTTGCTTCACTTTGAATCAATTACATACAATTATCGTTGCATTTACACTGCACGTGGTACATGTGCCATAGTCAGTTATCAGTAGGCTATTATATAGTACATGTTGTCAGCGGCGTTTAACAAATCCGAAGGTCGGCACACCCCACTTTACCAAAATTGGCTGATGCGCTACGATTGTCCCTGGTTTTAATTAGGCCTACCAAGAAAGGTCTCTTCTCACCTTTCCTGGGCCTACACAGCTGCAAAAACTCGAGGTCAGTCAAAGCAAAGATGTCTAGAAAATTACCCTGAATTCCCGCCTAAATGAAAGCCCCATGAAATGTCATTCTATATTTATTTTTCAAAGTTTGTGTTGAGTTCCGCCGTGGAGGTGGAAACGTGACGTTTAATAATAGGCTACTGATGAACAAAACAATTATCATAAATAGGCCTACTGGAGAGAAAATGTAAAACAGCTTGAAGTGTGATTCACGTGAACGTGATTTATAAACACCAATTACCAATAGCGTGATTCACGTGAACGTGATAAACACCAATTACGTGATTTATAAACACCAATAGCGTGACGTGACGTGACGTGACGTGAGTATTCGGTACAAGCCATGGGGCTTATGCATATTAAACGTCGCAGCGCGCTCTCATCTCTGACACCTACCAAGAGAGATGAGATTTCAGCTGAGATTTTGTTTTAAGGAATGTAATTCAACAAGTGGGGTTGCCGGTAGAATTAATGTCTGAAGAGCTTCCGAAGGGTTTGTGACTTTTCTATTTTCATGAAACCCACATGGAAATGATATTTGCTGTCATTCATAGATTTAACCATACCGTATTTATACCTCTATATATTATATAGTCTATGATTTAACTCTGGATTTAACAAAGTCAAGTTGTATAGGCATTACATACAGACTCATGTTCAAATGAAACCCCTTATTAAATGCTCCCCCCCCCAAAAAAAGAAGAAAAAAAGAAAAAGGAATGCACACTTCTCATTGGCATTTCTTTGTTAAACAACTCACGAAGTCACGAACTCGTGCCAAAAGCCAGGCGGTTGTGTTTGCAACGCACGAACTCACGAAGTCACGAACTCATGCCAAAAATCAGGCGGTTGTGTTTGCAACGCACGAATTCACGAACTCGTGCCAAAAGCCGGGCGGTTGTGTTTGCAACGCACGAACTCACGAACTCACGAACTCGTGCCAAAAACCAGGCGGTTGTGTTAGCAACGCACGAAGTCACGAAGTCACGAACTCGTGCTGAAAATTCTGAGGCTTGTGTTGACAACACACGAACGCACGAAGTTACGAACTCGTGCCAAAATCAGGCGGGTGTGTTTGCAGCATATGAATACACGAACTCACGAACACACGATATCCACAAAATCAGGCGGTTGTGTTAGCAGCATACCAACTCACGAACTCACGAACTCAGGATATTTACATGAAAAGAGGCGGTTGGGTTTGATTGCTAATACTAACCAACTCGCTAAATTAAAAATAAATAGGAGTTTCATGAGTTCGTGAGTTGAAGGCAAAATGTCTTTACTATTTCTTTATTTTCAAAGTGTACAAGTCACGAACTCACGAACTCGGGATTGTTGGCACGAGTTCGTGAGTTCGTGTGTTCATTAACCAAACCGCCTGGCACTAAATCTCTTCCGTACCCATCAAATGCAATATGCACCTAGCATCTCTTAAAAGACGACTGTACTGCATGTATATATTAACTGTTGCATCTATCAATCATATAAAGTACATTAAACATGATCTAAACCCATCGTCATATATCGCCCATACTATCTGTGAATTTTCAATCAGTCACTCTCAAGGAGGTGGCTTCAAAGATCTGGAAAATATACCCTAAAGTTCCAAATGTTTTGGATTGTAGAAGATAAGGCTATATGTCAAGTTTCAACACTAGTCGTATTGTTCAAAAGAAAGCAGTATGCATACAATTACAAAATCCTTCATTTCGGACCACTTGCCCCATATGACCAGTTGCCCCATATTACCCTAGCTTTGAAACAAATGGACCTGCAGTACTGAATGTTGTGAAAGTGCGAATTTAAAGTTAGGAAACATATCTATTCTACTCTAGCAACATAATCAGATGGCAACATAATCAGACGGTAATTTATGCAAGTTTTTCTAAATTCTATTTACACCAGAGATGGTTTGAATATGTTGGGACAACCTTGAGATTTTACACCACTATAAAATAGGTTCCCTACACTGTAAAAAGTAGTGTTAATATCTAAACGCTAAATTAGCTTATTTTTAACGTGTTTGGATAACACTTAATTAACATGTTGAAGTGTTAATAATTCTAGTTTTTAACACGTTGTGGTGTTAATTTGTCAACGCTATTTTTAACGTGTATGGATAACACGTAATTAACATGTTGTAGGCATAGTGTTAATAAATCTAGTTTTAACACGTTGTGGTGTTAATTTGTCAATATCATTTTTAACGTGTTTGGATAACACTTAATTAACACGTTAAAGTGTTAAAAAATAACACGTTAAAGTGTTAAAAAATAATAAGACATGTGTGTAAGCTTATAGGCTAATATTTTTATAAGCCTATAAATTAAATTTATAATAAATCAACCGATCATACACAAAAAATAAGAAAACAAAACAAAAACAAAGGTACCTTGCATTCCATGATTCCGTGATAGCCTTTTTATGCAGTGACGACTAGTAAATAGTAAAATCCGCCGTGTTGCTTTTTGTACGGTTTAGCAAGGGGACAACCGACATTGCGTGGCAAACAGTATAGTGAAATACACCACTCATTGTCGATTATTCCATGGCTAACCGTGTCACTATATCAGCAATTTCTGGTTCTAAACCCCCGGTCTAAACCACTGCCAAAGTTATATTTATCTTGATTGCGAAAGCACTCAAAATCAGCTTTATTTTCATCACCAGAATCGTCTTACGAAGTACGCAACAATAATTATGGCGTGTATGATTTTTGACGTAACAACACATCGGGTTTCCCGTATCACATTTCAAGGGTTTATTAACGCGTTTGCGTGTTAAAAGTTATCGAATTACTAGTTTTTATTAACGCCGTGTTAATACTAGCGTTAACATTTGCAAACCTTGCGACTTCTTTCTAAAATGTTAACACATTCACGCTATATTGACATTAGGCATTGACGAAGACCATGTTAATAATAATTACGAAGGTCAGTATATACACTAATTTTAACACCATCGTATTAAAAACTTGAGTGAATTAACACTACAACGCGTTGGAATATAGCGTTGATATTTACAGTGTATACTTTTACAAAACGTCTAAGCGACTGGATGTTTCAACATTTTTTAAATTTTTATTAGAAAACTTCCATGCTCCCCCCCCCCCCGCCCCCCGCCCCCTTGAGTATCTAATGGTGCATCCCTTAACAGAATGCAAGCTTGACATTATGTGACAACTTAGTATTTTTAAAACTTTAAGTAAAAAGGCAGACTATGGTGGCGAAAACCTGTCTATCGGAATAATTATATGCAACAAATGTTAGATTCGCGTTCTCTCATACGCCAGCAACCCAGGTTCGATTCTTGGCCCAAGAATCGAACCTGAGTTGCTGGCGTATGAAATCTTGGCACTGAAAAGACTTGTGTTTCTGCTTAGCTTTAATATATATTGTTTCCTTCTATAGACCTATTTCCACAAATCCTTAGGGTCACCATTTTGAGTGAAATGGCTTAAAAGGTTTGTAACATTTTACTTATTTTCTCTCTCTCTCAAACAGGGTAAAACTTTGGTAGATGCTTGCAAGGCTGCTGGTGTGAAGCATCTTGTATTCAGTTTAACAGAAGGCGTCAAAGAAGTTATAGGCTATGCATGCGCACACTTTGATGCTAAAGCTGAGATTGAAAAGTACATGTTTGCAGCAGAGGTCCCTTGTACAAGTGTCAGATATCCCTGTTATATGGAAAATTTCCTTGGGGCACTAAAGCCTATAAAACAAGCTGATGGAGGGTATCAAATAGGTCAGTTCCATTTTCTTGTTATCTGCAAACGAAACAATTCTTCTTACACTACAGATAAACAACTTAAAGGATCTCATGTAAACCTTTAATGAACATAATTTTGTAACAAGCATCAAAAACCTAAACTGGTTTTCAGTACATAATTTAATTGTAAAATGTACACAGTGCATCCTTGTTAATAAATCATGTGGGCGTCATGCTCAACGTTCTGTTCGAAAACATAATGAATGAAAAATTATCAAAGTTTCCAGCCAAATAAGATCAAGTGCCTTTTGATGAAATCTTTCGATGAGTAGGGTGAAATCTTAGTTAGTGAGTACAAAATCCTTGGTTTCATAATAATATTAGGCCTAATGGTAGACAAACTGAATGGATTCACTGAAGTTAATTTCTTTCAATTTGTCAGATCGTGACTTTCCTCATTGTTGTCATGAAAAGCTGAATTTTGGTATGGCAAAAGAAGATATATTCATGTAAACATGGTATAACAAGGCCCACAGTATTAAGTGATGCAGCAGAGATTGCAAAAGAATTAAAGGGATATTATGTGATCTTTTCCAGGGCGCCCTCTATTCATTTTTTTCTTCAGAAATTAGATTTTCTTGCAGATTTACATTCTGATCATAAATCATAAATATATTCTGAGTTACAGAGCGATACGATTCCTAATAACTTCAAAATCATGGTTTTAGAGTGAAAATTAGAGTGAAAAATAAACTGTCCTGCTAGTACAGTTAAGGGAAAAAAGCATTTGTATAGTATAAATTACATTTCCAATGTTTAAACTGATAAAACAACGTCATTTGTTACAAAAATAAAGACAAAAGAAAAAGTGACCCCAGTGAGATTCAAACTCGTAAAAGTTTTCATAGCTAATACAAGTCATTACACCACCGCCTTAGAGCACTCGGTAACAAATACCAAATACTTATTTGAATGTCGTTATTTCCCAATTACCATAAAATGCTATCCGAGCCGAGGATAGAACATTTTGAAACAACATTTTATTGCATAAAGAAAACTGATTTGTCTTAATCCTTACAGTTTTAAGTGTGTGTATGTAATACAATGGTAAAAATGTAGGAATCCCGGTTTTTATCCCAATTGAGGGCGCAGCCTTCAAAACATCTCTTAGTATCCCCTTAAGGAAATTTGTAAGGATAACAATTCTTGCAATGCAATTTCAAGGCCTAACTTACTATCACTGTAGGCTGATCTGGTTGCCCGATTAAGAAAAAGGCCGACAAGATACGTTACCCCAGATACGTTACTGATTATTCTTGGTCTCAAATAAACAGGATTTAGAACATAATTGAGATGAAGTTCAATGCATAAAAGCTTGTAAACATGCCAATGAATAGTTTGCATAGAAAATGTATGGTTTAATATGTTAACGTATGAGCTACTTATATTCAACCAGTCCGGTAACGTATCTGGCCAGCTTGGTAAAGTATCTGTTACAACTTTATGTTGTCACTCGCGGTACATTTGTATGATAATACGACTTCAGAGAAGCATCATATGATTTCAATATTTAAATTCAAAGTAGCAGGTATGATTACATGGGGGTTATGGGTGCGGGGAAACATTTTCAGCACCTTTGAGCCAGGAAATTTTGTAGTAACGTATCTGTTAGTTCTTTAAAAGTGCTAACTTCAAGTGGTTTTCCCCCAAAAAGAGGTATTTTTAAGAATCACCCATGCATTGTTCTATGTTCTAAAACTATTTAAGTTTACGATTCTAAAGGATTTTAATGAATTCTGGTTGGATGTTATTTGGTCTTTTTGGAGACTCAACTTGAACACTTTAATGGGGAATGGACCAGAAAAGCTCAACCAAATGCTCACCATTCTATAATCTGGAATAGGCTAAGTATAGCAATTATCTCTTTTTCACCAGTGATACCAATGGGAGATACCCCTATGTATACTATCTATGCCAGTGGGGCTGGAGAAGCAGTAGCTGCTATATTCAGATCTAAAGATGAATACTTGGGAAAAGCAATTGGCCTAACAGGAGACAAGCTTACTATTAAGGAATATCAGGATATTATAAACAAACACCTGGCTCCGAAGAAGCTAACAATAGTTGATGTAAGTGCTAAATGATAACCTAACTAGGGTAGCAGAAATTGTACTTTTAGTTACCTATACAAAGTTGACTGTCAGTTGTCTGCAAATCTTTACTCATTTTCTTCACTGGAAGAACTCTTTTTCGAAATTAGTTATTGAGTCATGCTCAATCAATTCCATTTTAAAACTTGGATCACTGCTCAAAAATAACCTTTGCTCTCTTAAATCAAAAGATTGAAAATGTCCGTCTTTTACTTATTGACTTTTTTCTCAATCTATTAGATTGGATTTAGATTGAAACCATGATAACAACTCGTGACAATGAGTAGCTTTGAGTCAATCTGGAAAAAGATTGATACATATTACTGCACTCTACACGTGTGTTTGTACCGTCAATTTCGACTAAAGTGTCAATCTAGAAAAAGATTGAATTCAACACATGCGCAGTTAGGTAGGTCATATTGGTTTCGTAACACTTTGGATTGTATGTTTATACATTTCAACAAATGATTTGATCTGCAACATAAAGTATTTCATAATTAAATGGCAAGTAAGAACATTAATTCACAAAAAAATTGTAGGTACACATGAACAATTTTTTTGGAGAATGTTAATAAAAAGCCCAATGATATTGTTCTTCCAATTGCCAGTCATTTATTCGTGTGTACGAAAATATCAATCTTTTACTACAGATTGAAAACTTTTCAATCAAAAAACGATTGAAACTTTCAATCCAATAGATTGAATAGTTCAATCTAAATTCTGGATTGGAAAATTTTCAATCCAAATTAGATTGAACATATCAATCTAATAGATTGATACCTTCAATCTTTTCCAGATTGAAACCTTCAAATCCAAAAAAAGATTGCATATCAAACCTAAAAGTTTGTTCCCTCGCAGCAATCTATGAAAGATTGAAAGTCAATCTTTAAGATTGAATTTTCAATCTTTGGAATTAAGAGAGTGCACCCTCAACTTAAGGACAATACGTAACATCAACATTAATAGTGCTTTTGACGAATTTTCAATACATACAAACTAGGCTACACCTTCTACAAGGAGTTTTTTTTTGAATGTTTAAATGTAAATAGCCCAATTCTTAATTAAGAATCTTTGTTATTTCTTATTATCGAACACTCCAGATGCCTATAAAGCAGTATGCACAGTTGGGATTTCCAAGAGCCGCAGGCTTGGCTGTTATGTATGATTTCTACCGTCAAGGAAAACAAGTCAGAGATGTTGAGTTAACACGACGCCTGGATCCTGCAACTTTATCTTTTGAAGGATGGGTTAAAAAAAATAAAGATGCCCTCAATGCAGCTATGAATTAACTTTAATACAAGACAAGGATGTAGGACAGTGGTGGACATTTATATGGCATCATAGCAAGTGTAGGGCTTAGAATAACTGTTTCAAAAAGCAAAAAGCTAAAAGTAGTAGATTTCATGAGATTAATTTAAAACTTTATACCTCAGGTTTCGAGTTTTATGGTCATATAAAATATGTACATAACCCTTATGAGCTTATGGTCATATACAAATTGTACATTACCCTTATATTATGAGCTTATGGTCATTTACAATATGTATATAACCCCGGAGCTAATATGGTCATATACAATATGTACATAAGGGACGGTTCCACCTGAAGGGGGGGGGGGAGAAAACAGGGGGGTCACACGGTTTTTGACTTGACAAAAAAGGGAGTCACGCATTTTCTTTCCTAATCAAGAGGGGGTCAAATCCGGATTCGAACGATAAAAATCCAACAGCTTCCGGGGGCAAAAAAATCATTATAAAAGTTTATCCAAATTGTTTGAGATCGGCATTGTCAGTTCATTTGACAAGGGGAATGGGATTATGACAGTCAAATAAGTTCACTTTTATATCTCGCCGCTCCAATAAAAAACCTAGCTACACCACTGATGAAAATTATCAAATTTTGATCAAAATTGATTTTTAAAAAAAAGTCCCCCCTTAATTTCTATTCAATTTCAAGGCGTCAGTCGGGGAATTGAAACCAAATTAGTATAAAATGATTAAAATGATTAGGAATATCATTTTAGAAACCCATTAAAAATCAAAATGTACCATGGCCACAGATTTGAGTACTGTATATGATTTTTTTCTCATGCACAGCAGATATAGTCGGTGTATGGAGAACTTGCCCCCCCCCCACCCCCCTCAGGAAAATCCTACACACACAACTGCCCATTCGTCATTTCAAGCTCACCACATTTTGTCAGCCCAAACAATAACAAACATTGACTTTTATTGTCAATGTCAACATTACCTAACATTTTAAAATTGGTCTGATGATTTGTGTTTCAACATGTTACCATTGACAACCATTATTTTATAATTGCATGAGGAACTAATATGCACAGTAAAATTATGATTGGGATAGGTATAAAATATTATTGAGCTTAAATCAAAATATGAAGTACCATTAGGTCCTAAAATATATACTTTTTATAGGAAAGAACAAGTAGTTATTGCGATATGCTAATTTGAGTCTCGGATGGTGTAAAATGGTAAAATCTGTACATGCAACGGTAAAGGTGGCGAGTTCAAAACACATGGCCGTATATTATAGACCATGTCACCTCATTGTTGATCAACAATGTTAAGTGCCCGGTTCTATTCCATGCATGGGGGGAACATTTATAGGTCAATAAATGTGTATGTGTTGATTTGAGAGAAATTAGACAAATCAATGCACGCGCGCTGATGTTGATGTGTGAATATGCATGGCACAACCCCGCAGGGGGAGTGCTATTGTGAGCATATCAACATTTGCGCAAGTGCATTGATTTTTCTAATTTTTTGAGCAACAAAACATACGCATGTATTGACCTAATTCATACACGACACTATACAAATCAAAATTCACAATTTAAGAATAATGTTAATCTATGTCAAAACGAATAAAAACATGTTAACAAGTATGCTAACACCCACAATGAAAATCGGCGAACCCGCGATTCCTGAACAACGAATCAAAACAAAGCGCGCAGTGTGCGAGCTGAACGACGCACACACGGAGTGCATGAAACACTTTCAATGCATTCGCATATTTTGGTTCTTCCTTTCTGATTGGTTCCACACTACTAAGAGTGTATGAATGACTGTTGCATTGACTGCTATTTTTACATGACTAGTTTGGTTTATAATGGACAGGCCCTTATAGCACATGCCGGCAGGCAAGCTTTTGTATGGCAGGCAATTGGCTCACACAACGACACAGGCAAGCTTTTGTTTGCTTGGCTATTGTGACGTTACAGGTGACATCATCTATATATACCTCAATTTCAATAAAAATTCACTGTTTTTCCCATTGATGAAATCAGGGCTGGAACTTCAGATTTTTTCAACCAGCCAGTCGGGCAAGTAACTCACAAAAATACCTGCCCGACAGAAATTCCACCAGCCAGTGTAACTCACTTACACTGTGAGTTTGAATTATTTTACCAGCCAGTGGGCGCGTACTTTTGCATCTTCACCCGCCTGGTGCAAAAGTTACCCGCTATGGGCATAGCGGGTGCTATTTCCAGGATGAAATTGGACCAATATCAACCACTTTTGGGGACCTATGTCTCAGCATTTTTTTTGCCAAATAGTGACCCATCAGAGACACACTCCTCCTGTATGTGATACTGTAAAAGTCAATATTTTCGCGATAAGATATTTTCACGAAAATGGTTATAACATGCATTTCGCGATTTTTTATTTTCGAGATTTTCAACAGTTGTGAACAAAAGTCAATGGAAGTCAATCATTTTCACGAGTTTATATTTTCGCGGATGAGGATTGATTCGCGAAATTCGCGAAAATAAAAACCTTGCGAAAATTTCTACTTTTACAGTATGTAATGCGAGTTTCTCTCCTATCCCGACCACAGAAGAAGTCAACTGGTCTAAGCAGTTGAACCATCACTACTTCACATTAATCAGCGCACATTCTTAATCAAAAGGATTGTCAACACTCAATGAAATACATTCAAATTGTCATCAATATTTAATTGAATACATTTATTTACTGCATAAGCTGCCAATTAGTAAATTACTGTAAAACAAATTTGCTCAATTCAATTAAAAATTACATGAATTAAAATATAAATATATAAATAGAATCCTCTTAGCAGTGTTGTGACCTATTATAAGGTTGGGTTAGGTCAATCTATTTCTCTACAAAATAACATCAAGCAAAGTAAATGTTAGTAAAGTGAAGTAAAATCAATGTATTGTCCATTGGGACCAATTTTCAAAGTCACAAAGAAAAAAAGGCACAATCTTGCTTAATGAATTTCCAAAATAATAATTAATCTTATCTGAAAGTTAAACATTTTCAAATATTATTGGTTATGATTGAAAAATAAGAATATTATCTACTAAACATGGTAAAAGTACATTAAAGGTATATTATGTGATCTTTCCAGGGAACGCCCTCAACATCGAAAAAAAAATTGAAAGAAGATTTTCTTGCAGATTTACATTTCTGATCATAAATCGTACATACATTCCAAGTTACAGGGCGATACGATTCTTAATTACTTCAAAATCATGATTTTAGAGTGAAAATAAACTGTCGGATTTTCCGACAGTTTATTATTTTCACTCTAAATTCACTCTAAAACCATGATTTTGAGGTCATTAGCACTCGTATCGCTCTGTAACTTGGAATGTATGTATGATTTATGATCAGAAATGTAAATCTGCAAGAAAATCTACTTTCTAAAAAAAATAATGAATAGAGGGCGCTCTCTTGAGAAGATCACATAATATGCCTTTAAATATGTTTATAATAAGGAAAAGTTGTTCAGAAAACATTGCATATTTACTGTATTGGATTGATGATATTGTATAATCATTTATTCTATTACAAAAGATCAAGTCATTAGCATACATGGTTGTAAACATAAAGAAAGAATAATTTAAAATGCATCAACACTCAGAATTTTAGATAAACATGAGTGTCAATGTATTGCATAAATTATCCCTTCTTTATAATTAAGATGCAAAGTCATTTTTACACCAACACTTCTAATCAATGCTATATCTCCACTCATTCAATTTTAAAGATTAATATTATGGAAAATATAATTTTGTCCTAACCCTAACTCTACCCTAATCTAATTGAACGCAAATTTGAGAAAACAAAAGGAAAACTGTTTCCATATTTTTCAGACTAGGTTTTTCTATACTAGGTTCTTCCAGATGAAAAACTGCTGACAGGGAAGAGTTTCACACACTTTTAAGTCCAACTATGGGTTTAACTCAATTTTTCTCCAAAATTTGACTTATTCGGTTTTTCCAGATTACAGGAGATCTGTATAAAGCCAAGTTATGCTATACGAGATAGAACTTATATATATTTGCAATGAATTTCCTTTCATTACAGTAAGAGTGCAAGAATTAAGTAAGTACTTTAGATTTAGTCTATTTTAAGACTCTATATTTGAAAAATAAATGTTGTGAATAAATGCATGAACACAATGTAAATCACCCATGTGCTCAGTACCTGCATAGATTTTTCACTTTTAATAAATTGTTTTCACCATACATCAGATCTTTTTTGAATTGCTATACATAAAACATACACATTATTGTAAATACAAATTGGCATTAAGGGGTGTGTGGACTCTCAGGTACAGCCTCTGTAAAACTGCCGTAACTTCTTCAATATTCATTTAATCTTTATATAAGTACACAGTTTTTTGCAGAAATGGTTTCAATGAATCCAACCATGATAATGAAATTGACCATGTGGGAGAAAATTATAAAAAACACGTTTTTGACCCATTTTAGGTTCTGCAAAGATAACTCAAAATATATTTTGTCAAATGTTGTCATACTAGTTTTATGATAATCCTGATAACATTCCCCAGGGTAATTGTATTTGTTTTGAATATCTTATTTATTTTTTGAGTTATAGACCAAAAAGTGCCAAAAAATGTGTGATTTTTTACTTCTAAAATCCAAAATCATGAAAATCACATTTTTTGGCACTCTTTGGTCTATAACTCAAAAAATAAATAAGATATTAAAAAAAAGCACCCTGGGGAATGTTATCAGGATTAACTAGTATTAAATGAATTGAAGAAGTTAGGGCAGTTTTACGGAGGCTATGCTGAGGGTCCACACCCCCCTCAAGCAGTAAAGGGGTTCCTATGGCTAGCAAACTAATCTTGATATTTAAGTGTTGGTTGAGTACAACAAAAAAAGTCTTGTACTGAAGGTGAATCGGGTGCACGGTTCAACAGAATTTTATCTTTTATATTTTCTTTGGTTTTTTATTGGGTTTTTTTACTCTTTAGGTAAAATTTTCTATGAAAATTTAGTTTTTTGTTTTTGCTCTAAATTTTTATTGAAAACTCAAGTAGATTCCCGCAGCAGGAAATAAGGAGAGTTGTATAACCAACATATACACCAAGTGGCAATACATTTAGGAAAGGCATGAACTTGAGAAAATTAACTAAATGAATTAATTAGCCTCATTTTTTAATGACCTAAAGCTTCCTTTGATAATTAAGTATAATTAATTATGCAGATGTCTTACAGCCTCTGGCAGCACAGGAAAGTTTCCAAAAACCATAATTAACAAGCTCCCAAAATTTCAGCTTTGTAGCAATTATACTTTTCTTGTAAAAATTAATTAAACATTTTGGCATAGATTAATTATTTTCCTAGGGGGTAAAAAAACCCAATAAGAAACAAAAGAAAATGAACGCTTCAATTTTGCTTCATTTTTGACAATAAAATTGTCATATCTATAAAACCATACCTCCGATCAAGCTCAAATTTCAGATTATTGTGGAACTCAGCAAGCTCTGTTAAAATATCAAATCAAAAAATAGCCATAGGAACAACCTTAAGCACTATAATTATTCCATCTTTGACTTATTTATATGCACAATGTCCATTTTTAAACATATGACAACAGGTATACTACATCCGTGCTATCTCGCCGATTTTCCTTTTCAATATAATTTGTTATCACTAATGTGATTATAGTTATTTTATCTCTGCTAAGACCCTCGATCTTGAACTCTATTGTCAGCTTTATACAGATACACCCGTATAGAATCTGCTCATGTATGAATAACTCTTTTCTTACCAAAGCAGGTACGATTGAATATTTAAATTAAGCCAAATATTTAAAATTGTTTGTTTGTTGATGTGACTAGCAACCTACTACCAAATATTCCTGATTCAATGACAATCATTACAATACTGGTGATCAATGGCAGGAAAACTATTAAAGATTTGATATGACCGGTTGAAACCTTCTGTCACTAGATTTTTTAATTCTATTTCACCATTAAAATGTGTCGTTTTCCAGTCTACACACAGAATAGGTTTGGTCACAAAATATTGTTTCGAATGAGAAATCTTTGTAACGCCACATGAAAAGTGAACCAAACTGCAAACATTTGTTTTTCCATCAAGAACTCCTCTCTGAGAGGTAATCAACACTCTCGTCTACTATTCAATTAAAGGTAGATGACCCGATCACATTTTCGTAACACAGAATTATTTCAAACATACGGAGATTTTCATATCATATGAAAGCTCGTATTTTTCTCATCATCATACTGAAATTTGACGGCCTAAATCAGTATAATTACGGCGAAATCGATGAAATACCGTCGAATTACCACGAATGGTGGTAGCCACCGATATAGTTTGTGTACTACTCAATGGGTACAGTTCATAGCATCTTGTGCGTCTAAAATAAGAACCATTAGAGCTATGCAACTCAAACTTTGGAACACGACTTTTTTAAGGATGACCTTTCATGTAGAATAGAAAAATTCAAGTTTAAAATCGGAATGTGATCGGGTCATCTATCTTTAAGTACAAATCCGTTTTATATCAAAGAGGAATAACATTGTTACGATGCAGTCACATCTATACACGATTTCAATCAAATTTGTTGAACGATAACACTGTGGTTAAGAGTGATTCAGTGTGTTCCTTGCAAGCGTATATCTTCAAAATAATACCAGGTATATACTTGTATATTTCATCTTGTATATCTTCATATAACATCTGATATAGTGTAAAAGCTGACATTTTTGCGGTGGTTATATTTTTCGCGCAAAATATTATTCTGCGAAAAATATAACATGCGAAAATATTGTTTTCAACATTCATACAGTGCTTCCAGAATGTCGCCCGCCAAAAAAACAATTCACGAAATGTCTGATATCAAATTCCGCGAAAATATTGGTTTGATAATGGCTAAATATTTGAATGGTTTTATCCAATTTGGTCCAAATCACTCAGACTCATCCTGTACATGGGTATGGTACTAAATAATAAATCCTAGACTAGAACATTCCTACACAATCACAAACCAAGGCAAGCTGCCAGGAATATAACCATAAAATCGATTTCCTTCATAAGTGAGATTTGCAATACTCCAAAAGTGGTAAATTGTTGGTAATAAAATACAAATATCACGGATTCATATTGCAATAAATATCAATCACAGTTTCTACTTTACTGATTCAAAATATATAAAAAACTAAAAAGAATAATAACAATATAGTTACCGGTACACACCTAGAAACGTGTGTATCATTTATTTTATTATAGAGCTACATGCAAATATTGTAGTTATATTTGATAAATCCCATGGTAATTCAGAGTGATAAAGTGGTATTGGCTGTAAAAAGAAAATTCATATTAATATTTGAGTTTGTTTATACGGTGTAAACAACATTGAAAAATTTGAAATATTGCACAATTAAAAAAATGTATGTTTGAGGAGTGCATAATGATGTGCCCGAAGTACTTATCTGGACAATTAAACAATTTTTGTTATCAATTGTTGTCTATTAAGCGACAGTGGCAGCGCTACAGGGGGCATTTCTCCCCCAAAATATGTTTCCCCCCCCCCCCCCCCCCCCCGGCCCCCCCCCCACACTTTGCCCCCAACAAATTTTAATTTGGTTAAAATAAGAAAAAAATTGACAATTTTAGCATAAAAAGGCAATTTTTTTCAATTAGATTAGACCAAATGTTGACAATTTTAGCATAAAACAGCTACATTTTCTGTGCAAGCGCATTTTTATATCAAATTAGTTAGTATTAGACCAAATTTGACAATTTTTTTGTAAATGTTTCCTAAAGATTGTTTTCCATTTTTTTGTGTACGTGCATTTTTGGTCAATATCAAGTAATTTGGGTCCAAAATTTGGGATCATTTTTACTTAAGGTTTTAAAGGAAGATGACCCGATCACATTCCGATTTTCAACTTGAAGTTTTCTATTCTACATGAAAGGTCATCCTTAAAAAAGTTGTGTTCCAAAGTTTGAGTTGCATAGCTCTAATGGTTCTTATTTTAGACGCACAAGATGCTGTGAACTGTACCCATTGAGTAGTACACAAACTATATCGGTGGTTACCACCATTCGCGGTAATTCGACGTTATTTCATCGATTTCTCCGTAATTATACCGATTTAGGCCGTCAAATTTCAGTATGATGATGAGAAAAATACAAGCTTTCATATGATATGAAAATCTCTGTATGTTTGAAATAATTCTGTGTTACGAAAATGTGATCGGGTCATCTACCTTTAAGCTTTAGTTTCACATACATGATTAAAACTATGGGTATGTATCGCTACCACCAATATTTGTTGACCTCTGCTCAAGTTACCAGGTTATTTCATTAAAAGATCTCTGATTATATACCATTATAGAATGAGGAGCTGTAAAATAAAAATGATAATGTCTGTACTATGCAAAGGTGAGAGACACACATGTATCAATCAATCACTTAGGTAGCTGAGAAAAGATGAATAATTCAAGTTCAATAAATAAAACATGGTATCAACAACCTTTTTGCAGTGCATGACACTATATTGTTACATTAGGTATATGCACACGTTATTAATATGTCACATTTATTTGAGATAATGAATTCTGATGACTTAATATCAAAATGTAATATACAATAACAACATAATGGTTCACTTTAGTAACACAATTTGCTCCACACAAAATATAGAGTGCTCATTTTACGCTTCAAAAAGACACTGTTCAAATCAATATTATGGGTGTTAGAGGCCAATTTTGGACTCAACTGCAATTATTCTGTCTGCTATTTATTAAACGTTCCAAAATTTCAACAAAAAAATCTCATCTTTTTAAAAATATCTTTACCTCTTTTTTATGGCATGGTTACTCCTTGGTTTTGAAATGCATGTTCACTTATCTGTATAGATGAGGTGACCTATGATGTCATGTATTTACAAATGGGACACCCTCTGTTGTTTCCCTCCAGGCAGAATATACAGTAAAGTTAATGAAGACAACATGAAATTTCTTTCTAATGAATTGTAAACTCATTTAGTTTTATTTTTTTGTGTGAAATGCGATAGCTTATAGCATTCCTAAGCAAGTTTAGAGACAGTTTTGAAACAATTTGCTGTGACACCACAATCTAGTTAGAAAACCTGATCTGGCCTATGTAAACTATAGGAACTCTTGCCCGGTGTGTTTTGTCTCAAACCAACAGAGGGCGTCCTAAATGTCACCTCATCTATAGAAAGCTTGATAGAAAAATTAATATGAAATTGTGATAAATAAAAATTCCTTTAAAAAGTAAAGGCGGGTGCTCAAATGAATAATAACAGAATATAGACGGGGTATATGGCTGGTGTTATTGGGTCTATAATGAAGCAAAATCCTTAGAAATGGGTACCATTTTTTCCAAAATCACCCTTAGCAATGGGTAGGGGTTTTGAATCTCCAGCCACACCCCCCGACCAAACCAAATCTGCGTATCAAATCCCCCCACCCCACCCCGGAGTAGATGAGCAGTGATTAATAAATAGAAGGGTGTTGGACTGTGGGAACTGTTTGGTATACAAATTAAGAAGTCGGAGTACATAACAAACAATTTATAGCAATATTGGTATAGTGAGGTGGAAGGCCAGCAAAGCAAGACATGCAGGTAGGAATGGTGTTAGCATGTATGATTCTTATTAGAAAAGTAAAAAATGTGATTTATATACATATAGCCAATAATAAGCACATTCAGATAGTCATTTGATGTTTTTTCTCAAAACATGGCTACATAAAGTAGATAGGTTTCAAAGTGGGTCTATTTTTTTTAATTTTAAAAATCATGATTTTCAACTTTTCAACTCTGTGCACATGTGGGCTCCTTTTAAATAAATATTCCCTTTTAGTTTTCAACTAAATTCCATTTTTATTACCTAATTGCAAAGACAATTAAATAATAAGCATATAGTCACTCGATATATTCAAACCTGTGGCTACATACAGCCAGATGGGTTAAAAGTGGGTCTATTTTGTTGTTTTTTAAAAAATCACAATTTTCAGCTTTCAACTGTAACACGGAGGGGTGCTTTAAAATGAAATTAGGTTTCAGTTTTCAACTAAATTTCGCATTTATGGTCTTATTTCAACGATAATTAAATAATAAGCAAATTTAGATGAAATTATACATAATCAATGCTGTAGAAAACCCAAAAAAACTCTCTTTTGATTCCGACAAATAAAAAATGTTATAAAATAATTTGCATACACGAATAAGGCACACTAGGTGAATTGGTACTTTAATAATACTTTATGCTTAATTGTTTTATCTACCTATATATTTTACAGATGGTGAGCTGTGTTATGAGGCGCTTCATGCAAGTTTACAAATGGCACTTACTTTTACCATATCTGTGATTGAGCGCCTTATTTTTCTTCAACTTTTACAAAATAAATATCATCCAGCTTTTTTCAACATTGTTAAAAGAAAAACATATTATATTACAGAAAAATGTAGATATGTATGGTGATCGCGCATTCTGAGTAGCTGCACCAAGGGAGTGGAACAAACTGCCATCTAGACTTAGATCCATGAAAAATACTGGAACATTCAAGCGTGCACTAAAGACACATCTCTTTGATTTGTAGACTCTCTGTGATTTTATACTGTATTATTGACATTATTGACATTTTATATCTGTATGCAAGTTTTACAATTGGATCTGGATTTGTATATATTTTTTCTTTTTTTATATCTTGCTAGTTTCACTATCATGTTTTTAAATTGTAGTTTTAAATTGTAAACACTTAGTGGTTTTTACAAAAAGCATTTTTTAAATGCGGCATAGTAGTAGTAGTAGTTATCCATGTATCCATGAGCAACGGACTTCAAAGGATAATCCTCCTGGCCTATTCTACATTCATTGAATTGGTGCATGACATCTAATTCATTGCATATCATGAAACAGGTGTCTTCTTTCTGAAAATCTTAAAGGTAGATGTTCCGATTGCATGCCCGATTTGCAACTTGATGTTTTCTATTTTACATGAAAGGTCATCCTTAAAATTGTTGCATTCCAAAGTTTGAGTTGCATTACTACAATGTTTCTATTTTTGTCTCGCCTGATGTAATCAGAAAGAGACTATGTTATCACTATTTCTGTCCGGCGTCCGCCGTCCGCCGTCCGCCGTATGCCGTCCGCCGTATGCCGTCCGCCGTATGCCGTCCGCCGTATGCCGTCCGCCGTATGCCGTCCGCCGTATGCCGTCCGCCGTATGCCGTCCGCCGTATGCCGTCCGCCGTATGCCGTCCGCCGTATGCCGTGTGCTAAGAAATACCTTTGTGACGCGATATCTGGAGATCCGTAAGGCCTATCGTGATGGGACTTGGTGGAGGGAAGGGGGGTGGTGCGTTCTGTTGCTGATTGATTTTTCAAGGTCATCGGGGGTCATACAAGGTCATCGGGGTCAAATATGCTTAACACTTTTGAGACGCGTTGTGACGCGATATCTAGAGATCCGTAAGGCCTATCTTGATGGGACTTGATGTCAGGGAAGGGGGTGGGGTGTTCTTTTGCTGATTAGATTTTCAAGGTCATTGGAGGTCATTCAAGATCATCGGGGTCAAATATGGGGTCAAATAAGTTCCGTAAGGCCGATCTAGATGGGATTTGGTGGAGGGAAGGGGGTGGTGTGTTCTTTTTGCTGATTAAATTTTCAAGGTCATCGGAGGTCATTCAAGGTCATCGGGGGTCAAATATGGGGTCAAATAGATCAGTAAGGCCTATCTTGATGGGATTTGGTGGAGGGAAGGGGGGTGGTGTGTTCTTTTTGCTGATTAAATTTTCAAGGTCACCAGAGGTCATCGGGGTCAAATATGGGGTCAAATAGATCAGTAAGGCCTATATTGATGAGATTTGGTGGAGGGAAGGGGAGATGTGTGTTCTTTTTGCTGAATAAATTTTCAAGGTCATCAGAGGTCATTCAAGGTCATCGGGGTCAAATAAGATCCATAAGGCCTATCTTGATTGGATTTGGTGGAGGGAAGGGGGATGGTGTGTTCTTTTTGTTGATTATTTTTTCGGGGTCATCGGGGGTCAAATATGGGGTCAAATAGATCAGTAAGGGATATCTTGATGGGATTTGGTGGACGGAAGAGGGATGGTGTGTTCTTTTTGTTGATTAATTTTTCGGGGTCATCGGGGGTCAAATATGGGGTCAAATAGATCAGTAAGGCCTATCTTGATGGGATTTGGTGGAGGGAAGGGGGGTGGTGTGTTCTTTTTGTTGATTAATTTTTCGGGGTCATCGGGGTCAAATATGGGGTCAAATAGATCAGTAAGGCCTATCTTGATGGGATTTGGTACACGGAAGAGGGATGGGGTGTTCTTTTTGTTGATTATTTTTTCAGGGTCATCGGGGGTCAAATATGGGGTCAAATAGATCAGTAAGGCCTATCTTGATGGGATTTGGTGGACGGAAGAGGGATGGTGTGTTCTTTTTGTTGATTAATTTTTCGGGGTCATCGGGGGTCAAATATGGGGTCAAATAGATCAGTAAGGCCTATCTTGATGGGATTTGGTGGAGGGAAGGGGGGTGGTGTGTTCTTTTTGTTGATTAATTTTTCGGGGTCATCGGGGGTCAAATATGGGGTCAAATAGATCAGTAAGGCCTATTTTGATGGGATTTGGTGGACGGAAGAGGGATGGTGTGTTCTTTTTGTTGATTAATTTTTCGGGGTCATCGGGGGTCAAATAGATCAGTAAGGCCTATCTTGATGGGATTTGGTGGAGGGAAGGGGGGTGGTGTGTTCTTTTGGTTGATTAATTTTTCGGGGTCATCGGGGGTCAAATATGGGGTCAAATAGATCAGTAAGGCCTATCTTGATGGGATTAGGTGGAGGGAAGGGGGTGGTGTGTTCTTTTTGTTGATTACTTTTTCGGGGTCATCGGGGGTCAAATATGGGGTCAAATAGATCAGTAAGGCCTATCTTGATTGGATTTGGTGGAGGGAAGGGGGGTGGTGTATTCTTTTTGGTGATTAAATTTTCAAGGTCATCGGAGGTCATTCAAGGTCATCTGGGGTCAAATAAGATCCGTAAGGCCTATCTTGATGGGATTTGGTGGACGGAAGAGGGATGGTGTGTTCTTTTTGTTGATGAATTTTTCGAGGTCATCAGAGGTCATCTGGGGTCAAATAAGATCTGTAAGGCCTATCTTGATGTGATTTGGTGTAGGGAAGGGGGTTGGTGTGTTCTTTTTGTTGATTAAATTTTTCAAGGTATTACATCCCTTGCCTTACAGTGCTACATTGTATCATGTGTTTCATCATCATTTCTTTCAAGTCACTTTTGATGAACAGGCGAGACGCGCCGTTCGAGAACCGCCTTGTTAGAAGCACAAGGTCACAAAACATCTGCCCATTGAGTAGTTCACACACACTGATTGGTGGTTAACCACCTTTGGCAGTAATTCACCACATTTTAGCCTATAATTTCTAAATGGAACATTTCTGGCTCCTAAGATTTTACAGACATAATGAGCAAACTATGGGGATTCTTCTGATATCAAAATATCTTGACGTGAAATAAAATCATATATCCCCCAAAAAGTGATCGGAACATACTCCTTTAAGTTAATATCACTTAGGTAACAGAAATCATCTCTCAGGTAAAATCTGACTGTCAATTTGTCATGCAGCATGTTCTCCAATTTTGTCCAATCAATTCAGAATTTTGTAAGAAATTGTCATCTTTTTTTAAGTTAAAAAATATAGTAAATTAAAATACAAATATGGTAAAGTTATTTTCCCCTTAGCCTAACTATGTAAATCAATCAGTTTGTGTACCCTCAGATTTAAATGACATACCATTTGGGATACAAGGATGATGTTTACAAGTGCACCCATTTTCTTTATTAAAACTGGTTTCATCTGCAACTATGACATCAACATCAGGCAGAGCAAATCTAGCAGGTGGTTCCGGATCATTTTTCCCAGATGGAAAACTCATCGTTCGAAGCTTAGTTATCGTGTGTTTCTGTTTCTTACCGACAACTGTGATTACAATAGCCAAGTATGATAACCCAAAGACGTACCAGCATGCAACGGCAATATCATAAAGCCATAACAGGTTTTGGTTTCTTGGGTGGTGCGAATCGACGGAGGCCACATAATCTCCAAAACCAATGGTTGATAAAGTGATGAATGAATAATAATGAGCTTCTTCAAAACTCCACTTCTCCATGATGCAAAACCAAGAAGATGGTACTAATACAAAAAGGCAGTAACTTATAATGAACACAACCATATACAGCATCATTTTTCTAAATCTTCTCTGCTTGCATCCAATGCGGTTACGCAGAAATTCCTCGATGGATCTCGCTATGTTTTGAAAGGAACTCTCGTAGAATTTACCCACAGTTGCTAAGAGCCAACCAGTAAATGGTATACCAAACAGGGCATAGAGTAGGCAAACATTACGCCCCAAGTCTGTCTTGGGAACAACTTTACCGTAACCTAGCAATAAAATAAGAAAAGAGAAATCATAAATTTAGCAAAAACGGATGTCAATTATGGTATTTCACTTCTTAAACAAATTGATCTTTAAAAAAAAAAACCTGTTGTAAATGGGTTATCATTATTTGATATATTATGTGGAGTAAATACAGTATATCCTCTACCACACATTTTAAAATGGACATAAAAACAACAATGCATCCTTAGGCACACAGTGAATGATCCAAAATGGAAGGGCATTCTATGATGAACAACAATGATGTGATATATACATAGTACCAATGTCACTAATCTATAAACTTTTGTCAACTTCAAATTAAATGTGACTATGCGTGCTCACGCATGTAGCATTTAATATTATCAATTTGTTATTTGACTATTGATGGACATGCTCATTAAGACAGGCTCGACATGTTTCCAGTGAAGCATTATGTGATTGCTTCACAGTATGATTGCAATGAAGGTAGAAATGTATCAAGAATCAATTATGTATGCGGTTGTTGATTTTCATTGCTTGAGGCACGTACATTCACCTGGATACATGTTTATGGGGCACTTTTAAAGTAATAGCGGTAATAGGGCCATTCACTGAGAATCCCACATTTTGTCTAGGCTAAATTATGGTAACAGTCATTGAAATTTATATTCCATATACCATACAAAAAGAGGTTCATTAAGTGACAGGCTATTCAAACAAGGTTATTGCCTATTGGGTGAGGATTGATTTTATAAAGGGTGAGGATTGATTACAAAATTCAAATACTTCCTTATTTACGAATCTTTTAAAATTAAACTGGGGGCCTCAATAGCAAATCATGGCAGCAATTGCAGCATACAGGGTGTATCAAAAAAATTAGGACACTTTTTGATGATGGGGTAAATCCTTGTTAAATCACTGAAGCATGACCAATTTTTATTTCACTGTAAAATACAACCGATAAAGATTAAATCCTGAAAAGATGAGAAAAATCCATCATTAATTAAGGAAATTGTGACCTATTAGGCAAGGCAATCTATTTTGTACTATGTACAATGGTCATTCACACAGTAACAGTAGAGTAACATGAACGCGCACACTATTTATGCCAATTCTACTTCTTATCATGCTAATGAACCATCTACAGTGGGTTCGAGAACTGTTTTAATTTGCACAGAATATTCATGCATCTGATTAAATGTGTGGATTATTTAGCCAGTACTGGTTTGTGCCAGAATCAAATGGATTACCCAACTTATCTTTGCTATTGACTGATAGATTATTTTCTATCTTACTATAAGTCTGGAAACGGTGTGTGTTGGTGTGTGGGGGTGTGTGTGTGTTTGTTATCCTTATTTCTCCGTTGCTTTTAATCAAAGTGGCGCCTAATTTGCATGAAAGATAGAGGAAATAACGGGAAGGGTGTTAAAGTTTATTCCACTGAAATTGGTTAACAATTGGCTCCAAAAACAGCAAAAAACCTCTCAGATTTGGCTCATAAATGCCACTAGAATTGAACAACATTGTGCGTTGCGCGTACTACAGCGTAATCTTACCGTGGTAACGCGTCGCGTGCATGTTTGCGCAAGGGCTGACTGCCGCGCGGCACACGCACTCCTACACATGGCGCAGAAGCCACACGGGAAATGGCTATAGGCCTGTTGGTAGAGTAAGTACCGGGGGGGGGGGGGGCCAGTGTAAAACCACGGGAAATGGTTTAGGATAGCCTAGGGTTATAATGGTACAAGTAGCGTTTTGCGGGGGTTAATGAAGCAACCTGATTTCTTTACTTTAAGTTGGCATGCCAAACAATCTAAGGGACCGAGGGTTAATGAAGTAGCCACGGGAAATGGTTTAGGGAGGGTTGTGATTATAAATCAAACTGGTTTGGGTGTGTGCATGGGGGGGGGGGGCGGTGGGGCAAAACCACGGGAAATGTTTAGGATAGGGTTAAGAGTTAATGAAGTAGCTGCGGGAAATGGTTAGGGAGGGTTATGATTATAAATCCACTTGGTTGGTGTAGTTGGAGTGGAGGGGGGGGGGGGGGGGAGCGGCGATTGTAGGGGGGTTTATGTGGTTTTAAAAGTACAGAGGGTTAACTTGATGCGGTTTGAGAGGTATAGGGTTAATAAAGTAGACACGGTAAATGGTTTAGGATGGATATGGTTATAAATCAACCTGATTGGGTGTGGGGGGGGGGGTGTAGGGGTTTATAATGCCTTTAGAAGGGATATGGTTATAAATAAACCTGGTTTTGGGGGGGGGGGGGGGTGTTGTAGGTAGTGGTATAACCAGGAGGTTTATGTGGTTTCAGAGGTAGGTAATGTGGCATAACCATCTAGCGGGGACTCCTACACATGGCGCAGAAGCCACACGGGAAATGGCTATAGGCCTGTTGGTAGGGTAAGTACCGGGGGGGGGGGGGGGCGGTGTAAAACCACGGGAAATGGTTTAGGATAGCCTACGGTTATAATGGTACAAGTAGCGTTTTGCGGGGGTTAATGAAGCAACCTGATTTCTTTACTTTAAGTTGGCATGCCAAACAATCTAAGGGACCGAGGGTTAATGAAGTAGCCACGGGAAATGGTTTAGGGAGGGTTGTGATTATAAATCAAACTGGTTTGGGTGTGTGCATGGGGGGGGGGGGGTGGGGCAAAACCACGGGAAATGTTTAGGATAGGGTTAAGAGTTAATGAAGTAGCTGCGGGAAATGGTTAGGGAGGGTTATGATTATAAATCCACTTGGTTGGTGTAGTTGGAGTGGAGGGGGGGGGGGGGAGCGGCGATTGTAGGGGGTTTATGTGGTTTTAAAAGTACCGAGGGTTAACTTGATGCGGTTTGAGAGGTATAGGGTTAATAAAGTAGACACGGTAAATGGTTTAGGATGGATATGGTTATAAATCAACCTGATTGGGGTGGGGGGGGGGGGGGGGGGGGGGGGGCGGTTGTAGGAGTTTATAATGCCTTTAGAAGGGATATGGTTATAAATAAACCTGGTTTGGGGGGGGGGGGGGGTGTTGTAGGAGGTTTATGTGGTTTCAGAGGTAGGTAGTGGTATAACCAG